>JASJFT010000020.1:168806-328706 GCA_030770425.1 Darksidea phi | reverse complement strand
ATACTATGTGTACAATGTTTGCCGCCCTGTTGCCTAAACCCCCGTTAGTTTAAGTTCATCGGGGCTTTCTCGTTTTTTTTTTTTTTTTTTTTTTTTTTTTTTGCGGTGGCTTTTTTTTTGCGCACTGACGTCTATGCCCAAGGTGGTCAGACCAAGGGCGGCTTGCTCAACACATATCCAAGGAACCTTTGATGAGTTTTCGAGGTTAATCTAAACTTTGGGTGTTGATGGGATTGATAGTGATGAGAGTAAGTGAGAACGGAGCGACAAGAGCTGCCGACAACTGTAAGGGTGTTGGGAACACAGTCACGATGATGGGTTTTAGCGGCGCCAGTGCGGCTCATTAGCTCGTAAAGGGCAGAAGCAAATCTTTTAGTCATTTGCTCGTAAAGGGCAGGAGCAAGTTTTTTAGTATGATTTTACGCTTTAGGCTTCTAAGTGATATTGATCAAAAATATGCTTAGACGTAAATGTATGATCGCCGGCGAGCACGTCTCGCTTCCTCGATGGTTACGCGTACGGCATCCACTTGACTCATCTTAATGTCGCCTTCACCATTCAAAACCAAGTAACTGATTCCAGGACCGATCTCTTTCAGGAAATCGATCCGACGCCGGCATCTCTTGCCGCAGTGTGGTCGACCAGGCTAATGATGGCGCATATTACTTGGTGAAAAAGAACTAGAGATGAGGGGAACACTACGGTCAAAACTTTAAATCTATAACGTGTTCTGTTTTGATTATGCGGTCGTAAAGTTGAGCCTTCGATTTGGGAGGCACCTACGCCCGACTTAGGTAAGTACAGTGAATCAGCAACCACGTGACCAGCCCATGTAGCCCAACTTGATGGCACGAAGTTTAACGTCGAAGATGATGACTTAAAAGGGCGCATAATTTCCAAAATCGTACAACGAGGGGAGAGGGAGAAAGCAGCCCAAAGAAGCGGGCGAGGGAGGACGCTTATATCCCCAATATGAGAGCGGGGGACGTACCTGCATTACGTAGGCTTCCACCGCACACCCACCTGAATACACTACACAGCTTTAGCATGCATGGTCAACGTCGTATCAAGCTTCACACCCTCTCCTGGTCCTCGGGACATGCACCGAGATCGAGATCAAGATCGAAGCCACGTCTCGGATCTAGGAGGTGGGTCATGCATACCAGGCGTAACGGCGTGGCAAAGACGTCATACAACGCTCCAACTATAGGATGTGAGTGGCTGGTTAAGTTGTGAAGAGTAGATGAGCTGCAGGTCGCGATTCGCTGGGAGGCAGCCGCGATAGGGGGTGGAAAGTGTCAGATGAGCTACAGGTGCATCATCGGTATGACAGCGGAGCGGGGCGGGACAGCGGGCAGGAGTTTCAGTTTTGTGCCCATGTGGAGCACATGGCGGAGGCGATAATGTAGTGGCGGGACGCGGATGCTGTGCCGCAGGAGGTCGCAAGGTAGACGCGCGGGTCTCTTGACGCAGGGCCGTTGGGAGGGTGATAGCACTGCTGGAACGGCCCGCTAGCTCATGGAGTACGACGATAAAGGTACAGGTGGTCTTGCTTGCGCAGCTCTCACGGACTGCCGGTGTAGATGTGTCATAGTCGGACACTAAGCCGAAGTCATTACAATCATATCGCCCCCATAGCCGCACGATAAGACGGGTCATAACTTGCACAGTGTCTTAGAAAAGAGGTTTAAGTCACATATTTGCTGAATGAAGACGTGCTATAGTCTCCTCTCGGGTACCTAGGCGCCAGGAGCACGTTCCGATGACGCCGCCCAAGCACGGCTCGCTACTCACTACAAACCTACTTTCGACGTGCCCACACATACCGACGACCCACTATAGCTCATACTTCCCGGGTAGTTCCTCGTTCAAGTACCAGGTACTTCATTATGTTACTGCCGAATCACGCCAATATCCAGGTTTCCATCCCGTCTGCCGATCCTTACCCTTCCTCAGGCCTCCCATGCCATCGGACACTGAAACACCACACCCCGGCCCTGTGGTTCTGCCGCACCTACATCTCAACAAGGCATGTCCTTGTACACACCACATCACGTACCATGTGCACGTATTACATATAGTCCCAGCATCTGCAATAACTGGAAGGCATACTCCCCTGCGACCTCAACCTGCGGTCCACATCTGTCGTGGGACATTGACACATCACAGCCTCCGAAGTTCGGCGTCCACATGATTATCCGGCCCGCTGGAACGCATATAAAGCGCAACCAAAGTAGCAGTGATCGCCTGCCTCGCTTTCAGCTTACGAGGAATGCGATCGTCGCTGCGGATATGCGGGGCCGAGTCCCAAAGTGAGCGGAAGGAACTGTTGGGAAAAGGACCTTCCGGATTGATACAGTACGGTGATTTCATCCTGAGAGCAGACTTATGGATGTCACACCTTGCTGTCGCGCCTCGGGTAGCATCGTCGCACGTTGAGAGCGGCTTCGGACAAGAAAGAACGGAAAAGCTTTGTTACATGTCACAAGAGGAGACCTCCTAATCCCGATTTCGCTGTCCACACATATAGGTACACGAACCTGGAGAAGTCCGGCCCAAAGAGCGACGGTTGACTCAGAAATAAGCCTGTAGGACTGAACCACGCCGCCGAAAAGGCACCAACACGAACCAACAATTTTGTAAACAAGCGCGATAAAAGAAATTTGTAGATTCGAATATAACTAGGAAAGACGAACCTTCCGTGGCTCACTGAGCAATCTGTATAATATCATCACTCTCTTCAGGGCGATCATCTCGCGAGCCATCCTCATACAGCGACTTGAACCAACTACCCTCGCGATCAAGCAGTTTGTACGGTTCGCCATACTCTACAAGCTGACCCTGATTCATAACAACGACTTTGTCGAAGTCAAGAACGGTGTCAAGCTTATGTGCAACCACGATGACAGTGTGCGAAGCAAACTTTGAGCGCAACAGTTTCTGGACGTGGGAGTCTGAAGCATGGTCGAGACTAAAGACGGTTAGTTGATGGGCCAGTGACGACGGAAAATTGGAGTTGCTTACTTGCTTGTAGCCTCATCCAGCACAACGATACTGCCCTTGTCCTTCCTCAAAAGCGCCCTCGCAATACAGAACAACTGCCTCTGTCCGTGCGAAAAGTGCAGGTCCTCGACCTCTACGTCGAGCGGATGCGCGTACTTGTTCTCATCACCCTTCCCTACTACTATATCCCAGAGCTGGACGTCCTTCAACGCCTGCATAATGGCTTTGTCGTTGCTCTGTTTGAGTGGATCGGCATTGAGGCGGACAGAACCAGGGAGAAGATAAGCGTCTTGCGGGAGGCCGATGAGGCGAGAACGGATAGTTTGGCGCGGGATGCGGTGGAGCGGGTGGGAGTCGATGCTTATACTACCTCCTGAAAGCTCGATCATACGGAAGAGGGTGAGGACAAGGGAAGATTTGCCGCTGGATTAGGTGTTAGGTGGTTGACGAGACAGTGCAAAGATGCAGCTTACCTTCCGGTACGGCCAACAATGGCAACCTTCTCGCCCGGCTTAATGGAGAGCGAGAACTTGGAAATGACCGGCTCATGTGGGCTGGTAAGTGTTAGTGGCAGAGACTGAGCTCCGCTGGAAAGAGGTACTGACCGATAACAAGCAGTCACATCCTTAAAGTCAATTTTGCCCTCAGCTGGCCAGTTGGGTGGTGGGACCTGATCCTCGCCTTCCAGGTCCTCGCTGAAAGCATCCGTGGTAAAGGTCTTGATCCTTGCCACACTTCCAATATGTGTCTCGAGCTGAGTCCAAAACGAGATGAGGAGCTTGATGCTCTGCGAAAACAGAATGACGTTGAGCAAAGCGACACCAACATAACCGGCGCTGAGTTTCCCTCTCAATGTGACCACAAGGATGATGAGAATGGTAGCAACGGCCGCGACGATGAGGTCCAGTACTAGTGTTAGCCAACGCTGAACAGCGAAGAGTAGATAAAAGGGCCGCTGGCTACGATCTAACAGCGTTTTCGCCTTCTCCTCGACAAAACCTTGCCATCCAAAAGCGCGGATAGTGGCCAAGCCTTCCAGCATCTCATTGAACTGGGTATATAGGGGCGATTTCGCTTCGAGATCAAGGAAACGAAGTTGCCGTGATGTGCGAAGGTAGAATTTCTGGATGAAATAAACACTGACGCCGATGATAGGGAACGAAATGGCTGCAAATGGAGCGGCAACGGCAATGAGAGCCATCTGGCCAACGCATAGTACGAATGCTGTGGGTTGTCAGCACGGAGTTTCAAACTAACTTAACCATGTAGGGAAACACACTCGCGAAGGTATTGAGGGCGGCAACCGGAAGTTCCATATCAATCAGCATAAGATCTTGACTGAAGCGATTGAGCGTGACTCCCGTATCTGTCGATGCGAAAAATGCCATAGGCGACCTTGGACTAGTCAGTACCTTTCCATAACCATCTCGCGAGTACGTACCCAAGCACCGTGTCCAAGAGTCTTTTGTGAAAGTTGATACCAGACCGTGGAACCATGGTGATGATGAGCTGCCTGAGGGAGGTGTCAGCATCTCAACAAACTTGGTCAAGCACAAGGCTTACCAGCAGCTAATTACGAGAAACACAAGCGAAGAAACCGCAAGCATCGCGTAGATCCCAAGATAGTAGCCGAGCCGTTGGTTTGGGAATTCCTCGTTGTACTCCGCCCAAAGCTTGACCCACACAGCTAGGCAAGTGGCATTAGCCTGGACCATGCAGTTCCGAACCATCACTTACTAGGAAATGACTGGCCAAAGATGAAGATCGTGATGGAGACGACGAAAACCAGCGTCGGAATCCAGCCCACTGAACGAATATAATAGAGGTAGATTGCCGCATCGCCAGTGCGACGGTTCGTCTCTGCCTGGATATCATCTTCGGTAACCTTGTTGGAACTTACGCGCTCAGTATATCTGGGTGGCGCCTCGTAGACATGCTTCTCTGGTACAAAATTCCAGTCAGGTGGCGGGAGATCGAAGCTAGACACGTAGCCGCCAGACCCGTTAAGCTTATCAAAGCTGCCTTGTTCGATTATGGTACCTTCCTTATCGAGCGCGATAATGTGATCGCAATAAGGCAGACGCTTGGCTGTTCCAGTCACGCAATGTCAGTCCGGTGCGGCGGCGAGATGAAGCTTGGTTTAAATATGACTTACCTGAT
The DNA here is from genome assembly GCA_030770425.1 of Darksidea phi. Taxonomy (NCBI): domain Eukaryota; kingdom Fungi; phylum Ascomycota; class Dothideomycetes; order Pleosporales; family Lentitheciaceae; genus Darksidea; species Darksidea phi. The sequence continues at coordinate 323,543 of JASJFT010000020.1, read as the reverse complement.
GATGAAGCGATGAGAACTGTAGATCGACATCGCTTGAGAAGGCCCTCGCGCCCGAACAGACTGTGCCAGATGCGATTCTCGGTCTGACCATCGAGCCCACTCAGGCAGTCGTCAAGGATGACGATGTCCTTCTGAGCATAGATTGCTCGTGCTAGAGCCTGCAACGAACGAAGTGTTAGTAATGGTAAGAGGGGTGGGGGGGGGGGGTGAAAGCGGGGTTAATAACGGGGTGCCTCACGATGCGTTGGCTCTGGCCCCCACTCAAAGCGATGCCCTTACTTCCAATCTGAGTTTGGTCTCCTTGCGGTAACAGGCGAAGATCTTCGTCTAATGCGCAGCTACGGACCACAGCTGCATACCATCGTTGATCGAAATCCGAAACGCCTATGATGCTCTGCTGCACCGTCCCGTTAACGTGCCACGGCGTCTGATCGCACAAGGCGATGCGCAGCGTCGATAATTGGACAGCGCCACCCATAACCGGGAGCTCACCCAGGATAGCCTTAAGCAGGGTCGACTTGCCGCACCCGACCGGTCCCACGACCATGGTAATCTTGGCCCGAGGAACCGTCATGTCGATCCCCTGCAGCCAGCCCATAGGCTGCTTTTCCTTGTCCCATCCAAAGTACCCGTTCTCAATAACGATAGCCTCTGACGAGCTCATGCCCGTCATCTCCCAGGAGAAGCGGCTCTTCTGAGAAGCTTTGGAGTCCTTATCCGACTCAGACCCGACATCTGACGCCGAGCCGATGCTGTTGTGGAGGAAGGGGAATTTACGTCGCTCGACAGTTGGTGCTGAGGTGAGGAACTCTTGGATCCTTTGGAAGGAGCCCACGCCGCCCATGAATGCTGCAAGCGCCATAATGAGTGAGCCTAGAGGCTCGGATAGCAGGGTGAAGAGCGACAGCGATGTAAACACCTTCGCAGTGTCGAGCGTGGTCTGGCCGTTACTCTTCTGCGCAAGTATAGAGAATACAGCGAATGTAAGAATGGGCGAAGCCACCGGCGAGATGTAGGCTAAGCATTGTGAGCAACGAAGTCTGCGAACGAAAGACGGGAGATGACTTACAGAAGCCCATAGTCCAGATCAAAAGTTTTCGGAACTTCTTGGAGATATTTAATTCGTCGATACGCAACTGCTGCAGGTCTTCCCGCAATACATCGGTAAGAGCACACATTTTGACACCTTTCATCGAGCTAAGCATTGCAGTGGTAGCAGCAATGCGTCGCTCGATGGCCTGGAGCCAGAGTGCTTGGCGTTGCATAACTAGGCTCGTTGCTCCGAGCGAGCCAACCAGTGATACTGCGGATGGCAGTTTAAGCTGTTGAACGGCCTGACGAATTGCAAAGGAGACTTACCGACCGCTACCCCAACAGGTATAGCACACGCAACCCCCAACTGCCGTTGCAAGAGGTAAATCGCCAGACCAACTTCAATTGTATTCGACCACAGCTCATGCGCTGTGGTCATACCAGTAACAATTCGCTCGATGTCGGCGCTCATAAGTGTCACGGATGAAGCAGTATCTACGTCGGTCAACGCAATATCACTTGCCTTGTTATAGAGCATCGATATTAAGCCGCCTCGCATCATAGTAATGAAACGGTATGTCAAATGTTCTTTCTGTCCGGTAGAGATCTTCACGGGAGTTAGCGACTTCGAGGGTACGAATTAAGCTTCGCTACGTACCGCAATACCCACGTAAACTAAGATATAAGCGCCGATCAAACCGTAACCGATATTCGTCGTTTGGGCTGAGGTGCTTTGCTGGGAAAACGTGACGGCACGATTAATCAAAAATGGCTGACAGAAATTGAAAGCCGTTAGACAAAGGCGTGGCGGCACGACGGCCAGAATGGGCCATTTGAGCTTCTTCGTCGTAGCTGCGAATAACGAATTTGAGCCCGTGTTGGTTGCTGCCAAAAGCGGAATAGTCAGCTGAATATAACCCACGACGCCCGAGATCAGGAAAATTTACCTTTCTGCCATGCCGAACGGATGGCTTCATGCAAATAATCCGAGCGCAGATGCTTATCGAGATGGAAAAGTTCGTCCACCGACAAGATATTGGAGAAGCCTTTCTTGAACAGCTCGTGCTGCCACCAGAACAGCGCACGGCCGTAGACACCACTGGTAGCCTCAGGAGGACAATCAGCAAACTCTGGGAGCAAAAGGCTCTTCTTCCCTCTTGCTTCAAAGACCGCAAGGAACAGTTTGACCCCGACCCGTGTTGTAAAGAGAACCGATATGACCTCGAGGCCACTATCCAACGAGTAGCTGCGCGAGCGGGCTGCGTCAAAGATGACAGTAAGCAGGAGATAGACGTTCAACAAAAGCGACGTTCGGACAGAGCGCAGGTGTTCAAAGTAAGATAGAAGACAGAGGACGAGTGCGCCCACGAGGCTCATGGTTGCTGATGCTATAACGGCACTGTTCTTGAAGTTTCGGCGGCCCACCCATAGGACCAAAAGGCCTAGGTCGAACGCGGCGAGGAAGGTCCATGCTATCTGGTATGAATTGTTAGCACGCCTTTACCGTATCGACGAGATTACAATCCAGAAGAGTCATACCAGCTTTGCGGGTAATAGTAGCGATTTCGAGACTTTGGTCTCCTTTCTCCAGAGGTAGAATATTCGGAATGGCGCAACACACAGAATCAGCGCAATTGGAGCTATTGAGAGGACAGTTTCCTCGAAAAGAAGAGTGAAATCAAAGCCCCCTCGGCACCTCTCTCCAGCATAAGGGCCGAAGGTATTGTCGACTGCGGCACAGTCATAACCAGAGCTGGATGCCATTGGAAAAAGGTAAATCAATTGCCTTTCTTGCGGAAGTTGTTCAGGGCATTAGATGGAAGCTTGATGGGATGTGAAGGTCGATTATCTGGAACCGACTCGACTAAGGCCTACTTCCAACTGGTGCTGACTTGATCAGCCGGCAGCATGACATGACGGGCGTCTGGGGACCTGCCGGAAACTTGGACAATGCTATGTGTCTGGGCGTGTTGCCGGCCCGCCACAAAGGTCGATGTAGCAGGTACCTAGGAAGCCACGGTATCCTAGCGCTACGCTTCGGAGCTGCTAGATGTCGCGCAATTACCCTTTCTGACGACATCGAACATTTTGCTCAAAGGCTAGCGGCATTATAATGAGGGTTCATTGGTCCGGATGACATTGGTAAACCCCGATTATGAGTAACCCTTTCTAGAAATGTTCTCATGGAATCTGGAGGCGGATGTCGTAGCGTCCTAGTCAAGACCATGTCAGCCTGCATGCAAGTACTGGTTCGCCATAGCAGATATATTGCACATACACATCGTATCTGGTTTTTCCGCATTTGGAGTAATGATCACCGCCACTCCCGTCATCTTGCACCTGCTCGTATTGGTAGAGAGCCGCTCAGGAATTGAGCGATCACACCGTTTCTCCGCCGGCCCTTGAGCGATCTTCCATGATCAGCGCTGGCGTTCAAACGTCAAACCTGAGACCCTTTGACATCCTTGTTAGGATCAGTGATCTACTCAGCCAACAAAACGGCAATATTGCCGGAATTATAGTCGCATTCCAGACATTGCTTGAATGAAGCCACCAGCTTCGTGGACAGCCTCAGACTGGGACATCCACCGAGATCGGATTCTCGGGAATGCCCAAATTGACGTTGCATTGCTAGTAAGAAGTAGAAGAGATCGTCATAGTCGAACGCCTGTCTCAGGAGTGTTGAGAAGGAGATGCGGCCAATGAAATAAAATACGAGAAGAGATCATCATACTAGAAGCTTTGAAGAGAACATGGGGAGATTAAGGAAGTCCGGAGACGGCTTTGACTGATGCGGCTTCGTGGCAACATGCCGTCAATGCAAAAGAGCACGGGGATTGGGTGCGTACGCAGGGTGGCTTGGAAAGAGGCTAGCGTGACACTCAGCGCTGTGCTGGATCTATTGTCAGTATGCAGCAATACATCATCGGTCAGCTAACGGCCGCTGTTGTGTGGATGCCAGTACCTTTGGGCGGAAGAGTCATGGCTTGCCTAGATGAGCCAATTTCGACAAGGTTCGGCGCGAGAGCCTTCACTACCGGCGGGGGGGGATTGGAAGCCCCAACAATACGCTAAAGCCGACCCGCATGCATTGGTGCAGCCAAGGGAACGAGAAAAGTGAAGTCGGAGTGGGGACTGTCGAGGTGAACTCACCCCGTGGGTACACGGCATGGCCGTCAAGCTTTGCGTAAGAGGAGGCATAGACCCAAGGCTCCGCTAGAATCCATGTAAAAACTGCTCAAGGGGAAAGTACGCTGGTATGAGTCGGGAATCATTCGATAGACCCTTGCTGCAGGCTCCGTACTATGCCCTCGCAGTCCAGCTGCCATACCGACGTTTTGTGTGGCACTGCAAGTTTGCCCACTGACAGGAGGTGTCGTCGGCCTACCGGGGGTTCATCGGTGAAGAGGGAAGAAACTCTTCAGCAGGGCTGTCACCACTGCACGTTTACGCCAATAGTATACACGGTAGTACAGCGCACTGTTCGAAAGAAGTGGATACTACGGCCCCGGCGGAATGATGATCTTGCTGGATTCGAAGATCCAAACAGCTCTGGCAAGAAAACTTTGCTGCTAGCGGCGAAAAGCTCGTCATTTACGGAATGGCACGTCCTGGCGGTTCCACAGCATATGCATCCGTGGATGGGTATGCGCAGAGGGATCGAAAGCTGGTTGAAGCTCATATGGGTAAATTAAAAATCCTGCTAACGGGGTAAGGAAATCTTCGAGCTGTTTAAGTCCCGAATGAGCTAAAGCACCCCACAATGTCGAACTATTGGGATGATCGGACGGACCCAACCATAGCAGATGGAACAAGTATTAACTAAGTACCAGGGCCAGTATATACCCTTCAGGCTGAAAGAGCTTGGAAGACCGGACGACGATTCGGGGAAGAAGCTGAGACTGCACGCTGGTTTGAGGTCCATCTATGGCTAGTCGTGGCGACCGCCAGCTGCACGGATGATATCAATACGATGGCGTGAGAAAGTCTAAATGAAAGGTGCAGAGGCCCACAGTACGCTGCCACGAGTAACCGGCCAGCGTGGTGTTTGTTACCAGAGCGCTGGTAACACGAGTAGCAGTAGCCGATCAGCCAGGGCAAAACTTGATGCGCACGGCCAAGCCCATAAATAGCCTCCTGGTGTTGGCATACGAGAAGGGCGGGAGTCTAGGGGAGCAGCGGAAGAGCCGTCTTGGGGTCCGCTCTGCCGTCGTGGAACGGGTGAAGGGGATTTTGGGAGAAGAGGGGAACCAGCGGTGGCGGTGGGAAGCGGAGTGACAGTTGGCAGTAGGAGGTGGAGTGCCAGTTGGCAGTGTGGTCGCACCGCAGGTGGATCTTCCGCAGAGGCGTCGAGTAGAGCGGAGCGTCTTCGCGCGGGCGCCGGTCAGCGAACAGGGACACTATGACGTTCTCTAGTCGCCGCGACAAGGCCTGGCAAGGGCGGAGGGGGCTGACCGCAGGCAGCTGACAATGAGCGCAGTGGATGTTGGTGTCGCAACGGAGAGCAGCATTCCGTTCGTATATGCCCGCTGCAGGTAAGCGCTTTGACATCACGTGAGGAAGCTAATGCGAGCCAATCAGACCGGCGGCGAGCGCGGCGCCCCACAGTTGGCAAGGAACGCGTCTCGTTCCACGCCACCGTCATGGCCACCATGGTCTTGTTCCATCACAGCACTCGTGCTGGGTGTGAGTCCGGACGAATGCACGCTCCAATATATATCCACTTTATCGTCGTCCTTTCCACCGCGGCCATGCAACCACCATGCCGGCTAAGCCCGCTTGACAGCCAGCCATGCGCCCGCGGGGATGCCATTGCGCCTCCCGGTGAGCGTTCACCGGCATTGCGCGATGAGCCATGTCTTAGACGACAGGCACGGCGGCATCTACCGTGCTGTAGGATGACGATCTTTCGGTACGGCTTGCAGCTACCCCGAGTTCGTCCTCGTCTCAACCTAGCGCTGTTCTATCCCGGACAACGATGGTTTACCCGCAAGCACGGGCATGAGAACGCGATGCAACTCGAGTACCTGTGACTTGCCTGGGGGAGAAGGCCATGGCTGGTTATGACCTCATTGATAGCCCAAGAAGTGGGATGGCGGCGTCGAAGATCCCGAAGAGGCAAACCTAGGTAAATTGGAAAATGAGAACCACCCAGCAGGTGGCAGAAGTAGAAGCCATTGCCCCCTTTCCTATACGCGTGATTTGCATCAAGAAGGCTCTGTTTGATAATCAGTTCTGCCTATCCTTCTCGTGCACATCATTCCCATCGTCAGCTGAACCGATGCGAAACCGACCCTGAAGTCTAGTATGTGAGCGCTCTTCCCTGCATACACTAATAAGCATCGTTCAAAGGGTTCAGTTGCTAATCAACTGGGACAGACTACTCTCCTGCCTTGACAGCCTCCCATCCACAGGCTATTCTCAACTCATTACATCGCATCTCAAGAAGTCACGATCTGTGGTGCTTCCCTACCAGGCTACTAGAAACGTTCTTCCATAGCTGCTATATAGCTACCAAACGCCAATCGATAACCTAGACACGTTCTAGGAATCAGCCCTGTACGCACTCTTAACATACACACATCTAACACAAACCGGCGCAAGACACTATGGCTTCAGAATCAACACAAATACATTCTTGCTTCTTTCCAGCAGCCATCACAGCAAGTAATGCTCAGAAGCGGCCATTATCAGTGCGGGTCGAGCTGCAGCAGCCTGCTCTAGTGCAGCAGCTGCTCGCAAAGAATGATGACAATGCAGCGCTGATTGCTGCTGTGCGAATCACGTGGGCACTGTTACTGCGCACATACACTGGATTAGGTTGCGTTTGCTTTAGCTATGGTGAAGCTGGCGGCGCTTCTGCGGGCGGCGTTGGAGTATTGGACGCGTCCACTGACGTTTCTGAACCCGTCGTCATGCTTGACATCGACGAGGATATGTCGTTGCAGCAGCTCCTCAAATGTGCTGAAATCAATCACCCAACTGTGAGCAAGAGATGCGAATACAATACCTCCGTACTGCTCCGCTTTGGTGCCCAAATGGGCAAGACCCAAGCATCCGGCAAGGCGATGGCAATGCCGGATTCGGTACGTACGCCCTTGTTGTCTAAATATCGAGTTCTAACACATTCGCAGTGCGATCTTCGCCTACTTGTCAAGGTGTTGAAATCCGGCGTCAGCATTTTCGTCGAGTATCGCAACTCCTTTGTACCAACAGAGCAGGCCAAAAACATCGCAAGCACTGTTGATACGATTCTTACCTCGATCCTCTCCTCGCCCGATCTGGTTTTACGGGAAGCCGATTTCTTTAGCGAGCGTAACAAACTCCAAGTTGAGAAGTGGAATTCTGAGCCTCTCGATCGCGTCACGCGCACAGTGCACGAGGTTATTGAGGAAACGGCGTCACGTGTGCCCCACGAGGAAGCTGTCTGCTCATGGGACGGCACTCTCACGTATCAAGAGCTTCACGAGCACGCGAGCCGACTCGCAGAGCACTTGGTCGAGATTGGAGTGGGTGCTGAAGTCGTTGTACCACTGTGCTTCGACAAATCGAAATGGAATGTGGTGGCAATGCTCTCCGTGCTCAGAGCCGGTGGCGCATGTATGTGTTACTCTTTTCTTAAAACTGCACTACCACATCACGCAGATGGCTCTTAGTTACACTGCAGGAAAGGCTACCAAAACATGTTTGATTTTCCTAAGTTTCTTTTTGGTGTGCTCCACCTAAGCTTTCGGAGCAGTCGCTTACTTGCAACAGTCCTTCCGCTGGATCCTGCAGCCCCGAAAGAGCGTGTCCAGCACCTCATCGATGCAGTGGATGCCGAGGTACTGCTTTGTTCTCGGGCCCACTCTGGCTCTTTTGGTGGAATTATTGCAAACGTCGTCTCCATCGATGACGAATTTGTCAATTCTCTTCAAACCCCCTCGAAGCCCATTCAGGGTCGGTCAGACAGCAACAACGCCGTCTACATTATCCCAACCTCTGGAACGACAGGCCAACCCAAACTAACTCTGCTTGAACACGGCAACTTCTGTACCGGAGCGAAGGCACACTTCCCAGGCCTTGGCATGGACGTGCCCAAGCCTTTCCGAGCCCTTCAATTCGCCGCTCATTCGTTTGATGCCTCAATCACTGAAATCCTCACTCCCTTGATGACGGGCGGGACAGTGTGCATTCCGGATGAACATGCCAGGCTCAACGATATTGCAAAAGCAATGAACGACATGCGCGTGACATATGCGCAACTCACCCCCACCTTTGTTCGGTTCCTGGAGCCTTCAATGGTGCCGACTCTGGTTACGATTGTGCTTATGGGCGAATCGATGTCGCAAGCGAACCTCGACACCTGGTCACAGATCAACCTCGTCAACGGGTAAGTAGTTCACCAATATCTCTAATAGCGGTTTAACTCACATCATTCAAAGCTACGGTCCGAGTGAATGTGCTGTCGCGTCCGTAAGTCGAACTGGGATGACCGCTTCAGCCGATCCCAGAAATATCGGGTTCCCAATCGGCTGTCATACGTGGGTGGTCGATCCTAACAATCGTCACCTACGGCTCCCTATCGGCTGCACAGGAGAACTCCTTATCGAGGGCCACATCGCCGCTCGCGGCTACCTGCACGATGAAGAGAAGACATCCCAAGCATTTGTTACTGATGTTGCGTGGGCCAAGGATCGCCCCTTTCGAGGCTATCTCACCGGCGATCTGGTGTTCCAGAATCCGGATGGGAGCTTCAACATTGTCGGACGTAAAGACAACCAAGTTGTACGTACACATTTACTCAAGTTCACCGTCCTACTGACTGAGAAACAGAAATACCATGGTCAGCGCATCGAGCTTCTAGAGATCGAGCATCATCTCAATCTAGAAACCGCGATCAAGCACAACTTGGTCTTACTGCCTAAAACTGGGCTGTGCAAGGAACGCCTAGTTGCAGTGATCTCGCTCACAACGCATACAGCTGATAACCAGCCCCTCTGCCTTTTCGACGGCCAAGAAAAAGCGGCCATTTATGCCGAGATAGAAGCGATCCGTGCACGGGTCTCTAGCCGTCTACCCTTCTATATGCTGCCCAGCGTCTGGATAGCTGTTACCGCGCTTCCTTACCTTCCTTCCGGGAAGCTAGATCGAAAGCGTGTCGCACAATGGCTGACCAACATGTCTACTGATGTCTATCAACGCGCCATCCCAGCGGCTGAAGATTCGCGTTCGACATATGAGCCCGCCAACGACATTGAGAAGACACTACGGTCCGTTTGGGCTCATGTGCTGAACTTATCGGAACAGCAAGTCCCAATGGATCGGCCCTTTTTGTCTTTGGGCGGAGATTCCATCTCTGCAATGCAGGTCATGGGACAGTGCCGTAAGAAAGGTTTGGGTCTTGGTGTACAAGATATCTTGCGGAGTCGATCAATTCCACAATTGGCTGCCACGGTGAAGAATGTTCAGACTTCCGTGGAAAACACTAAGGAAGAAGTTGAGAAGCTGTTCGACCTGACGCCTATTCAGTCACTCTGGTTCCAACTTCCGGACCAAGGCCACGGCCACTTCAACCAATCATTCTATCTGAGAGTCAACCGCAAAACGACCGCCGAAGAGTTTCACGCGGCTGTGGAGAAGCTCATATCTCGCCACTCCATGCTGCGGGCTAGATTCTCGTTCTCCGCAGAACGTGGCTGGCAACAGCGTGTGACCGAAGACGTTACGAACTCCTATCGCTTCCGTCACCGAACAGTATCGACAAAAGGAGAGATTGATGCCATGATTGAGGACTCACAAACCTGTCTCAAACATAGTACCGGTCCTCTATTTGCTGCCGACCTATTTGAGTTCGGCAACGAACAGCATGCTTTCCTAGTCGCTCATCACTTAGTCATTGACTTGGTCACTTGGCGCCTGCTGCTTGAGGAGTTGGAAGAGATCCTGAAGGGGGAAACTTTACTCCCGCCGGCACTTCCATTTCAAACATGGGCACACCTGCAGAGCGAGCATGCCAAGACGCTTAACCTCGACAAAGTTCTCCCATCAGCGGAGATCCCGGCCCTGGACTTTTCTTACTGGGGCCTGGATCACGCGGACAACACTTATGGAAATGCCGGTCATGCGAGTTTTGAGTTGAACCCTTCTCTCACTTCCTTGTTCCTAGGAGATTGCCATACTGCCTTCAACACGGAGCCAGTGGAAGTTCTCTTGGCTTCATTGATCCAGTCTTGGTCTCACGTCTTTACCGACAGGTGAGTCACTCTACGTAATACTAGGTTCCTTGTATTGCGTCGCATTTCCCGCCCTCGGTCTGATACTGAAAGCCCTTCTGGATGAGTCTTGCTGACTTCCGCATTTAGACCTGTTCCTGCTATCTTCAACGAAGGGCACGGAAGAGAGCCGTGGAACTCAGAAATCGACATCTCCAGGACCGTTGGCTGGTTCACGACCTGTAAGTCATCTTCGCAAACTTTTGAAATATGCATCTAACTAGCGCGTCCAGTGTATCCTGTATTCATCGAGCCTTCCAATGACCCACTCGAGACTGTGCGCAAGCTCAAAGATTTCCGGCGACAGATTCCAGCAAATGGCCGCCCCTACTTTGCGCAAAGACTTCTGACCGCTAAGGGTCTCGACCGTTTTAGTACTCATTGGCCTATGGAGATCTCGTTCAATTACCTCGGCCAGTATCAGGTATGCTAAAGCCGTGCTATATATAAGAACACTACTAACCTGTTTCTCAGCAACTTGAACGCTCGGACGCCCTGCTTCAACCCCTTGACAGCATGGCTGGAGAGACACGAGAAGCTGGAGGCACTGCCGATGTTGGACACAGAGCTCCCCGCTTCGGGCTTTTCGAAATCTCAGCCATCGTTTTTAAGGGTCGTCTGAAGTTCGCATTCACCTTCAATCGTCACATGCAGCATCAAGATCGCATTCAGAAATGGGTTTCTGAATGTCGTCAGAGTCTTACGAACATGATAGAGAAGCTTCCCACTCTGTCACCAACACCAACCCTGAGCGACTTCCCTCTTTTGTCTCTCAACGAAGAGCGCTTCCAGTCCATGTTGCATCGCCTCTCGAAGCTTGGTGTCACAGCTTCCAACATTGAACATGCTTATCCAACTTCGAATATGCAAGAAGGTCTTCTGCTTTCGCAAACTAAAGACGCTGGCTTCTACGCTGCGGTCACGGTTCACGAGCTCACGTTGGCCCATTCTCAGCCAAGTTGGAAACAATTAGCGGACGCCTGGAGGCAAGTCGTCCAGCGCCATCCATCTCTCCGCACTATATTCCTCGAGAATATCGGCACCGACGAGGGTCTGTTCGATCAGGTTGTCCTCAAGCAGGTCGAACCCAACATCGGACATTTCGAGTGCGATAGCGAAGAAGACGCTCTGACCATCTTTGAGAAGCAGCGCTCAGTCAGCTACGACACCGGCCGAAGCCCCCCTCATCGCTTTTCTATCTGTAGCACCTCTGGCGGTAGAGTTTTTTGCTGCCTTGAGATCAGCCATGCCATCATGGACGGCCACTCAATGAGTGTTCTCTTCAGCGACCTCCAACAGGCATATGAAGGCTGCCTTCGCGAAGATGGCCCCGCATATAGCGATTACATATCGTACCTGATGGACCAACCCCAAGGTTCTAGCCTCGAATTCTGGAAGTCTTATCTCAGTGGAAGCGAGGTGTGCTCCTTCCCTATTCTCAACGATGGAAAGATCGTGGGGAAGCAACTTAACACCATCCGCGTGGACTTCGGTAGCCTCAGTATACTGGATCTTCAGAACTTCTGCAGTTCGCATGGCGCCACATTATCGAACATCTTTCACACTGCCTGGGCCTTCACTCTGAGCTGCTACGTAGGGAGCAATGACGTTACGTTCGGCTATTTGACATCGGCACGAGACTCGCAAGATATCCCTCGCGTCCAGGAAATGGTAGGCCCCATCATCAACACACTGGTCTGCCGCGTTAGCCTCTCTGATGGCACACGATGTCTATTGGACGTTCTGCGAGACGTGCAGAAGGACTACATGGACGCGATTCCCCATCGTCACATCGCATTGGCGGAAGTCCAGCACGTTCTGGATCTGTCGGGCACAAATCTTTTCAACACTGCTCTTTCATACCGGAGATTACCCTCAGAGGCTCCGAGCGACGATGCAGGCCTGAAGTTTGTAGAAATCGCGCCGATCTATGACCCTACCGAGTATCCAGTCTCGATCAACATTGAGGTGTCTGACGATGCCGCAATGGTTGATCTTGATTATTGGACAGATCATCTCTCCACCGGGCAGGCGACCAATGTGGCCAGCGTCTTCGTCCGAGCTCTGGAGAACATTATCCATAACTCTGACCTTAGCATCTCGGCGCTCGATCATCTCAGTGGAAAGCACTGGCAACAGATCCAGGACTGGAACGTCATGCCTGAAACCCTGAATGAATGCGTTCACCACAGGTTTGCATCATGGGTTAAATCACAACCTGATGCGCCTGCGATACGCGGATTCGATGGCGACTACACCTACGCCGAGCTTGATTCTGTTACGGATCGCTTAGCTCATCACCTCGTTGACCTCGGCATCGGGCCTGAAGTGTTCGTACCCACATGTTTCGACAAGAGCTCTTTTGCGGTTATCGCGATGTTGGCTGTGCTCAAAGCAGGCGGCGCGGCCGTTCCTTTGGATGCGAATCACCCTAAGTTGGCTCTTGAGTCGCGCATTGAGGATACGCAGGCTCAAGTAGTGCTAACAACGCTTGCACGCTCCGAGATGTTTGAGGATGTCGTGCCGGACGTGGTCATCGTCGATTCGGTCCTCCTCGACGACTTAGAAAATGTCGACGGCCCGGTTTGCACTACAGTTGAACCACACAATCCATCATTCGTGATCTTCACGAGTGGAAGCACGGGGCGGCCGAAGGGCGTGGTACTCGAGCATTCGGCTATGGTCACAAGCGCATATGCTCACGGCACTAATCTTGGTATCGGTACGTAACCCCTCTTACGATTTCAGTGTCCCAAGTTGCGTTGTATACTATACAATCATGCCGATTCTTCGCATGACATCAGATATTTATATCGCTCTGGAGATTTACTAACTCTGTATCTCCGCTATTAGGTCCTGGCTCGCGATTTTTGCAGTTCGCGAGCTACACTTTCGACAATTCCTTGGAGGAGATGTTCACTACGCTCCAGCGAGGAGGCTGCGTGTGTGTTCCATCTGAAGACCAGCGCATGAACGACCTTGCAGGTGCTATCGCTGAGCTCAATGCCAACTTCATGGACTTGACACCCACAGTCGCTGCTCTGCTCAATCCTTCCGATGTGCCTACCATCAAGGGCTTAGCGTTAGGTGGTGAGGCGCTTACCAAGGCCGTGGTCGAGCAGTGGAGCAAGCACGTCCATCTTCATGGACAATACGGACCTAGTGAAGCTTCCATCAACTCGGCGTGGAAAGACTTCAAACATGGAGGCGAACCTACCAACATTGGACGTGCCATCGGCAGTGTCTCCTGGATTGTCGATGCTGACAATCGAAACCGTCTTGTGCCCATCGGCTGCAAAGGTGAATTGCTTATCGAAGGGCCGATTTTGAGCCGTGGATACCTCAACGACCCTGAGAAGACAAAACTGGCCTTTATCGATGCTCCTGAATGGGCTCGCACCGGCGACGGGATCAACCGCCGTCGATTCTACTGCACTGGCGATTTGGTGCACTATAATTCAGATGGAGAGATGATGTATCTTGGCAGAAAGGACAGCCAAGTCAAGGTAAGCCCAATGTAGATCTTTCGGAAAGTGCATGCTAACACTCCTTAGCTGAACGGCCAACGAATCGAGCTCGGCGAAATCGAGCACCATTTGAAGCTCAACCTCCCGGCTGATGCGCAGTCAGCAGTCGAGCTGGTCAAGTTCACAGACAGCAAAGGCACCAAGGCGCTTGTCGGCTTCCTTTGCTTGTCTGATGAGCGTGCGGGCCCAGTTAACGACATCCCACCTGCTATCGGGCAGATGTCTGATTCCGTGCGGGCTGTCGCGAAGGAAATGGAGATTGCGCTCGGCAACGCCCTCCCGGCTTACTACGTCCCATCGCTGTTCATGCCCGTGACAAGCATGCCCGTGACGACATCGGGCAAACTTGATCGCAAGGTGCTGCGCCAACTTGCCCAATCTGTATCAGACGAGCAACTACATGTCTACCGACTTGCAGGTAAGAGTGGGCGCGCGCCTTCTGGACGCGTCGAGACTACGCTAGCTCGCTTGTGGTCTTCTGTCTTGAACCTTGCCGCCGATGCAGTTGGCGCAGACGACTCCTTTTTCCGTCTCGGCGGCGACTCGATTGGCGCTATGCGGCTCGTCACCGCAAGCCGAAAGGAGGGCATTGCTCTAAATGTGGCGAACATCTTCGCCCAACCCAAGCTCACGGACATGGCAGCCACGGCCGTCATGCTCTCCTCGGAAGAACTGACAGCTGGACCCGAGCCAGATACGACTCCATTCGAGCTCGTTCCCGAGGATGCCCGACGCCGCCTTATCAACTTTGCTGCGTCTGAGTGTGGTGTATTTCCTGACTCTATCGAAGATGTACGTAACAGCCTTTAGTCTCCAACTATAGGCACTGACACACCTCCGGATGAACTTTGCTGACTTCGCCCCCCAACCTTAGATTTATCCCTGTAGTCGGCTCCAAGAAGGTCTCATTGCGCTGTCGACAAAGGAGCCAGGCGCGTATGTGGCGGAAACTATTTACCGTCTACCGCCCAACACTGACCTTGCACGTTTCAAGCAGGCATGGAACCGAGTCATCGCTGTGGAAGCTATTCTTCGCACTCGCATCATCTACACAGAAGACTGCGGCTTCTTGCAGGTCGTGGTACGAGACGAGGTCGAATGGCATCATTTAGCCGATGTACGCGACATAAACGAGACGCACCGCCATCTTCCAGCAAGGAATGGTGGGGTTTTAACTACTTACGCCATTATTGGAGAAGGATCTCCATCACCCCTTTTCGTCTGGACTGCGCATCACGCCGTCTATGATGGCTGGAGCTTGCCAAACTTGCTCAGTAAAGTTGAGTCCTGCTACCAGCAGCCCAGCCAAGACCCGCTCGATTCCGTACCATACTCCCGGTTCATCAAGTACCTGATGACTGTCGACGAGAAGAAGTCCGATGATTTCTGGCTGGCTACTTTGGAAGATATCACAGCTCCTCAGTTCCCTCAACTGCCGAGCCCAGATCACAAAGTACAAGCGTCAAGCCAGCTCCTGCACCAAGTGAGCATCAGCCGCAGGTCCGGTATGGACATCACAATGCCGTCGATGATTCGGGCTGCTTGGGGCTTGTTGCTTGCTACCTACTCTGGATCTGATGATGTTCTTTGGGGCGAGACCAACAGCGGCCGAGAAGTTCCGGTCTTGGATATCGAAGATATCATTGGCGCAACGATTGCAACGTCTCCATTGCGACTGAAGCTGAATCGCCAGCTCTCAATTGCTGATTTTCTGCAGGAAGTTCAACGGCAGGCTTCCGCTGCGCTGCCCTATCAGTTTGCTGGTTTGCAACACATTCGCAAACTTAGCTCTGACACAGCAGTGGCTTGCGACTTCCAGAGCTTGCTCGTTATTGTGGCTGGCGACAGTATGAAAGACCCCGAGGGTGGGCTGTGGGATCTTCAGAGCACTGGAACCATCGGAACCAACTTCTTCAACTATGCACTCATCTTCAACTGCACGGTTGAGAAGGATGGTGTCCACATCGAGGCCCATTACGATGGCCAAGTCATTCAGCCATGGCTCGTCCAGCGCCTTGTACAGCAGTTCGACTTCATCCTCCACCGGTTCAACGCCATCGAGTTGGCAGACCGGACTCTGGCCAACATTGAGCTACTCAACGCTGCAGACCAAGACGTCATCGCTGGCTGGAACACCCGCCCGGTCAACATCATCAATAAGTGCATCCACAACACGATCTTCCAAGACCAGGTCATCCTCCGCCCATCAGCCGTCGCCGTCGACGCCTGGGACACCGGTGCTTTGTCTTACCGCGAATTGGATGAGCGCGCTACGCGACTCGCATCTAGACTCTTGTCGCTGGGCGTGAAGCCACAGTCCTATGTCCCGCTTTGTTTTGACAAGTCGGGTTGGACTATCGTCTCTATGTTGGCCATCATGAAGGCAGGAGCAGCTTTCGTTCCATTAGACTTCGAGGCACCTATAATTCGGTTGCGTGAGATAGTTGCCGATGTCAAGGCCGAGTTGATACTCTGCTCTCCGCGGTACGAGCAGCTGTGTCAGTCGATCCCTTGCAAAACTTTGGCCATCGACCGAGACGCGACCGAACGTCAGCCCGGACGCCTCTACACCCTGCCATATGTCCAGAGCGATACACCGGCTTATGTCATCTTCACTTCTGGCTCGACTGGAAAGCCGAAAGGAGCTGTCATCAACCACTGCTCGTGGGTATCAAGTTCTACCGCATTCGCTCCACAGTTTGGAATCTCAGAGACCTCGCGGGTTCTCCAATTTGCTTCATACACCTTTGATGCCTGTTTGATCGAGATACTAAGCACGCTAATGCTTGGTGGTACCATCTGTGTTCCTGATCAAGCTTCACGGACGAATGATCTCGCAGGAGTCATCAACAATTTCAATATCAACTGGGCAACACTCACGCCATCTGTGGTTCGCACAATGCAGCCATCCCAAGTACCGCAGTTAAAGACTCTCATCCTAGTTGGGGAAGCCATGTCTCAGCAAGACCTGCTCACCTGGGCGGACCGTGTGCAACTCGGCAACGGCTACGGGCCCACGGAGTGCAGTGCCATTGCTACAGTCAACATCATGACATCGACTACAAAGCCAAACAACTTAGGCAAAGCCGTCACGGCTCGCGGTTGGATTGTTTCCAGAGACAATCACGATACACTCGCACCGTTAGGAGCTGTTGGAGAGCTTCTCCTCGAGGGCGGTGGCGTCGGTGCAGGCTATCTAAACAACCCGGAGAAGACGGCACAAGCATTCATTGAGGGAGTTAAGTGGACGTTGGGAGCTGATACTGAGGACCAGACCAAGACCAGACGCTTCTACAAGACTGGAGACCTGGTCAAATACAATGAGGACGGCACCATGATGTACCTTGGCCGCAAGGACTCCCAGACCAAGGTTCGAGGACAACGGCTCGAATTGTCAGAAGTCGAACACCATCTTATCGACGATCCTCTAGTCCAGAATGCGCTTGCATCTGTTCCGTCCTCCGGACCATGTGCGAAGCGCTTGGTTGGAGTTATTTCCCTCCAAAACGTCACCCTGCCGGGTGTGCCTCACGAAGAGCTACAGCTCCTACCGAAGGATACCGCCTCCCTCAACATTGGCACTATTCGCGATCGCATCTGCGAGCGGCTGCCTTCCTACATGGTGCCATCGCTCTGGATAGCCGTCAGCAGATTTCCGTTGATGCAATCAGGGAAAATGGATCGACGACGCGTTGTGCAATGGCTCGAGCGCATGGATAACGAGACCTACCGCGTAGTCTCGACCTTGGCGTTGGAGGTTCCAACTGAAAAAGTTGGTGATTCTGATACTATTGAGAGTACGCTACAGGCGATCTTCGCCAAGGTGCTTAATCTGCCACTGCAAGACATTCGCATTAACCAATCGTTCTTGCACCTGGGCGGAGATTCTATCGCTGCTATGCAAGTCTCTTCGCAGTGCCGTGCGCAGGGTCTTGCTATCACTGTTCAAGACATCATCCGGTCCAAGTCCATCGCTGCGCTTGCTTCGACAGTCTCCATCGCTAAGGATGACCAAGCAACCGCAACCGATGCTCAAGAGTACGACTTACCATTCGATCTCACGCCCATTCAGAAAGTCTTCTTTGACACGGCAGGGGACACGTACAATCATTTCAACCAAAGTGTCGTCCTCCGTCTCGCGCGGTCTTTCGAGCTCGATGAAGTTAGGGCTGCGCTCACATCGCTTGTTACTATTCATCCCATGCTGCGCGGACGCTATGCCAAGGACGAGTCGAAGATCTGGCGCCAGCGCGTAGAGAAAGATACGAAGAACTCATTCAGACTGCGACAACATCAAGTTGTTACAGCAAAAGATGCAACTATGCGACCGATTATCGATGAAAGTCAGGCGACGCTCAATATCGCACGAGGCCCCACGTTTGCAATTGATCTCTTCGACATTGATGATACCTTCTCGCAAGCCATTTCTCTCGTCGCGCACCACCTTGTGATTGATGTGGTCTCGTGGGGCGTTGTGCTTGAAGACTTGCAGAGCTTACTTGTCGGCGTGCACCCTCCGCCTCAAAGTCTTCCGTTCCATTCCTGGTCAGCACAACAAGTCGCGCAAGCCAAGCAAGACACTGCGAGGAAGGTTCTTCCGGTCGTTGGAATTCCACCTGCCGATCTGGACTACTGGGGCATGAACACCCACCGCAATATCAACGCCGATGTCATCACCGAAGACATCGAGTTGAGCCCTAAAGACTCCATGTTGCTGCTTGGTGCTCACGATGCGCTTGCTACTGAGCCATTAGACGTCTTCATCGCAGCACTCCTTCAGGCCTTCCGCAAAGTGTTTCCGGACAGGCCCACAGTCACAATTCACAACGAAGGCCACGGCCGAGAACCCTTTGACGCCAAACAGGATCTCTCTCGCACAGTCGGTTGGTTCACCACGTTAACGCCTATCCATCTTCCTGTGCCTGCTGAGGAACCTACCGACATCGTTAGCACGATTCGATGGGTCAAAGACGTCCGAGAAAGAATTCCGGGCAAAGGTCGACCTTATTTTGCGTATCGCCTTCTCACTGAAGAGGGTCAGGAACGTTTCTCCGGGCATTGGCCTGCTGAAGTGACCTTTAATTACCTTGGCCGAATGCAAAACCTTGAGCGCAAAGATGCTTTGCTTCAGAGGCTAGACGGAGTCTCGAGTATGGACGTTGGAGATGATGTCCCCCGCCTCTCGCTGTTCGAGGTCACTGCTCTCGTCGCACAAGGCACCATCAAACTCTCGTTCGGATATAATCGACACATGAAGCGTCAGGCCGAAATTAAGCAATGGATCTCAGAAACCCAACAGACGCTTGTGAACGCCGTAGACCAATTGCTACAACTGCGACCCGAGCCTAGTCTCAGTGACTTCAAGCTCTTGCCATTGTCTTACAATGGCTTATCCAGATTGAACGCAGTGCTTCCATCCGGCACTACGATTGCAGACATCGAGGACATATATCCGACATCGCCACTTCAATCAGGGATCTTGCTCGCCCAGCTGAAGCACCCTGAGTACTACGCATACCACTGCATCTTCGAGGTCCGCTCAACGGACACAGGCCGACCTGTGAACCCACGAAAACTCGCCGAGGCATGGCAGATCGTGGTTCATCGCCATCCAGCATTGCGAACCGTATTTATCGAGAGCCTCTCCAAGACTGGCCTTATGGAACAAATCGTATTCAAAGACAAGCCTGCAAAGATGGCTTGGATGGCGGATTGCGATGACAATGACGTCGCGCGAATCCTACGTGAACAACCTACTGTCGACTATCGCGAGTTTAGCCCGCCCCATCGGCTGACCGTCTGCAAAACTAAGACGGAACGGGTGTGGCTCAAGTTGGAAATGAGCCACGCCATTTGCGACGGAAGTTCAATTCCCAACATCCTCAACGATCTGGCGCGAGCCTACGAAGGAAAGCTCTCTCGATCCGACGCGGGACCCCTCTTCAGCGACTTTATCGCACATATTCTGTCTAGCTCTAGGGATGTGGATGTCAACTACTGGAAGGCGTACCTCTCCGGAGTGGAGCCTTGTTTCTTCCCAACCCTCACCGACGGCAAAGCCGGTCCTCACGAGCTCGGTGCTTACGAAGTTCATGTAGCAGATACTGCTAGTATCCAAGCCTTCTGCAAGAAGAATGGTGTCACGCTGTCGAATCTGCTTCAGTTGGCTTGGGCTCTTGTCTTGCACTGCTACGTTGGGGCTTTCGACGTCTCGTTTGGTGTTGTAGCATCCGGCCGCGATGTACCAGTCCGCAACATCGAAGAGGCGGCGGGATGCTTCGTCAACATGCTCATTTGTCGACTCAGCTTTTCAGATGAGACACCGATCCGTCAGCTCTTAGAGGCGCTACAGACAGACTCCGTAAACGCATTGTCGCATCAGAGCTGCTCGCTTGCGGATGTTCAGCATGAGCTTCAGCTGCCGTCACTCTTCAATACTGTTTTCACATACCAAAGACGGCAGCTTTCGCGAGATCCAGAGAAGACTGCTCTTGTGTATGAGAACGTCGAAGCTGCTGATCCTGGAGAATACCATGTTACCGTCAATGCCGACGTGTCAGACGAAGGCACAACGGTCGACTTCGGCTTCTGGCAGGATAAGATATGCGCAGCACAAGCACAGAACATGGTCGAGACATTCGAGAAGATCCTATCTGGCATTGTCGCCAGTGGAAAAGAGCTGACGGTTGGCGAGCTTGATGTCTTCACTCCTAGGAGCCTTGCGCAGGTAATGGAGTGGAACTCAGAACTTCCTCCACCCGTGCGTCGCTGCCTCCATGACCTTGTGCAAGAGCAAGCTCTTCTCCGACCACGTTCAGCAAAGGCCATCGAAGGCTGGGATGGAACCTTTACTTACCAGGAGTTCGACGAGGTGACGAATCAGCTCGCACTTCATCTTCAGACTATGGGTGTAACTACCGAGACCTTCGTCCCAATCTTGTTTGAGAAGTCATCGTGGGCGATAGTGAGTATGATTGCGATCATGAAAGCTGGCGGCGCATATGTCCCGCTTGATCCCAAACATCCACCCGGTCGCTTGCGGTCACTGATCGGCGATGTGGGTGCCAGAGTAGTGTTGTGCTCGAGGAACTATCATCCAAAAACAAGCGAAGTGGCGACTACTGCGCTGATTGTCGACAAGGAATCAGTGAAGCAGTTGCCGCCTTCGAGAGGATTGAGACCGAAGTCCAGCGTTACCCCCGATAATGCCGCCTACTGTCTATTCACCTCAGGCACAACTGGAACACCCAAAGGAACCATTATCCCACATCAGTCCATCTGTACCAGCGCAGCTGCTTTCACACGGATTATGCACATGGATGCCACCTCACGCACCTTCCAATTCGCGAGCTACACGTTTGATGCTAGCTGTGCAGAAATCCTTGCTGCGCTATCGTGTGGAGCGACCGTTTGTGTGCCGACCGAAGATGAAAGAATGAATGATCCAGCAGGTGCAATTCGCCGGTTGAAGGCTACATGGACATTCATGACACCTTCCGTCCTTGGTACGATGAAACCCGAGCGGGTGTCCTGCTTGAAGACGCTCGTGGCGGGCGGTGAAGCCGTACCAGGGCCTGTGATCACGAAGTGGGGAACTCACCTGAATCTCATGAATGGCTATGGGCCAACGGAGACGACAGTCTTTGCCGTGACATGTCATAAGTCGACTCTAGAGAAGAAACTGGTCGATATCGACCCTGGAACTATCGGATACCCATCGGGTTGCCGGCTTTGGGTCGTACATCCGCGAAATCACGACAAGCTAATGCCTGTTGGCAGCGTTGGTGAGCTCGTCATCGAAGGGTATACCGCGGCCCGCGGCTATCTAGGTGATGAGGTCAAAACAGCCAAGGTTTTCATTGCTGACCCTGCGTGGGCATATACACTACCCTCAGACGATGGAGCTTTCTTCACGACGCGTATGTACAAATCAGGTGATCTTGTGCGGTACAACTCCGATGGCTCAATTAGCTATATCGGTCGCAAGGACACCCAGATCAAGCTCAACGGTCAGCGAATTGAGCTTGGAGAGATCGAGTTCCACGTTAAAAGCAAGTTTCCTGAAGGTGTCCAGTCCGCCGTTGAGCTTGTCGCGCCGGCGAGTCGCAGCTCTGCGAAGGCTTTGGCCGTCTTCTTCTCCATGGACGAAGACCAACAGAAAACATTCACAGAGACAGTACAGCCTGCATCCTCTGAGCTACAAGCTGCGGATGAGCTTCTCCTTCCTATGGACGAAGACCTCCGCGACATGTGTAAGTCCATGGAGAATGCACTTGGCGGTGTGTTGCCATCATACATGATACCCGCCATCTTTTTCCCAGTAAGGAAGATGCCCTGGACGACCGCCGGCAAACTAGACCGTAATCGTCTTCGCAATCTCGTCCAGAGCCTAAACAAGGAGTCTTTGGCGCCATACCGACTTTCAAGTGCCATGAACAAGAGAAAGCCGTCCACAGAAGCTGAGAAGAGGCTGCATAAGCTCGTATGCTCAGTTCTGAACCTTCCAAATACCGCTGTTGGTAGTGATGATAGCTTCATCGTAAGTTTAATCCTCTGTCGTATCTTGCAGTATGAGCTAACTACGCACAGCGTCTCGGCGGCGACTCCATTGCAGCCATGCGACTTGTCACTGCAGCGCAAGCGGAGCACTTGGAGCTGTCCGTTATCGACATCTTCAAAACACCTAAGCTGTCCGATCTTGCCGCCAAATGCACATTTGTTGAGAAAGACGCCAAATCCGAGCACACCATTGAGCCTTTTGGTCTGTTACGCCAGCCTCCTGCAAAATCGCAGGTGCTTGATGAACTCGCAGAGCAATGCCGCGTCTCAAAGGACAAGATACAAGATGCCTATCCGATCAGTCCGCTTCAGGAAGCGTTTGTCGCACTCTCGATCAAACAGCGTGGTGCCTATGTGGCTCAGCATATTTTGGCTCTCGCAGAGTCTGTAGAGTTGAAGAAGTTCCAGGCTTCATGGGAGAAGGCAGTTCAAGAAACCGATCTTCTCCGCACTCGTATCGCCCAACTCCAGTCTGGGACTTTCTTGCAGATTGTGCTGGTCGAGGATCCCATCAACTGGCGCGAGACGACCACCATCGAAGAAGCCGAAGATGATGCAACATCGGTGCCCCAGCACCTTGGTGGCAAGCTAGCTGCCTATACGATCGTTCGTACCACGGCCAATAAGCGATACTTTGTTTGGACTTTACATCACGCGCTCTATGATGGCTGGAGTATTCCATTCATGCTGCAGCGTGTGCAGCAGATCTACCAAACCGGCCTATCGGCACTACCGAAGACGCCATACACCAAGTTCATCAAATACCTCTTAGATACAAGCACGGAAGTATCTTCGAGGTACTGGAAGGACTGCCTAGCTGGCGCATCTTCCTATCAATTCCCGCAGTCACATTCTACCTCCGATGAGCCCCCGAACGGACAGACACTACAGCACACGGCAAAGATCGCTCCCTACCGCCACTCAGACATCACCCCTTCAACTGTCATTCGTGCAGCATGGGCTATGCTTCTGGCCGCCTATACTGGCAGTGACGATGTCGTCTTTGGCGAGACCCTCACTGGTCGCGACATAGCTGTAACCGGCATCACCGAAATCTGCGGCCCTACATTAACGACCGTGCCTGCGAGGGTTAAGATCAATCGTGAAGCCACCGTTCCGGACCTCTTGAAGAGCGTCGCTCAAAGCGCAACGGACCGTATTCCTCATCAACACTTCGGTCTCTCTGAGATCAAGCGGATCGACCAGGATTCGGCTACTGCATGCGACTTCAAGAATTTGCTAGCCATACAGACCGGCGGTGCGCAGCCTTCTGAGTCAATGTGGTCGTTCCACAACAGCGGTATTCAGACAAACTACTTCACATATCCACTAGTCATCGAATGCAAGGCAGGCCACTCGAGCGTGGAGATTTCTGCTTACTACGACGCGAACATCATTTCGTCCTGGGAAGTCCAACGCATCTTGTACCAATTGGATTCCGTACTTGCTCAGCTCAACTCGGTTAGTAACGTCCGCGACATTCAAGTCTTCAGCGAACAGGACAGGCAACTCCTACACGAATGGAACGCTCGTGAGCCGTTGACAGTCGATGAGACAATTTCTTCTCTCTTCTTTAAACAAGCGACATTGCGACCTCATGCATCAGCGGTGTCGGCGTTTGATGGCGATTTCACCTACACCGAGCTTCGCGAACTTGCATCGCGACTGGCACGAGAGCTTATCAATTTGGGCGCTGGCCCCGAGAAGCTAGTACCGCTCTGCGTGGACAAATCGCGGTGGGCAGTGGTAGCGATCATGGCCATACTCATCTCAGGCGCGGCCTATGTGCCGCTCTCGCCTGAACATCCAGCCTCACGGCACCGCCAAATCATTCAAGACTGCAACGCTTCTATTGTTCTGTGCTCTCCGGAATACGAAGCGCGCTTCAAAGCCTTCGTAGGCAAGGTCATCCACGTAAGCGACACGTCAATCCGTCAGCTGGCTGCTTCACAGTCTCAGATACCACTACGAGCGAGGAGCAACAACATCTGCTATATTCTGTACACCTCTGGCAGTACCGGTGTGCCAAAGGGAGTGGTAATCGAACATCAAGCTATCGCCTCAAGCTCAGCCGCAATATGCAAAGCTCTTCATATGAATTCGTCATCAAGAGTATTCCAGTTCGGATCATTTGTCTTCGACGCTTCAGTCATGGAGATACTTACCACGTTGACTTGTGGTGCCACGGTCTGCATTCCTTCCGAGCAAGAACGCACAGCAGACATTGCATCAGCCATCAACAAGTTGAAGGCCACCTGGACATGTCTCACGCCCTCAGTAGCCAACGTCATCGGATCACCCGCCGATGTGCCTACTTTAAAAACTTTCGCATCTGGCGCGGAAGCACTGACACCCGAAACAATCCACAAGTGGACCCCAGGCTTACAACTACTGAATGCGTATGGTCCAACTGAGGGGAGTGTTGTTGCAGTCGCGAACGATCAGGTATCGACACAGCGCGATCCTTCTATCATCGGTCGCGTGCTTCAGAGTGGTCGTACCTGGCTCACCAACCCCGAAAATCCCCATCAACTTGCACCAATCGGAGCGGTTGCTGAGCTTTGTATTGAAGGGCCTTTGCTCGCTCGAGGGTACCTGAACAACCACTCGAAAACTGCGGAATCATTCGTGGAGAATCCGGCCTTCTTGAAAGAGTTCGTCGGCTCCATGGAGACTCGTCTATACCGAACGGGTGATCTCGTACAGTACGCCCCTGATGGCTCGATTAGGTACATCGGGCGTAAAGACAATCAAGTCAAACTTGCTGGGCAGCGCATGGAGCTTGGTGAGATTGAGCACCATCTGCAAGCTGACAAGAGCATCCGCCAAGCTGTTGTCCAAATGCCCAAATTCGGGCCTGGGAAGAGAAAGCTTACAGCTGTACTATCCTTCCATCGTATGCCAGCTGATTTGGACGTTACTAATGGGTCGTGGAACACGCCGCTTGGGCATCCCGATGTTCTTCGACAAATGAACAACGCGAGGAATCGACTTTCGGACCTGGTGCCTTCGTACATGGTACCGACCGTATGGGTAGCTGTATCCAGTGTTCCCATGCTAGCTTCGTTGAAGTTAGATAGGAAGCAGGTTAGAGTATGGTTGGAGGGTATGGATGACATAACCTATCACCGGATCCTGGAGCTGGAGAGCAGCAGCGAGCCAATTATTCCTGCCACTGAAGTGACAAAGAAGCTTCAAGGTATTTGGTCGAAGGTTCTGAACATTCCCATTGGTAACGTCAAACCAAATAAGTCATGGCTCTGTAAGTGCATTCCTATTAGGGTCCGTGTACAATCCACGACTGATACGATTTAGCACACGGTGGTGATTCCATCACGGCAATGCAACTTCTTGCCCAATGCAGGAAAGAAGGCTTTAGCCTCACCTTGAACCAAGTGCTCCGCAGCAAGTCGCTCGCGCATCTTGCTGACAGCGTTGGTTCCGTTAGTGGCTTCGACCATGGTGTGGAGCAGACAGGCGAGCCTTTTGAGCTCTCGCCCATTCAACAGTTCTACTTTAAGACGATTGGTGATGAGAAGGATTCGCACTTCAACCAGTCCTTCACGCTTCGCCTTTCGTACAAGGTTGAACCAACAGCACTCCAAAACGCGATCGGTGCCATTGTGAGATGCCATTCTATGCTTCGCGCCCGATTCATTAACACCAAATCCGGGAAATGGCAGCAGGTTATCCCAGCCGATTCGGACGGCTCATATAGGTTCAATGTGCACAAGATCCCTACAGCTTCTGCGGTCGTCGACATTATCTCCAACACTCAGAAGAGTCTCAACATCGTTAACGGGCCACTCTTCGCTGTTGATCTCTTCAATATCTCGACGGGAGAGCAGATCTTGTTCATTACAGCACACCATCTTGTTATTGATGTTGTAAGCTGGAGGGTCATCTTGGGTGACTTGGAAGACTGCCTTAAGTCTGGGTCGTGTGACTCCTTACAAAAGGAGCTCCCATTCCAAGTGTGGAACGAGAAACAAACCACACATGCACTTCAGTCGTCGCAGATTGAGGCCGTTAAGAAGCAGACTTACACCGCCGAGCCCGTGGATCTGGCTTTCTGGGGCCTGGACAAGCGTTCCAATGTATACGACGATGTCGAGCGCGATTCTTTCTCTATTGATGAGGAGGTCTCCGCCATGGCCCTCAACGACCACAGCGTTCTCCGCACGGATGTAGTTGACCTGTTCATTGCTGCAGTCGTGCATTCATTCTCTCGCGTTTTCATCAACCGGAAGACACCAACCGTTTTCAACGAAACGCACGGACGCGAGCCTTGGGAGTCCAGCAATCTTGACCTTTCTAGGACTGTCGGCTGGTTTACAACAATGTATCCAGTCCATGTTCCTATCGCCGAAGACGAAGATGACGTGGTGCGAACGCTTCGACACGTCAAAGACATTCGAAGGCAGGTCACTGACAATGGTCGCTCATACTTCGCACACCGATACCTTACCGAGGATGGCAAACAGCGTTTTGCGGAGCACGAACCAATGGAGATCCTCTTCAACTATATCGGCAAAATGCAACAGCTCGAGTCCGACGACTCGCTCTTCCAAACGATGCAATTCAACGAAGACGAAGAGGCCGAGATGTCCGATCTGGGCGCCAAAACCGGGCGGCCAGCTCTGTTTGAGATCTCTGCATCCGTCATACGCGACCAAATTCAGTTCAGCTTCATGTATAACCGAATGATGAAGAATCAGAAGGGCATTCGGCGCTGGATTGCTGAGTGCCAGCGCACGCTTGAGGAAATCGTCAATAGCCTCGCGAAGGTCGAGAACCCGCAGCCCACTCTCTCTGACTTTCCACTTCTACCACTCGAGTCGTACGACAGGCTGGACCGTGTCATCAAGAGTCTGCCGGCCGCAGGTATCTTGTCTTATGACCAGGTGGAGGAAATATACCCTTGCGCTTCGATGCAATCGGGAATGATTCTGAGCCAGATCAAAGACCCCGAGTCCTATTGGTCTTTCTCCACCTTCGAAGTCAAGACCAAACGCGGTGCGGTTGACGTGCGAAAGGTCGCTGATGCCTGGAAGAAAGTCGTCGATCGTCACCCAGCTCTCCGCACAATCTTTGTGGATAGCGTCTGCAAGGGAGGTGTTTTCGACCAGATCGTTGTTAAACATCCGGATACTGGCCTCTTGATTTACACATGCGATGACTCCGAGCTTAACAATAAGCTCAACGCCATCAAGTACAGTAACCTCAATGGGAAGAAGAAGCCTCGTCTTCCGCATCAGTTCACAATCGTGCAGACAAGCTCCGGCAGAGTTGTCGTCAAGATGGAGATTAATCACGCTGTTATAGATGGTGGCTCATACGCCGTCATCAGACACGACCTCGAAGACGCTTATGAAGGTCGTCTATCGGCTGAAGAAGGGCCACTGTACAGCGACTATATCAAGTACCTGCGCAGTCTGCCAGCGGACGCAGCCATCAACTACTGGAAAGAACAGCTCCGTGGTGTCAAGCCCTGCTACTTCCCCATTGCTCCGCAACATTCTAGCAAGGAGAGACAGCTTCACTCCCTCTATATGGACTTCGATCGTTTCTCAGAAGTCCAGACTCTCGCGGAACGGAGCAATGTCACTTTCGCTAACATTCTGCTCGGTGTTTGGGCACTGCTCCTACGTACATATACCGGTTCATCCGACGTATGCTATGGTTACCTAACCTCTGGCCGCAACGTTCCAGTGGACAATATCCAGAACGCGGTCGGAGCCTTTATCAACATGTTGGTGTCACGTACCAAGGTCTCTCAATCCCTCTCACTTCTTGACATCTTTCAAAAAGTGCAGAGCAACTTCATCGAGAGCTTGCCGCATCAGCATTGCTCCCTCGCGCAGTTCCAGCACGACCTCGGTCTCTCTGGGAAAGCACTCTTCAACACGGCTGTGTCGGTGCAGAACCATGGCGCAGCGGAAGGTCAACCGTCAGGAGATATGAACGTGGAGTTCGAGCATCTGGACGCATATGATCCTAGCGAATTTGCCATCACTGTCAATATCGATGCAACTCGCAATGACGAGGGCGTACGCTTCTCCTACTGGACAGATTCGGTTTCGGACGATGAAGCGAAGAATATGTCATCCATTATGGCCAAGATTCTTGCTCAAGCTCTCGTAGATGCCAGTCAGACAGTTGCAGAGCTCGATGCGGCCATCGAGGACAAGCCGGAACCATGCATTACGCCACCATTGCCAACACCAACGATTCACTCGCTGATGCCTTCGCCTCGCTCCGATATCCCGGATCCTATGGCTTCATTGCGTCCTATTCCTAAAATCGGTGCACCACACATTGCACCAGCAATGCCGTCCGGCGCACCTGACTGGAGCCATCTCATACGCTCCATCGTCAGCGAAATGATGCCCCAGATCGTCGACCAAGTACTTTCCAAGAACAAGAATGCTCCAGCTCCCGGACAGTCCACTGTCAACGAGATGACAAGTCAGATGGCGGGCATGCTTGCAAGGCGGGCATCGCAGTCGGTACGCGGGAGACCAACTCTGGAGACTGGCTCTATTCGCTCGCGACGTTTGAGTGCGACTAGTGATGCTGGAAGTCGAATTGGTATTGCGGCTGATATGGTCGCCGCTGCGGGTGTCATGGCGACTGAAGCGTTGAAATCGGCGCCACCGAACTTCGTAGAGAAGAAGTTGTTGACGCTCTGGAGTGAGTTGTTGGATATGGTGGAGGATTCTATTGAGAAGGACGATAGCTTTTTCGTAAGTTGGCTGCTTGGGTAGCGTTATTTACCGTACTAATAGATGCAAGCAACTTGGCGGCGACAGCATCATTGCTATGAGACTTGTTGGCGCAGCCAGGGAAGAGGGATTATCTATGACGGTGGCCGATGTGTTCAAGAACCCCACATTTGCGGATATGGCTAGGGTAAGTACCTCTCTCGATCCACTGGATGAAACTAACGCAAACTAGGTTGTCCGTGTGGCTGGTGAAGTCATCGATCAAGTCATGTCACAAGCTGGCGGAGAATCATCAGCTATCAAAGGAAGATCCGGAAGTGCCTCGAAGCCAAGACCACAGCTGCCTGAACGTACTGTTGCCTTGTGGAAAGATTTCCAGTCCATCGCATCAGAGCATGCCATTGGAGATGGCGACACGGACACTGCCATCACGCCTCCCGCTAAAGCCGACCAAGAAAAGGAAGACCATCTGTTCAAGAAATGGCAAGGTTTCAGCTCTGACCTTCAATCAACTCAACAGGCGCCAGATCGCATGCCTGGTCGGGGACGCCGCATGCCGACGACCATACTTGAGGATACATTCGCCACCAAGTCGATTTCGCTCCTCGGAGATCCCAACGTCGACAGCGTCATCTCAAAGGTGCAAGTCTTTAAGGGTGGCATCTCCGATGTCTTGCCAGTGACCGACTTCCAATCCCTCGCGATTACTGGAACCCTCCTAGAATCGAAATGGATGCTGAACTACTTCTATCTCGACGGTGAAGGACCTCTTGACCTCCGCAAGTTGAAACAGACGGCCTTCCGCCTTGTTCAAGCATTTGATATCCTCCGGACCGTCTTCGTGCCATACGGCGACCGCTTCCTCCAGGTTGTGCTCCGGAAGCTCCAACCAGACTTCAACTACCAAGAAACTGACGCGAGTCTGGATGACTTTACCACCGAACTTCGACAGAAAGACCGCGAGCATGGTCCTCGCCTTGGCGAGGCATTTGTACAGTTCATCGTTGCCAAGCAGAAGAAGACTGGTCGCTACCGAATCTTCATCCGTCTCTCGCACGCTCAGTACGATGGTTACTGCCTACCCAAGATCCTTGGCTCGCTGCAAGCTGGCTACAACGGTCTGCCAATCTCCTCCGCTCCCAGCTTCGGTACCTACGTTCGCGAGTCCGCAAAGACAATTGCTGGCGCGCATGACCATTGGAGAGAAGTGCTTCGAGGGTCTAAGATGACGGAGATCGTGAACCGCTACGGTCCTAATTATTCTCGCTCTGCGGGCAGAACGGTCACGCTCAACCAGATGCTCACGGCACCCACGCTCTCCTACGTCAACATCACAGCAGCTACCGTTATGAAAGCTGCCTGGGCTGCGACTCTGGCTCGTATCGCTGGCCAGTCTGATATCGTCTTCGGACACGTCATTTCGGGCCGCAACAGCGCCGTTCCCAACATCGAAAGCATTATTGGACCCTGTCTGAACATGGTGCCCGTGCGCGTTGTATACAGGCCTGAATGGACCGTCCTCGACCTTCTCCGCTACATCCAAGACCAACAAATCGGGAACATGCAGTACGAATCGCTTGGTTTCCGCGAAATAACACGGAACTGCACAGACTGGCCTGACTGGACAAACTTCTCCAGTGTCCTCCAACATAACCAAAACATCCACTCCGACGACGCAACGCTCCAGCTTGGCGGCATTGAATTCAAGGTCGGTGCTGTAGGCTCCCAGGAAGACTTTGCCGACTTCTCCATCGTGTCCACTTCCCGTGGCGGCGATCAGCTCGAAGTCCAACTCACCTACGCACCCAGCAGCACCATCACCGCCGAATACGCACAAAATGTGTTTGACATGCTGTGTGCGAATGTCATCACCTTCTCCGAAGACCCTTACACACTTCTGCCTTCCCCGTCAGAAATCACCTCGCAAAGTTCCGCTACCATCACTTCGGAGAAAGCGGGCCTGAAATCGGCAGAGAAACAACCACTCACCCTCCCTACCAACACCAACCTCTCGAAACACGAGCTAGCCGAGCTAGCCACAAAGCTGCGCTCCGCATGGGAACAAATTCTACGCGACGATCAAGGTGCCCCCGCTACTGTCGAACTTGGTTCGGACTTTTTCCAATTAGGTGGCGACATCATGGGTTTAGCGCAAGTTACTTCCATCTTAGATCAGGAGGGCTTGAGGATTAAAGTAGAGGATCTGCTCGACAAGAGTGTGTTTGTGGATCAAGTAGGCGTGTTGGCAGTAGAGAGGAAGAAGGCAATTGAGAAAGAAGAGCAGAACCCATGGGGGGAGAAAGGGAGAGTGAGGAAGGAGGAGAAGGTGCGGTTGGAGAAGGGAGGGAGCGGGTTTGGGGCGTTTGCCAGGAAGATGAAGTTGTTGAAGAAGGATAGTGCGAAGGCGAAGGGTTGAGAGTGTAATTATGCACTTTTCTTGACGGGCGGTTTCTTTTGTATGCCTTGGTTTGGGGCGTGAAGGTTACTTTACTTTTTCGTATGGGGGATGGTTTGGCGCTTCGGGCGGTGTTGGGGTGTGATTTCATCGTTGCCCGTGGGTTTTTGCATGTAATGCTATGTAGTCTCTAGCATCTAAGTGCGATGAGATCGATAACTTCCAACAACCACGCATGCACACGCAAGTCTAACGACGATCCTTCCTAATTTAATTCTACGCCATCGGCAACACCCGCTCAGCATGCTTCTAGCCCATGGCGCATACGAAAGTTTAAAATTTCGTAGTGTGCCAAGCAAATACCGGAGATACGGGGCCCATGCACATAGCCTGGACTACTAGCGCGAGAACTGCCGTCTGATATTGGCTGCGATCACACAGCATTCGCAGCAAGGATCGATAGCACGCCATTTGTCGAATTCCCATACCTACTTGGGGCTCGTTAGTGTCACGGGGGTCGATGAAAACGGACAGACATGCAAGGGAAGTAAGCGAATCGTCGATTCTCATCCGAGTGTGCACGCGGATCGCGATGTGGTGCATCGGAAGGGATTCGCCGAAGCAGGCGTCGAGGGTGATTGGCAAAAAGGTGAACGCCGGGCTTGGTTGTCTCGCTAACCCCATGTTGGCCTGGCGGCAGACACGCAGTATTTGCATAGTGCTCGAGCGGTCTGGACTCGGCGGCACGCCGGCAAAACCGAGCGCCTTCGGACAAAGTGGTGTATCCGACGTCAAGAGGCGCCCGCAGACGCTGTCCAGCAGGCTTCGAGAACACGGCCGTTGGAGGGGAAAGCTTAACAAGTCCACTAACGACGCAATATCGAGGGACAAGAGGGGGGTGGAGACATCGGGAACGGGAAGCGATCCGAGATTGGCCATGCCGTCCGAGCATGGGGCCAGAAACAAGCTTTTTGCGTCAAAGCTTGGCGCCGGGTCTAGACCTTTCCCTCAGGCCATCCCAACTCGTGCCAGACGCTCTATCAGCCGTTTCATGGGCTCTGGTGCTTTTCCTCGGCACTTGCCCTGTCGGGTGTGCCACACACGGGCGCATCGTCGTCGCCTTCATATACCTAGGCGTCCCCGTCCCAGCGTCCACGATCCTGCAAGGCCAGCGCCATGACGACGATCGTTTCCCCATCCAACCAGTTACCCATGCCCGAGCTGAGCTTCGTTCTTCAGCGACTGGGGCTCACGATATACGCCGAAGTGCTCGCCGAGAACGGATTTGGCACCTGGGATACTGTCCGCGACATCACCGAAGAAGACCTCACGGCATTGGGTTTTAAGCTGGGCCACCGCCGCGCACTGCAGCGCGAGATCGCCACCTACCGCGGAGTGCCTTCGAGCTTGGCGCTGGAGTCTGACAGCAGCCCCGATGAACACAGACCTCTCTCGTCGTCGGCTCTAGACTGCATAGCCAGCCAAACGACGCAGACGCAGAAGACGACGACGACGACGACGACGACGATAACGCCACCGCTAAGAGAAAAGAGAAGATACAGGCGCCATGCTAGACCAGACAACAACGCACCGAAAAAGCCAAAGACCGCTTGTATGCTAACGCCCGTCACACACGTATTGGAACTGTTTTGACGATTGTGCAGATGTGAATTTCGCAGACGACCTGCGCGCTTCACCCGAGATCAGCGCGCTCTCCTTTGTGGACATTGCCAGAGAGGTCGGCCGACGATGGCAGGAGCTTCCTCCAGAAAGGAAGCGGGTATGGGAGAGCAACGCTGCCAGAGCAATGCAAGAATATGAGGCGCAGATGGACGAATACAAGAAGACCGAAAATTGGCGCAAATACCAAAGTTACCTCGCTGAATTCAGGGCCCAGCAACAGGCAGCCGTGAATGGAGCACGACCGACCTCGGCTCGCACGGACTCGTCCATCCGCAGAGAGTCCTCCCGTGCAAGTCCGTCGGCTTCTTCTGAGAGCCCAATATCAAATCACTCCTCTAGGTCGACAAGCTCTGAAGCGGAGCATTGCCACAATGCGCTTACCCTGGCGTTCAGTGAGGTGGTGTTGCTCAGGGGTGAGATCCTAGGCCAAGGTGTACGACCATACGACGAACAGCATCGCCCGCCCGAGGAGCTCGTGCGCCGAGCAATGTATGCTTTTGTCCAGGGCACTGGGTCACTCCTCTATATGTGGACTTATAGTGAGGTAGACGAGATTCTGGACCGGATCTATAGACCGCATAAGCCGGTCGATGCTATGACTCTTGCAGAGTGCTTCACCGTTGCCGCCATGGGGGCTCATTACGATATGGATTGCTTTCCGGACCGGCTACGGAGAGTTCTCTATGCCTCGGGTACTCTTCGGTTTAACGAAAAGACGGCGAGGCTGGACTACTTGCGCACCATGCGTCTACTGCTTTCGATGGCGTTTTATGCACTGCTTGAGAAGCACCTGAGTGCGCGGTATTTGATTGGTAGGTGGACTCACGCTTGTCTTTAGGTGAATGAACATGGGACTAATGAGTGGATAGCGGCGGGCCTGCAAATTGCACGCTGGAAATGCCGGGCTTGGATGAGCCCCCAAGCCGAAGGCACGAGCGAGAGTTGGAGGCGCGTATACCGCAGTCTCATTTTCATGGACTCCTGGCTCTCGTACACGTTGGGATACTCCCCTGAAGTGACTTCTAGCGATGTTTCTGTGAGTCATTACGGCTACTGTGATATGACTGATATCTGACCGGAGCAGATTGCATGTAGTGCATACCGCCTTAGCATAGCAACGATAGAAGAACAGATCCACACACAGACTAGCAGGATCGGATTGATCGCGGCTGAAATCTCGAAGACTCTAGCGTCTCCGGAACTGGCTACGCGCGAAAACATGGCCATGCTCACTGGCAAGCTTCAGAGCTGGCGTATGGGCATGCCGCCCAGGCTGCAAATTCCAGCCTTGACATCAGACAATCCTCCCAATCTTACGCCGTACCAGAGGCGAGCTATACTTATGGTCCACGTAGGTTGATCCCACTGCGCTAGAGCTGTACGTATAGCTGATGCCCATGTCCAGATTATGTACCTTGGCGCACTGATCCTCCTGTATCGCCAACTGCTCGTTGCCGCTGCAGAGATGCAGCTCACCGACGGCGCGGCATGGAGTCCCAGCATATCAGTTGAGGATGCTCAGAGATACCGAGGCGAGTGCGCAATGGCCGGCCAGCAAATAGCGCAGATCTTGCAAATAATCTCTTTCGACGGTACTTTGACCAAGAGATGCTGGCTCATCATGTGAGTGTATGCTGTATTAGAGCACCAGTTGTGCCCACACTGACGCCCCATTCACAGATACTGGGCTTTTACCGCCTGCATCGTTCTACTCTTCAGCGCGACAAACAAGCTTCTGGAAGGTCAAACCGATGGGGTTGAGCCAGATCTCGCCTATGGGAAAGGCTGCCTAAATACGCTTGAAATGTCCCGAAGTTTTGAGCCGATCGCCGCCCGCTACCTCGATACTCTATGGCCGTTGTACGACGCACTCCGCGATATCCATCATCGGATGGTTGGGCGGGCAAAAACCAGCATCGCCGCCCTTCTGCAGGCGGACCCAAACCTGCTTAGTCCTCCTATTCCTGTGTCGAAGACGGAGATAGGGCCGATATCCGAGAAGCTGTCTATACTGCTGACGGACCCCTTTGGCCGCAAGCAGGACATGTTTCATGACGGGACCATGAGACGCGTGTTGAATACGGATGGGTCTTGCTCGGTATTTTGGTGGAAGTGAGATAGCTCTACGCCACATCACCACTGACACGCTCGCGCTGTCATCTCATTCACTAGGTATCAGATCGACCTACTGAGCATGGACCTAATCGGGGCTTCGTGCCTGGATTTAGCATCGATATCGGAGAATTACCCGCGCTGCATGCGAACTACGCTCGGCCGCTAGAGCTCCTACCAACACTTGCGCGTCCAGACTATCGTTTCATGAAATTTCAGGATCGGAAGCGCATTCGCGTACGTCTGTAGCGGCAAGAGAGGTATCGAGACGGCCGCGATGACGATGGACGACATCCAACAACTGAAGATGCCCTAGTGAGGAGACCCGATGGTAAAAGCACCCCTGGCGGTTACGGGTGTTCCCGTAGTGCAAGCGCTAGCCGTGCCCCTCGGCGTTTGGATATGGAGCGTGGAATAGAGGTTTCTGCAAGCAGGAAATCGTGGTCGCCGCTGCAGCCAAGCTCACCCATCAGGAGCGTGCTAAGAGCCCATCGCTCGTCATCGACAGTTCTTGAGAGGTTACAAATAGGTCGGTGAAGGAGCAAAACCAAACCGAAACGCATGTTCAGACTTTTGAATTATAAGACAACGTCTCTGTTGATGCGACGCTGGCCTTCTTCCCAGCACTACGTCAATCCGCCTAACAGGCTAGCAGAAGTCTCGGTCCGCCCGAGGCCTCCGGTGGATCGAGACGGCCTGCCTCATGTCGTTCGGGAGAGTCCATGTCAATTCACCATTTGTAACTGAAACAAGTCCATATCCCCACCAAACGCCGCCGACGTATTTTGCAGGCATCTAGACATGGATGGCATAATACCATTCGTCCCAATCCAGTAGTCTCCTCTTTCGATACAGTAGTGGGCGCTATCTAGCCATCTATCGTTTTAACTGTTGGGCTGGCTGGCGATTCCCCCACATCGCCCCAGGGCCAGGGACCCCTGCGCCGCTCACGTGGAGCCGAAGACGCCGCGCAGCGAGCCAATACCTGCTGGAGGGATGCGCCTCGTCGGGATGGCGTTATCGTCGGCCATGGTTTTTTTTGCCGCGATGGTAATAGTGCCACGCATGTTTCGTTGTTGGGAGCGCAGGTGTCGTTGTTTGGGAGCGCATGTGTAGGCGCGTGTCTGAGTGAAAAGGGGCGGTTGGATTGGGGGCAGGGGTTCGGGGTGGTAGGTGCGTGCCATGGGATTCGCTATGGGCTGCGCTGCACGTCGTCATTTCATAATGAAGACAAGTGCACATCCGGTATATCTTTTGCTAACCTCCTCTCCTCTTGCCGTCACCTTCATCCTCCTCCCCCCCTTGCGTATCCTGCTCGTTCTTCTTCTAGTTCAGTGTGGTCCTTCAATGCAAACGTCGTCAAGGAGACCCATTTTAATACATGCTTCGGAGCGGCCAATCGTGAGCGACCGATACGATGGAGAACGCGTCAGACCGTCTATCGCAGAGCCCCTTCGTCATCCCCCATGAAGATGTAGCTGCGCTATGCGCCGACGAGGGCCTCCAACTACTGAGGAAATATCTTGCGCAGGATGTTGAGTATGCACTCCCACCTCCCCCGTCGTACTTACCCAGGCTAACAAACCCATCACAGCTTCTGCACCTTCCACGCTTCTACCTGCGACGATGACGCCAAATCCACGTGGGTCCTCCACCGCGACCTCCTCCACGCGCTCAGCATGCCCATCGTGGAGCTGTTCAAGCGCGCCTCGGCGCTCGCGCAGGCGGCCCTGTGTACCTACAAAAGCGCAGATCTGGAGCTAGCCTTTGCCGGGGAGGCGAGGAGCGCGTTTTTGTGGCTCCAGTGCTTTTTGGGCGAAGCGGAGGAGTGGTGTCGTACACAGGGGTGTCCTGGTAAGCTTTTCCCATATTCATAGCTGTGATGGGGTTGTGAGAGGCATGAGATCAGTACAGATGCTAACGAAGGCTACTGCAGGATGCGTTATTACAGAGACTTTAAGCACAGAATCACACCTTCGCTTCACGATGGCCGCATCCCTCCTCTCAACCGCCTCCATTGCATCCCCCAACTCCTCACCCGCTACCTCGGCTTCGTCGTCACCCCCAACATGCCCGATCGCTGAAGAGCCAACCCAATCGACCGGCACCACACTCCCACCCCTCCCACATATCCTCCCCGCGCTCCGCACTGCCCTCTCCTCCGATCCCTTCTGGGGCCCCGACTACTGGCCTTACCTCATCGCCAAAGCCTCCCAGCTCTCTGCCGGCATACAGTCCCTTATAACATCGTGCATCGATCTCGAGGTACTCGTTTCGTCGCCTGCCACGTCGCCTACACGCAGCGGCATGGTGAAGCGCAGCGCCACGACACCTGTCTCCCAAGCTGTAGCAGGTGGCCAAGCGACTGAGGAGAAAGGCGTCAAATTAAGGAAGAGCAAACTGGCTAAACGCCAGCTGCGGCTGAAAGGTGAAGAGGCGGAGTTGATGCGCAGATGTGCGCTGCAGTGCTGGGCGAGGGCCGCGGTGCCGAGCCGTGTTCGCGGAGAGGTGTTGGGTCTGGAGAGGGAGAAGAGGACAAGGAGTTTGACATGTCCTTGAGCCGTCTGCACATTACAGTTACATTGAGATGTTTCTGTAGGGCAAATAAGTGACGGTGTGGGCACAATGATTTTTCTTTGGGTCAATGGTGAGGTTTTCGGTTGGGACGGGTTTGCATAAGATACCACTACAGCATTATTTCCCTTGAGTTTTTAGATAGACATCCTTCCTTGCGCGTCTTCGAGCTTGTCGTTCGCAAGAGATCAGACAAGCTTCTTCTTACCTCCGTACGGGCGCTACACCTTCTTTTATGGCTTTCGCAGGCCTTGATACCTTATAATTTTAATGAGTTTTTTGTTCTTTCGGCATAGCATGGCTTTTCGATGTGCTACTGGCGTATTCATCTGCTCTTCCTACTTCGCTCGGCGATAACTTGTTTTCTGTCCCGCGACTCCGGTTGGCTTACAAGTTTCCGGCCCGGAGAAGGCCTGTGCATGGAAGGTGCGAGAATCAAATACCCGGCGCTAATAACCCGTTCGGGGGCGGGGGCGGGCGACTGTATAAGGAACATAGTTATAGACCCTTAGCGGCTAACTCATCGCTACCGCTGTGGGAGTCTCCCAACCGCCTATCAATAATCAAAACATTACTTTGTCGGTCGCTGACGATCGCCTCTACTGTGTACAAACTCCTACTGTGCTTTGTGCGGACCTTATAAAAGAGACTCTCACTATGCAAATCCGCAACAATAAAACACAGAGAAAAGGGCATAGCTCATACATCATACATCCGTGCACCCCGGGCAGACCGCGGTAGCAAGCACGTTCATGCCGGGGACTTGTAGCGGTTTTTGGTTGGTTGGGTTGAGGTGCTGGAGCTTGTTGGTGGATTGGTCGGTTGTGAGTTCTTGATAGGGCTTCAAGGGGTGTTGGGTTCGGTTTTGGGTATGCGGTGTTTTGAGCGTACAGAGCAGATCTTCTACACTTAACGCCAACGTTAGCGAGATGTATGTGGGCCCGAGCATAGCAGCGATGAATATCACGCCGATCTTCACCAAAGAGAGCTGCAGTGAGCCGGACGCGACGAAAATCAGAGCGACCTACAGTAGAAGGCGGCTCAAGTACTCTGGAGAAACGACGCACGTGCCAGTTGGTACTTGCAAATCTTTATCACTGCGCTAGCTGTGATGGGCCAAGTATAAACCTTACTTGAGCCTTCCTACCGGCCAATCTGTCAGACTCAAAACCTAAACTGTTCTAACACAATCACAAGACGTATCTCATACTAAACCTCCGGACTAGTGACTTTGGTAGCAGCGGCATTGAGACGGGTGGCACTGAAGTCTCTTGTAAGCGGGAGTGTCGGATTTGAATAGCATACCCGCGCGTTGCACTAGTAGACAAGCAAAGCGCAAGATTCTGCGAGTATCATTGTGCGTACAGCAACGTGTTAAAGAGGGCAATGGCAATGGTTCGTGTAAACGTCCCATAGATGAAACCATCACACCGCCAACCTCACTGATCTACGCACATCTCCTTGCAGCACATCAGCGCATCTAAATCCAGCACAAATAACACCGATCACCACTCATGGCCATCGGAGTCGTTCGCCTCCACGCAGCCCACGCGGCTCCCCGCCGCTCGCATGATCAGCGCCAGCAAGCTTGCGGCAAAGCGCGACCGCATGAACGCCCTGGAGCTCCAACCTTAAAACTCGCCTCGAACGACGCAAACGCTGCCAGGCATCATGTGCATCAAGCTGCACTGTGGTCCGGTCGCAGAGAGTGGCAAACGCGTCACGCAGGCCTGAGGGTCTTGAAACGCCGCATCGCACCACTAGTCCAACAGCGCAGCGAGAACAGAGGCCTGCCGCGGAAATGCCGTCACGCATTGCGGGCTTAGCACCAAAGCAAGTCAAGAGAGCGGCGGTCAACACCCGTTTGGCAACACTGGTGGCTTGGGAAGGTTTTTGCATAAAAATGTTCACAGCCTGCCTGAATGTACTGACTTGCGTATTTGACACGCCAGTGTCATACCACCCTTCAGCTGTCCCTCCTTCATCAAAAAATGACAAGATATATATGCAGCAAGATCATCCCGCAGTGAAAAGGCGTTGAATGCACAGTGTCGCCATCCCCAGTCTTGATACCAGCATGCAGCACACCCACGGCTTCGACATGATCCCACCCCTCCAACCCACGCGCATAAACCGCGCCCTCTACAAAACATTTATTGAAACCCTCCTCGCCCGCTACGAGCGCCCCTCCACCACCCAGATCGACCGTGCTCATGCCCAGACCCAAAAGCGCTCCTTACACTGTCGCACCCGCTCCCAGGGCGTAGCGCAGGTCGTCCCCGCCCCCCACGGCGCATATATCCTCTTCCTCACCTCCAATCTACCCGTAATACCGTACAACCCCTCGCTCTGCCATTGCTTTGTGCAATTCAGCTGTACCGTCTCTGCCAACATAGGCGCCGCTTCCACGTCTCTCGCCCGAGATGTATACGAGCTTGCCCGCAGTGTCTTTGGTAATAGGGTGTCTTGGTGGTCTAATGCGCCTGACGACACCCAGGTACCGTCGTTATGGGAACAGAGCTATGTAGATGATATGCATCGGTACATGATGAAGGCGCTGGAGAGTGGCTGGGTTGATATCGAGGGCAAGAGGAAGAGTATGTTTGAGCTTGAGCGGGAAGAAGAGGAGGACAAACCACCGCCGGTACCGCCGAAGACCGATGGAGATGGAATGGGAGTGTCGGTGTCGCATAGGAGAACGGACAGTGGCGTGTGTGTAGCGTCTCCGCCCTACCAGTCCCATCCTCAACCTTCAGCGCTGATAACAGATAACGTGGCATCGGGCGGCGAGGCACTAGCGAGCATAAGAAAAGACGGATCAGGTCGTGGGAATTGTTTACGTAATACTTTGGGCAAATGTATATTCGTCTTGTGGCGGCAGAAAAGACGAGGCGAGACAGATACTGTACAGAATAATCCGTAATGCACTTCGCGCGTCCTAGTATACGCGCATAATTTCGTCCGATGCTCTCCTATTCGAAGTAGGTGTTGTTTCATTCACCGGAATCTCATTCACAAGCGTCGACTTCGTATCCACACGTCTAACCTCCTTCCCAGCCGTAGCAAACGTATCGACCCTCTTCGCCTTCAGAGTCTCGACGGTATCCAAAGTGTCCGTCCGTCTCGCCTTCATCTCCTTGGAAGTGCACGACGCCGTATCGGAGCCAGCAGCCGAGGACTTCTCCGTCGAAGGATCTTCCTCCCAATGCTGAGGCGCCACGAAGAGCGTGTGCTCCTCGTCTGCAACGTCGATCGTAGCTAGCTTTTCTCCAGGCGCGGTAATCGGATGGCCCCAGCGGCTCGTCCACGTGCCAACGCCCATCTGCTCATGCGCGAGGCGTTGGAGCTGTAGTGTGGTGTTTGTGTCCCATTCTAGGCGGGCATATGTGCTGCTCGGGTTTGGATGTTTTTTGCTCCGTCGGATTTGGATGTAGTCAACGATGTAAGGCAGTGTGAAGTCGAGGAAGACGAATAGGCCGCCGAATACTAGAATTAGACCGACCCCGAGGACGGAGAAGGAGGAGTATTTTGTCGTCATGATTTTCTGGCTGACGTTAGTAACGGGCGTTTCGAATGTATGAAAGGGGAGGGATCGTGCACGTACCTGATTATTGCATATGTTCCATTCGTCTGTATTGTTTGGCGCTAGGCGGAACTGCTGGTACTTCGATGTTGGGCCGTTTCCGCTTTCGACAAAGGTGCCCTGAAGGGAAGCCATCGACGCGCCAACCCAGTGCTCGACCTCTAGTTGCCACTGGTTGTCCGGCAATGGGCCCTGGTAATTGTTCGCGAGGTTTTGTCGCGCGATAAGGGAAGAGATGCCCATAGAATCCACAATACCAGAGATAGAAAACCATCCCAGCCCAAAGATAAGATTCGCCCAAGTGAGGGCCTGCTTCTGCGACTGCGATTCGTACAGATCCTCCACTTGGTAGCTGTTATCGATGAAGCCGCGAAGACGCTCACAACGCTTGTCCTCGGAGAGATTCGGGTTACAGATCTGCATCTGCATGGTGCAGCCCAGTACAGACAACGGCTCATCTTGCAAGTAGGAGGGGTTTGGTGTTTTGTTGAACAGATTGCCGTGTTT
Organism: Darksidea phi; assembly: GCA_030770425.1. Classification (NCBI taxonomy): domain Eukaryota; kingdom Fungi; phylum Ascomycota; class Dothideomycetes; order Pleosporales; family Lentitheciaceae; genus Darksidea; species Darksidea phi. The sequence goes on along the minus strand of JASJFT010000020.1, from coordinate 281,592 downwards.
GGGGCCTTCTCTGTGCGCTGAGAACCAGGGATCATTTACTTCCTCTGTATACAGGATACCCCGCGCAGTGAGGAAGAAGAGCATGACATCAGCGTCAAGCCTCTGGAGCTGCGGGATCGGTTCAAACATAGAAAAGGTCTTGGATCTTGCTACCGAGCCACCGTATGCCTTCAGGACACTGGATCGATAAGTGCATGCTTGGAATACTGCGACACGATTGACACTTACGAGATGCCGTAGTCGGCTCGAGCTCTCGACCTCCCAACTTTGAGGCCATCGTAAGAGTGTGTCTCATTCAGTGATACTTCTTGAGTATAGTTGACCTAAATACGGGGGAATAACGTTAGTAAAGCTCATGCAGAAGGCTATCAGTAAACCAGACGTCGCACGGACGTGCAGTTGCGACGCAGTTTGTATCACAAAGCTACGTACCGTTGTAGACACATTTCCGTACCAGTATTGACGAAACAGCTCTGTAGAGTTCACCTTTCCAGTAACATTCGAAAAGCCATCGGTGTTAATGGGTGCGCAATGGTGCACGAACCGCATCTGGAAGCGATTTTCCGGCGGCGCGTTGATGCCGAGGTCCTTGTTGCTATCGATGAAACCAGTATCCACGATCAAATTTTCTGTTTGTGTCTTGCACATCTCGCTCGCAAACGGACAGCTCGCGTTTCTGATGCTCGTACTTTTCAGACTCGGCTGGACGTATGGGCGGCAGTCTTCGGTAGCGGCGGTGCTATTCTTCGTGTAGCATTGTTGAGCGTAGTTGGAGTATGCCGTGACTCTTTGCACCATATATGGATTAAAGAGTAGATTGTAGGCCACGGGGTCTTTTCCTTCGTCGATGTCAAGTGGTCCACAGTTGCTGCCTTCGAGGAGCACTTCGTTCGCGGTATCCGTCGTGACCTGAGACGAGAACACACCGGCAATACCGAAAGAGACGGAGACGAAAATCGCAAGGACGATAATTCCAAGGAGACGAGGAAATGGTTTCCGAAATCTTGCTGGCACTCTCCATGCCCACATGACTTGCGAGAGAGACCACGCCGCATTCTGAGCTGTATCGCTGTTCCGAAGCACTGCCTGTATTTGGTGGTAGATTCCGTCCTGGGGCCTCGATTGTGAGAGCATGCGGTGGAGCAGAAAGCACACAAGTCTCCAAAAAGACCTTCCGGCAGCTCCCACAAAGATGGCGATGAATGCGACTAGAAGGCCGCCGTTTCTTCGAGAGAGGGTGATGGTCGCGCCTTCAATCTTGCCATGGTCCCAATTTGTCCAGAAGCCGAGGTGGACGTGGTACGCGTCTACGAGACTCATGTCGCTGGACGACCCGACAATGGCTTTTCGAAGGATCGTGCGGCTTATGAGGGACGGGAAGCGGGAAGGAGCATTAAGAAATGTGGTCTGAGACCTTCGCTTTATCACTAGGCGCAATATCTCAACAGACTAAAATAACTAGACAGCAGTTCTTTTGATAGCCAGAACACGACCTGCATGTCATCCCAGCATTCTTGGTATGGGCGTCGCAGGGTCGACGGAACATAACTATCGAATAGGCGCTCAGAGCCGCACAATGCGTGGAGCAAATATAGAACTCGGGTATCCTATTTGAAACGACTCGTCCGAACCGGGGGCCGTTTTTAGTTCGGCCTCTCGTTTATACATTAAACAACCAATGAGATGAGCTGTTTGGCAACCATGTTCGCGGCATATCAACCATCCGGCGGCTACGCTAAAGAGGGATTAGTCGGATAACTCTGCAGTGTGATCGTTAAAAGTAAATACGTCGGCCGTGGAAAAAGCTCCGAAGCTACGAGGCGGGGCGAGGCTGATTCGGCTTGGTGCGCGCGCTGATAGTCGAGGCGAGATTGCAAATATAGATCGCTTCAGCTTGCAGTGTTGTTGAGCAGAGGCGCGAAATGCGATGGGAGGACGCGTTGTAAATCACCAAGTAACGCTCCGAGCCAAGGTGAGGACGCGTTACGTAAAGCATGCCGTAGCATATGCTAATTCTAGATTAGTAGAATGATGCAGATAGTAGACATAATTTTGAAATAGACATGTACCCAATAGCAAACTCCGCAAAGCCAAGAATAAGATCGGACACGGATTTATATCAAGCTAATGCATTATAGTCTTCCCCTGTACACCTGCCTGAGCTGCTACACTAGTGGACTGACAAGCCACTCACGCTTAACGGTCAAGCATTATAGCCCCAGATAGGCGTCAACGCTTTGAGTATCAAGCCGATTGTGATTCCTCCTGATATCGGACCACTTTGGCGAGGATGTTATTGCTGACCTTGGCGAAGTTGTGAGGGTTACCTATTGTTTCGAAGATTTTGGAGATGAAGATTGTGTGGAAAAATTAAACAAGCGCTTTTCACTGACGAATAATCTCGATGTTAAGATGTCCGTGTCCGTTTGTAGCGGGTCTATAATCTGAAACGCATTCCACGATAAAGACGAAGAAAGACTAAACAACGAGTTGTTATGAGAGAACGAAAGTGCATATCAAGGGGCAAGTCGCGAACTATCATGCTCGATCCACCCGGAGCGTCCAAATCCTGCACGTCCTCTCGAACCAAAACTAGCGCCTCCATCTCCCCACCTCTCACGCAACCTCCACATTCTTGACTGTATTTCTATGCAACCTCGCCAACCACGTCTTAGTCATAAACACCCTAATCCTCTTCCCAAAGAACATGAAAACCAGCAACATCAAATTATTCGTCAACAACAGCGCCGCAAAGATTCCACTAATCGTGACGGCAAACCCACGCTCCAGAATCCAGTCTAGCAGATAAATCCCCATACCGAATGAGATGGCCTGCTTGCCGAGGTTCATGGCGATGAGCATCTCGGACGTGTTGGCCTGGTAACTGTCGACGGCGTATGCGAGCGTGAAGGAAAAGTAGAATAGAGCTCCCCACTGGTCCATACCGACGCCGAAGAAGTATGCAACCCAGTGGAGGTTCTTCTCGGCTGCGAAGCCGTAGAGGATGATGCCAGCAGGTGCGATGAGCATAGCTGGCAACATGACACCGAGGCGCATTTCAGATTCGCGGATGCCCTTGTTCTTGCGAGTAAGGTGGGCGGCGAGGCGGTCGGAAGAAGAGAGGAATGGCATTGCGAGAAGAAAGCCGAGGAATGTGGCGAGAGTTATAAGACCACTGCTTGTGACACTCCAGTTGTAAGGGGGGGCGGTGATCTTGAGCGGGAAGGTGTAGTTGAAAGCTAGCGCTCCGAGACCGATGTAGATACCGAAGGAGGTGACGACCCAGAGCACTTGTGGGACCAGGAAGTAGGTGAAGCTGCGAGGGATCATGATCCAGAACTCTTGTTCGTGGTCGATACCGCTCCATGGGATTAACGTCTGGACGAAGGACCTCCTGGGCGGAATGACGGCTGCGGCCTCAGTGTGCGACGCGTCGAGCGCCTTCTCCGAAATCGGTGGGGAAGGCGGTGTAGACGGTACTTTAGCGCGCTTGTAAGCTGTTTCTTCAACGACGAAGAATGCCAAGATTAGTAGAGCGACAGCGAAGGCGAAGACGACGTAGAAGAAGAGCTGCCAAGAGTATCCTCCGGCAAGCATGTAGCCTGCATACAAGGGGCCGGTTGAGCCGAAGCAGAGGGCAACTGCATCATGAGTCAGCTTTCATCCACTAGACATTAATCCAAGAGGTACGAACTTGTGTAGTAGCCGATGCGTAGACCACGCTCGTGGAGGAAGAAGATATCGTTGACGAGTTGGACAGGCAAAGCCTCACAGACCCCTGATCCAAATCCGTGGATGATACGAGCCGCCATCAAACCTCCAAAAGTAGTAGCTTGTGACGCGCCGATCAAGCCAGCGCAGAACTGCGGAACGAATGTTAGTCTCTGCAATCCTTAAATGTGCCCGAGAGTATTTACTTACAAACACCATTGATCCGAGCATGACGGGACGACGGCCGATTTTCAAGTATAGCGGTACGAGTATTAAAGAGCCTTGGATACATTAGTTAAACGTATTCAAAAGGAAGCAGGGATCTACTACCAAACCCGAAAGCAAGATTTGGATACGAAACCAAATCAGAGGCCTTCGTGGGTGTGATGCCGAACTCTTTAGAATAGAGGCCAATGTATACAGACGGTCCGAGTAGCGCACAGTTTCCGAGGAACGAATAGAGCGAGCAGACCAGTAAGATCAAGTTTTTCTTGGTGTTTGACCACTTCAAACATCAGCATGTAGGGTATGGTTTCCGTCCAGTCAACGCACTTGTAGCGGATCATTCGGATCCTCGGCGGGAACGGGATACAAGGCTTGTCCGTACGCCGTATCGTCGCCCTCTATCTTTCTGTTAGACTCTTCTCAACAGCATCAGTTCCGACAAACCTGCGGCTTGGAGATTGACGGTGCCCGGTAGGTCTTCCTCGTGCGCGTGGCTGTGCACCAAGCTCGTTAGCGTGCTCCGCATTCGCAATTGCTCCATCCCAACCACATACCTGTGTACCAAATGTCCCGGAGCCATGTTTCTGAGCTCTCTAGAAGCTGTTGAAGCACTTAGAATCGAGAAATATGGGAACAAAAACCACGAGGGCCAAGTCCGCCTTTGAACCATCCAAACCCCAGTGCTTAATCCTCGTCTGCATGAGGACCCCCGGCAGTTATTCGCCTGATATATTGCCGTGCAGAGCCACACGCAGCATATGCCGCTTAACCTTGCAAAGCCCCACCAATGTTATCCTAGAAGTGTGTTTCGGCAGAATTCACATACCGTTCGCTTAGACCCTGCATACATCAGCCGCTGCAGGGCGTAGCTCGAAAAGGGAAGAAGAGATGTCGATCGAAAGACGGCCCGTTAACCATCGGTCGGAGGTGGAGATGTGGGGTTGGGACATTTGGTATCTGCTTGTAGCTAGCTGCTGTTTCACGGGAGACGAAGGAATATATACCGGTACAGCAGGTTTGATGCGCAATGAACCGACGCAAGGCCGCGTCCGGTCCGGATATGCATGACCTAAAGTGATCCTGAGACAATGCTTCGTTGACGGAGAAGTTTGTAGAGAGAAACCTGAGACTATGTTATTTGACGAGAGCTTCGGGCTTCCCACCCGCCGACAATGTGGGGCACCTATTTGTTTGATTTACATAGTGGGGTCCTCTTTTGTAAGGTCCGCCCGAAAAATAGTAGAAGTTTGTGCCCAGTAGAGGTGCTATACGCACACATTATACACGATAATGGAGCTGTAGAGCTGTACACAGTACTATCGATCGTGAGCGACGAGGTGGTGTTTCAAACGTCGAACATTGAGGCGCTGGATCGGACATAAGCCGCTGGGTACATGAAGGCAAGCTGCGATCGCCCCAAACTTACACGAGCGAGCAATGACATGTGCTGCCGAGCCGCAGAGCCTGGTTGGGAGACCAACAGCGGTAGCGATGAGTTAGCACGCCCGCACTACCGCCCACAGTATAAAGTGGGGCACCTATAAAAGAGAATGCGCCGAACCTGCTCGATGTTGATTTGCGTCATTCTGAAACGCCCCGGGGAACGTGCAATGGAAGGTGGTTGGACATTTGAACCTATAAGAATAACTTCGGCACTAACCTCATCGGACCTGGTGCCTTTCTTGGGGACGACGTCTTTGAGCCATTTATAAGGCAGCCAATAATACGACGTCGACGAAAATGCGTGATCTATTTAACACCTGCATGTGCCAGAAAAGGCGTCGACATCCTCTGCTGTTCCATACTGTCGGTGAGAGTGCTGCGAAGGTTACGTGGATTCGCTTCCCACGCTATGCGTGAGCGCACGACCTTCAAATCTATCAGGCAATGGTAACCTAATATCGAGCTAGAACCTAACGCGTATCGTGCCCTAATCGTCGACTCCGGCGAAGAGTATAACATGATACCACCAGCGTGACGTAGTGTGTTAAGCTGTGTAGCCCAACAAACCACGACCGAGGAATTGGAACGGCGATATTGAGGACTGTGGAACTTATATGCCGCTGAAGCAGCCATTCTCTAGATGTTTAAAAACCGCGCGTCGCACTAGCAGTGAAGAAATTGTTTGGAAAGATTTCGTGCGATAGTATAGATGCAGTTCAGCTCGTCACTGACACGGTCGCGGACTCGGTCTTGTACCACTGGCATGATACTAGAAATGCTTATAGAGCTCCATCACACGCCAGAGTCGAACCATATGACTCGTGCAAACCATGCAAGCACCACAGTCTATGAAGTCTGTCAGTTCGTATGTCATGACGCTCGGTAGATAGGACGTACGAAGTGCTTCGGCTTCCCCGAGCTGGTAGCAAATGAGCACGTGAGGTCTGAACAAGATTACGCCCATCTAGCACTAGCCAAGCTACCTCGACTAGCAAGAGTGTACGAGAATCAAGGAACTTACCTGTTCCTAATTCTGCGACGTGCTACTAGACGTGATGCAGCCATGCTGTGGTGCGAGGTCGACCAGGGAAATGGGGATTGATCGCATGATATCTTTACTCTGGGATGCCTCGGTAATCTTTTCGCTGTAGTACCGTGCGTGGCTGGTTATAGCTGTGCAGCGGCGAGATTACGTTCTACGTTACTAATAGACATTTACTACTGCTGGCGTGAGCGCAAGCTACAGCCTTGTACTGAAAATGTACTTTAGAAGGAACAACTCGAAACCCTAGCGGTTCCCTAAGAGCATTACCACTTGCGACATGTTTCCAAGTTGATACACTTGGGGTGCTCTTGGACGCGTAGGCGGGTGCTGTAACAATTCTAATAGCGATGGTTTTTGAAAATGCTCCCCGGTATCCAAGGTCTTTATATTTATCATCCACGGGGGGTAGGTACTGTATAGTATACATAATGATGCTCAGACAAATTTTTAAAAGAGAGTGATGAACCGAAGTTTCAGGTTTGAAGGCGACCGATCATCCACAGAGCGCAGCCGAGTATTCCGGTACTGGATATATACACCAGATATCGAAGGTAGTGATATAGAAAGAAAAAATCGTAAAGTCGTTCAGGTAGGAAAGCGCACAATAGCAAAGCTACCCAGGGAGAGTTTCGAACTATGGAGCTTTAGCAGTCGGACGAAGTGCGGGAGCACTGTCGACGAACGAGAGCTTTGGGTGGTGTGAAGAGCGCAATCAATGACTTGACGCCGCTTGCGCATGCACGTAGCAGACAGGACAATTCGTTTCGAGGAATCCCTTGTTGCCACAGGTTTTGCAGCTTTCTTTTCGAGGGCTGGGTCTGCATCAGTGTTAGAAAACGCTGTCGAAGTAGCGGCTTGGAGCGTATATCGATTTTGAACAGTGGACATGATTACGATAGTGTAGATAAGTTTCACGTACGGATGCCCTTTACATTCTGGACAGGTATGCTGCAGGCGACCGCCCAGATGTTCCGGGGAGCAGATGCGATTTCCGGGCGGTAAGGCTGTGGGCAAACTTGAGCCTGGAGAAGGCCCAAGAGCGGGTTGATGCGACATGGTTGCGTGACTGGGGGAAAGAGTGATTGTATATCTTGTTGTTGAGGATATCTGCAAGCAGAAATGGCGATGTGACTTCCAACTGCGGAATCCAACAGCTTTAAATACTATTGCCTAGACTGAAGAACCTCTTGGGTGAGGCGATGAGATTGTTGGCTCCGAATACCGTGTACGAAACGGTAGAGAGTGTTTCGTGTGGGTAGCTGACCGGAATGCATTGCAGCATCACCCATAAGATTATCGTGTACCCATCGCGATGATCAGCAGAGCAACGACGGCCAAAATGACCGAGCGTGGTGTGTGCTCCCACTCGTATACCTCAAACGACTTCTCCTTTTAGTAATTTGAGACGACTTTTGAGCTTTCTGAATCGCCGATTGGAGTACTCCATGAAGCTGGCTAGAAATATTGGATGGAATCGAGTTCCATAGAGTCGCACGGGAAAACGCCTGTCGCTAACAAAGCCTTACGGCGCCCTTTTAATTCTGTGCATCATGCCGTACTCGCCAGCACATGCGGGTATGTTCTGAAACGGTGAAACTGCATTAGAGTCCGAGGGAATAGTACATGTTCAGTGGATGAGATTGCAGAAAAATCCCAAGCTCATGAACTGTAGAGGACGCTTTACGAGTGCGTGCAGATAGCGCTTTCTTCTTCGAGCTTCATGCATCTGGAGCGCATTCTTGCAGACCCTGCGTCGACATGGTCTAGCAAGTACTACATAGAGTTAAACACAGACAGATTTGCCTTGCCGACTTAGCTAGGGAAGCGAGGTACGCAAGGCTCCGATGACGGGTGCGTGGCAGGTTGCATGAAGAGCCGCGGTTCCGAATACCAGGAAATGCGCGATATCTGGTGGACAGACACTCGGAACTTTCACCGCTACTTCCTCTTAGAGTGTGATAGGTCCAGATGCCTTGAGAATTGCGTAGCTGGCCATAGCATGACCCCGAGCCCCTCGCACGGGTCGTTAAGAGGTACCACAGTTCGGATTGTATGACGGATTGGTGTGTGCTCGTGCATTGTCCTGCATGGGGTCACTGGAGTCCTGTCAAAGGGACGGGTGCCTACGTAGTGGACAATTCGGGCAGAGGCGCGTTTCGTGCCACGGAAACCATATCATGCTTTCAAACACGACAGCATGGCCTGAGCGCCCGATACTTTCAGCAACTGTTGGCTAGATGTGGAGGTAACTTGGGAGCATTAGAACGCACCCTTGGTTCCGAAAGTAGCACAATTTCGAGGGACCTGACCAAGGAGGCAACTGTGAGCGAAAACGATGAACAGAAGGGCGCGTGATCTGTTCGATAGTTAGAAACACGTTCAATCATCAGAGTGGAACGACTGCAAGAGGGACTCACCGGAACCAGCATGTCACCAATGTTGCCCGCCCCCGTCATATATCGCGCTCCCGCTTCCAAGCGAATGCCATGCAACTTGCCGTCTAGGGAAATGCGTGTCATCCCATTGTGGCTTGGGCTCGAAGGGTTGGAAGTGATGTTTTGCTTCAGAGAGGATGAGAATGGGAGGCCGAGGCGAATAGAATCGTGCCAGCAGCCTATGTGACAATGGGCAAGGCGCGACGTACACTCTGGGCCCCACCCGCGCACGTGCACCCTGGAAAAATTATATGCATGGGTGCGGTGCTGTCGCTGCCGCTTCCCGTGCAACATTCAGGCTCGCTTATGTGGTGATGGTCTGCCTCTATGCGGCCAGCCACTTTTGAACTCAAGATTCCGAGATAGTCAGCGCCTTTCCGGCATTCATCGCTTTTCCGGCATTCATCGCTTCTGAATGGATGAGCGATGTTTCACTTGTGCAAAGACATTGGCATGACTATTTCCATTACGATATGAGAGGGGGGAATAGATGCAGGAGCCGAATGGGCATCGACAGACGCCAACGAAACCGACAGTTACCGATACATAACCATTACCTTTCATATCAAACGTCCCAGATTGTCTGTCGCTCACATTCCCTGGCTGTTGTGGACGGATCCTTGAAGACAAACTGGGCAATGCCTTTAATGTTCATTTCATCCACCAACGCCAACCCAGCGTGAATAGGTACCCATAATGCGAAAATCATGAATGGAGACTAGGAACCGGAAACACCATAAGAGGCCGGGAGACATAGCGTGTTTCCAATTGAGTCAATAGGGAGCTATCTTTCATAAAAAGCTTCGGGGAGTTGGGTGATAAGGGCAACGGTAAGTGCAGCGCCAGGAAGGATGTATGTTGCCACGTTCCTGGCTGCGCTTCCCAGACGGGACCGAAGCCTCTTTATTGGTCGCTCCGAAGCTGGTGTGGCTGGAGCGTTAGTCATTTCGGCCACTGGCGCGGTCACTGGTGCGGTCTTTGGTGATGCTTGACATTCAGCGGCGGGTGATGACGAAGGCTCGGAAGCTGCATCCAAGAGATCTTTTTCGAACACGTCCGCCTTCCGCTTTAGGCTTCCTGCGACTGAAGTTGGGGTTGGAGGCTGTTGCGGGGAGTCCACGATCTCGGGAATAGAGACCTTGGTGCGGCGAGGTTGGGGTGGAGATGACATCTCCGAGGACGGTGCAGGCGGAGGGGTCTGCACGCGGGTGGCCGCTGCTGCCGTACAAGTAAAGGCCTCCTGAGTAGTCGACGGCTTGGGGGGATTCCAGGTGTTTTCTGATAGTACTTGAGGCTGGTGCGGGGAAAATTTGGCATGGAAAGTATCGCTACCAGAAGGGGAGTAGCGGTCGAACAGATCAGAAGAAAACTCCGTGTTGGACGACAAGAAGTCCTCGGCAAACATCCTGAGGTTGTGCGACTCGCGCGGAGCGTATGGATTGGAGTACGGAGATGTGCCCCACGGTCCTGGCTTTGGTGCAGCTGGTCGGGGCGGTAGGGGTGAGTCCATGTGTCCGAACACGTGGCTTCCGAACCCATCCTCGAACATGCCAAGAGGATTCATGTACGGGTCCATGGCTGGCATTGCCGGCTCTGGTGCCCTCAACGAAGAGTGAGGACTCGGCTGCGCGCTCGTGTTAAGGAAGGCATGAAACTCGTCACGACGTGGTGATGACACTGTTGGAGTGTTGATGAGGTGAGGGACTGCGATTGGTGCAGACGGACGAGGCATAGCCGGGGATTCTGGAAGGGTGAGATGCTCATGTACATGGTTCAGCATCGCCGCCATCTTCATGCGGCGGACGGCATCGCCATCTTCGTTTTCGTCTTCATCGTGTTCCTCGTCATTGCTGTCCGATACCTCTGGATCTGAAGTAGGCTCCGCATCAGAGTCGCTCTCGTCGTCGGCCTGGCTCGTGCTGCTCTTGTGAAGGGAACCCGCGCCACTTGAGGAGGCCGAGCGATCGTCGCCCTCATCCGAAGAGGCCTCGTAGAGGAAGCCGAATCGAGTAGAGGTTGGATCTTGATGATCATTGCACGCTTCTTGGGGATAAACGCGCTCCTTAATCGGTGATGAAGGGATGCGTTCCTCCATTGGAGTGGAAGGAATCGGCTTCTCTGTCTCCTCGCTCGCCGCAGCCGGCTCAACATGAATGAGTTTTTCATCCTCTTCATTCTGGTCCTCCTCTCCCTCCTCCTCCTCCTCCTCCTCTCCTTCTTCTTCTTCTTCCTCCTCTTCTTCCTCATCAACAATCTCAATGACCTCCTTATCATCAACCTCAATGACCTCGGGTATCACAGCAGGAGGTGCATCTTCGAAATCGTCAATGTTTACCGGGTTGATCTGCGATCCGGAACGAGGGGCTTGAGCATTCATGAGGTCGTCGACCTCCTCTATATCCATGTCTTCCTCCTCAGACGTCTCACTGTCCGGAACACTGAAGCCGCGAGGGTAGTCGTCCGGTCGCGACAAGTGGAAAGAGTACTTGCGTGCGACGTAGAAACCTAATATGAAGTTGTCAGCCTTGGAGTCTAGCAATGAGGAAGTACGAGGCATACTCTCGTTTCGCATCACATCCTGGCCGAACTGCAGCTGGTCCCCGTTGTTCAACTTGAACGGTTTATTGGGCTCGAGTCTCTCCCCGTTGACAGTTGTGCCATGCATGGAACCGTTGTCGATGATGCAGACGGTGGGCGTGGGCGGGGTGTGGTCGAGCGAGAGGATGGCGTGCTCGCGGGAGATGACCGGGCTGTCGATGAAGGCGTTGCTCTGGGCCATCATGAGTTCTGGCTTCGCTGTGTTTTTAGATGCCCGTCCGATGGGCATCTCTGTGTTGGGCCTGAGGGTGAAGCAGCGCTCGTGGAAGCTGTCCTGGCCGTCGGACGACCTCAGGACGACCTCGATTGCAGCTGTGCACATGGCGTTAGTGAGCGTGGCCTGCCCCTTGCGAGAAGCGCTCTCACCTTCGGTAGACATGTTGGTGTATGCTTGGGTAACGTAGTGGGATGGAGTGTCCTCGTCACCGAGTCGCCAGATGAAACGGCCCAAGGCTAGCAGGGCGCGGGGTCGGCGGGGCTGTGAACCTTGGGACGGCTAATAGGTGAGTATTGAGGTCCAACCAACGGAGCGAGTGGCATATGAGGACGAGGGTGGAGCGGGCAGAGCGGGTGGAGCTGTGTGTACCGGAGGTGAGAAGCGGCGGGCAGGCAGGAGCTCTTGTATGCGGGATGAGGAGGAGAAGGTGCGGCCGCTCACTCGCGGTCGCAGCTGCCTTGCCTTATCTTATCGTCGTGCCTTAGCGTAAGGCAGTCCTTGGCGCGTGCCCCACCGCGGTTCTGAACTTTTGCAGGACCAACTGAAGAATGAGGCAATAGTGAAATTGCTGTTATCATGACTCACGCCTCCAGGATCAAAATGCGCCCTCTTCTCTCGCTCACCCGGTAGCATACACGCCTTGTAGTAGCGACACTACACCATGGCGACGGCGACAGAGGCGGCGTCGGCCGCGACGCCAAACAGTCACGCAAAGCAGCAGGTGGTCGACACAATTCCCGCGCGCATCAAGCACATCCAGTTCGGCATATAGTAGGCACCCGATGTAATAGACTGGTAGTCCAGACGACTAAGTGAGCGCAGCTCTAATCAGGACATCGTCAACCAGGCCGTCCTCGAAGTATCGGACCGCAATGTCTACGACCAAGTCCTCAACCCCGACAATTCGCGCAGAGTCACCGAGCATGGCCCTTTGGATAGACACATGGGGATTTCGGCTAAGGGCGTCCTGTGTTCGACCTGCGGCGAGAACATCGACAGGTGCAACGGCCACTTTGGCCACATCAAGCTCGCCCTGCCTGCCTTCCACGTGGGCTACCTGAAGCACATCATCGAGGTGCTGAACTGCATCTGCAAAGACTGTTCGCGGGTGCTGCTGGATGAGGCCGAGCGTCGCAGGTTTCTACGGAGCATGCGGCGCCCGGCCATGGACAACTTGCAGCGCACTGCCATCTCCAAGCGGGTCATGGAGGAGTGCCGCAAGAAGAAAACGTGTCCCTATTGCAACGCTGTGAACGGAACTGTTCGCAAAGTGCCTGGGCATCCGCTGAAGGTAATTCACAACCGCTACGACGCGTACAATCGCTCGACGGCCAAGGCAAAGACACCGCCCGCCGGCAAGGTCGAATTCGACCAGTCGTTCGTCACAGTCAAGGCCACGGTCCCCGAAGTGGAAAAACACATGAAGAAGGCCATGGACGACATGCACCCCTTGCGCACTCTTAATCTCTTCAAGAAGATCTCGCCCGAAGACTGCGAACTGCTGGCCATGATCCCCGAAGATGCTCGGCCTGAGATGTTGATTTGGCAGTATGTGCCTGTGCCACCTGTCGCCATCCGTCCGTCTGTGGTGCAGGAAGCCGGTGCCACTGAGGACGACATCACCAACAAGGTTGGCGACATCTGCGCCCTCAGCACCCTCATCCGCGCCGGCCTCGCAAAAGGCGTCCCTCTACAAAGTCTCATGGAACAGTGGGACTTTTTGCAGCTTCAGATTGCCATGTACATCAATAGCGACGTGCCGGGCCTGAAGCAGCAGGGCGTCCAGAAGACCACCATGCGCGGCTTCTGCCAGCGGCTGAAAGGCAAAGGCGGGCGCTTCAGACAGAATCTCTCGGGAAAGCGTGTCGACTTCTCGGGCCGCACAGTCATTGGGCCTGATCCTAATCTGAGCATCGAAGAGGTGGCAGTGCCGGAGCGGGTGGCGAAGAACCTCACATACCCCGAAAAGGTCAACCAATACAACAGGGAAAAGCTAAGAGACCTCGTTAGAAATGGCCCACACAAGTACCCCGGTGCGAACCAAATCATAAAAAAGACTAACTTGTATCCTATCTCGCTCAGCGTGCTTCTTAAAGGCGATCCCCACGGTTCCAAGCTGGAGGATGCTGCACATAGATTAAACTATGGAGATATCGTCGAGCGTCATCTTGAAGACGGTGATATCGTTCTGTTCAACCGTCAGCCATCGCTGCATAAGCTGAGTATACTCAGTCATCGTGCCAAGATTCGGCCGTGGCGAACGTTCCGGTTAAACGAGTGCGTCTGCAATCCCTACAATGCAGATTTCGACGGTGATGAGATGAACTTGCATGTTCCCCAGACCGAAGAAGCGCGCACGGAAGCTACGGAGCTGATGGGGGTCAAGTACAACTTGGCTACTCCGAAGAATGGAACGCCCATCATTGCAGCCATCCAAGATTTCATCACGGCCGCCTTTTTACTGAGTAGTAAGAACAACTTTTTCGATCGGAGGTCCTTTTGCCAGATCTGCAACTTCATGTTCAACGGTGACGGCGCCTACGATCCTGACACAGGGAAGACTTTCCCTATCGAAATACCACCGCCTACTGTCCTCAAGCCACAGGCTCTGTGGACCGGAAAGCAGGTGTTCAACGTCCTGATGAGACCCAACACGAAGTCCAGGGTGTTGGTCAATCTCGAAGCAGCTGCAAAACAGTACAAGAAGGGTAAAGATTCGCCTGACTTGAATGAGGATGACGCCTATCTGGTCATCCGAAACTCCGAAGTCATGTGCGGCGTAATGGACAAGGCAACGGTTGGCGATGGCAAAAAGGACTCCGTCTTCTACGTCATCATGCGTGACTTTGGCCCTGACCACGCTGTCCAAGCTATGAACAGGTTAGCGAGGCTTTCAGCACGCTGGCTCACAAACAACGGCTTCTCCCTCGGTATTAGTGACGTGACTCCAGGAGACGAACTGAATCGAAGGAAAGACAAACTGGTTCAGGCGGCGTACGCCGAATGTGACTTGATCATCAAGCAATTTAAAGATGGCAAGCTAGAACGATCGCCAGGAATGGATGAGGAGCAGACCATGGAGGTGAAAATCGGCGGCATATTGTCTTTAGTGCGTCAAGCCGCTGGTAAAATCTGTTTCGAGGAACTCAGCAGGTGGAACGCCCCTCTGCTCATGGCCAAATGCGGGTCTAAGGGTTCTGACATCAACGTCTCTCAGATGGTTGCTTCTGTCGGACAACAGATGATTGGTGGGGCCCGAGTGGCAGACGGCTTCCAACATCGAACGTTGCCTCACTTTCCAAAAGCTGCACGTCAACCAGCATCCAAAGGCTTTGTCAGCAACAGTTTCTTCTCTGGTCTCAGACCCACCGAGTTCATCTTTCACGCCATGAGTGGTCGTGAGGGTCTAGTCGATACGGCGGTTAAGACTGCAGAAACTGGTTATATGAGCAGACGATTGATGAAGTCACTGGAGGACCTTGCAGCAGGGTATGATGGTACAGTGCGAAATTCCTCAGGTACTGTGGTGCAGATCCAGTATGGAGACGACAATTTGGACCCTGTGGACATGGAAGGCAAAGCTAAGCCTGTACATTTTGAACGTACATTTTCGCACGCCGTTGCCTCAACCTGGAACGATGCGGACTCTAGCCTTACACCCGCCGAAGTGAGACACCACACCAAAGAGAGATTGGACAAAGAACGTGACAAGTACAAGCGATACAAGCTTGATGGAGTCACGTTGCTCAATCGCGACGACAAGGCCGATATGAGCATCGATCACTTAGAATCAATCCGCGACTTTCTTGACACCGTGCAAGATTATGTATTCGCGAAAGCCCAGAAATTGGAGACGACTTTGGTCCATCTTGGTGTATCTGAGCCTCGCAATACCAGGAAACTACGCACCAAGGACGACGCTAAGACATATGGTCTGGTAGATGGTATTGTGAAGATTTCCGAACAGGCGCTTACACTTTTCATCGAGCTGTGCTTGAGCAAGTACAAACGGTCGCAAGTACAGCCGGGCCACGCCGTGGGAGCAATAGGGGCCCAGTCCGTTGGTGAGCCGGGTACCCAGATGACGCTCAAAACCTTTCATTTCGCTGGTGTCGCCGGCATGTCCATCACTCAAGGCGTACCGCGTATCAAAGAAATCATCAACGCTTCCTCCACTATTTCTACTCCTATCATTTCATGCCAGCTTTCGAATGACAGAGACGAAAAAGCAGCAAGGATGGTGAAAGCACGCGTGGAAAAGACGTTCCTCAAAGATATCGTCTCTTACGTGGAAGATGTCTGGCATCCTAATGGTGCATACATCGAGATGCGCATCAACTGGGATCAGGTTCACAAACTATTCGTCGACGTTCAGAACTGGGAGATCATCGCCGCGATCAACAAACACAAACCTTTGAAATGGGGCAAAGCAGGTGCAAAGGTTACGATTCAGACCTCCAAAATTCGCGTCGAAGTGCCCGACCCGACTATGTCAAAAAACGGTTCGGCTGCTAAGTCGACCAAGAACCAGAAGAGCTACTTCGAGCGCATACACCAAGTCAAAAATCTCCTCCCCGATGTCGTCATCAAGGGATACCCCGATTGCAAGCGGGCTGTCATCAGCAAAGGTACGACAGCCAACGAAAAGGGCTACGAAGAAGTTAAGCTTGCCGTCGAAGGCTACGGTCTTAAGGACTGCATGACTACGCCAGGTATCGAATTTGAAAAGACAACGTCCAATCATGTTATGGAAGTACGCAATGTGCTAGGCATTGAGGCAGCGCGCGCAACTATTGTTCGAGAGATCGAATCGGTCATGAACAACATGGACATTGACCCGCGTCATATGCAGCTTCTCGCAGATGTTATGACTTTTAAAGGTGATGTATTTGGCATCACCCGTTTCGGCCTCCAGAAAACTCGCGACAGTGTGCTGCAGCTTGCGAGTTTCGAGAAGACCCCTGATCATCTCTTCGAAGCGGCTGCGAGGGGCAAGATCGACAAGATTGATGGTGTTTCCGAGTGCATCATTATGGGCCAGAGTGTAAAGCTCGGGACAGGTGCAATGCAGGTTTATCACCCTATGGATTTCAAGGACGGCGAGGTTGGGCCGAAGAGGACAATGTTTGAGGAGGGGTGGGATGCCTTGTAGTGTTTGGTTGAAAGGGTTTGGTGAGCATGCATTGGAAGGAAAAGCATTACACGGCGTTCTTTGATTTATCTAGGTATCATTCCAGCGGCACAGCGTTGGACGTTTGAAATCGACCTGTATACTTGGTGAGCTCACCAAATCCTTCGTAACCTCAACATATCCAACGACTAGGTTTTCTTCAATTGCTCATATTTCGGCCAATTACGCGATAGCCCCCTCGTGCCCAACACAAATACCATAGTCCATCATGAACCATGGAACGCGTAAAAGACATGACGAATAGCAAACACATTCTATAAACGCGTCCTGAGATATCCGTCTGTTCTTGGTTCTTACGGTTTCGTCATCGAGCCGACGCGTGGTGCACCTAAAGACCCATGCAAGATGCTCCACGTCCGCCACTGGATACTTCATCCTCGCCAGGAACTGCGCTGTTCCATGTTACTAGCGATGAATGATTCGGCACCAGCTGGACGGCTTTCGCTTCTACGTGGTGAAATGGAGGAATTGTGATGACATCTGGACTTGGGGCAGGGTACTGTGCAATTGGAAATGCGAGATGATTGATTCACCCTGTCCTCCCTCTTTTTCCCCCCCTTTTTTTTTTTTTTTTTTTTTTTGGATGGATATTCTTAATAGACTAATAGAGTACGATATTCGGTTACAATGCCATGTTATTTTTCAAAGTTTTCTTACCGCAAGCACTCCTAGTGCACCAACGATTATCAAGCAGTTCAGAACCATGTAGTCTTCCTCTCACGCTAATTTCTCCTGATCGCAACCATCATAGCTTTCATTATGCTCGGAACGAGTATTCACTAAATATATCGTTAAACGCTCTTCTAGACCTATAAGCCAATCACTACTCCCACCCTCACGTTAACCCGTTCGTGAGGACAAAGTTTTTTATCTGTGCATCACAAAAATACAAGTTCGACCCTTGAACACGGCACATTTACAAAACCCCTGCATGTATACTGAGTGGATATTGTACATTTATTTAGACAGAAACTTCTGGAACGCCTCATGCTCGATGACTACACTTCCCACGGCCCTCAGCTTCTTTCTGCCCTCTTTCTGCTTCTCCAACAATTTCCTCCTCCGACTGATATCACTGGCGTGGAGCTTAGCCAAAACATCTTTCCTGAATGGCTTGATAGTAGCTCTCGCGATAATTCTGCGACCGACAGCAGCCTGAATGACGACCTCGAACATCTGGCGATCGACGTGTTCCTTGAACTTTTCCACCCAGGCACGGCCCACGCGGTCAACTTGGCTTGTGTGCAGCACGCGGGAGACGGCATCAACGGGCTCGCCGTTGACGAGAAGGTTGAGCTTCACGATGTTGGAGCGGTGGTAGCCAGCGTCTTCGTAGTCGAGGGTGGCGTAGCCTTTTGTCGCGCCTTTGAGTTTGCCGAAGAAATCGTCGACTAGGTGGGATAGCGGCAGGTCGTACTTGAGGATGACCTGCGTGGCTGTGAAGAAGGTGAGTTCCTTCTGCTCGCCGCGATTGGACTCGCAGAGCTTGATGACTTCGCCGAGGTATTCATCGGGCAGGGTAATGGTGGCGAGGACATAGGGCTCGTGCACTTCTTGAACTTTGAAGTGGGCGTGGTCTTGGTCGGGGAACTCGTTCGGGTTTGTGATGACGGACTCTTTGCCGTCTCTCCAGACGACTTTGAAGGGGACGGAGGGTGGCGTGATGATGATATTTGCGCCGTGTTCCTGCCGTAAACGGTCCTCGAAAACGGAGCAGTGAAGCGTGCCTAGGAAGCCTAGCCGCCACCCAGCGCCGAGAGCGTCGGATGACTCCTTCTGCAGTGTGACGCTGCGGTCGTTGAGAATGATCTGGTTGATGCTCTCTTCAAGATACTCATGCTTGTCCTGGTCTGTCGGAAACGCAGCGACGAAGACCATACTCTTAGGTTCCTCGAAGCCCGGAAGCGGCTCGACAAGCTTCTCGGAGCCAACAGTAGTGTATGTATCGCCAACTTTGGCTTCTTGTGACCTCTTCATGCCCGGATTGAAGTGTATGTAGCCCACCTGACCCGCACGGAGCACCGTCTGCGGCGTCTGGTCAGGGTACTGAATGCCAACTTCACCCACAATGTACTTTAGGCCCGTGGCAAACGACCGTAGGGTATCGCCAGGCTTGACCTGCCCATCAAAGATGCGCACTAGCAGTATGACCCCCTTGTATACATCGTACCATGAGTCTACGAGCAGGAGGCGTAGAGGCCCATCAAGGTTGCCGACCGGGGCAGGTATCTGTTCGACAACGGTCGGCAGGAGAGCCGCAACATTCTGCCCAGTCTTTGCCGAGACGAGGACTGCCGTATCCGGATCTAACTCGAACGTCTCCCGCATCTGCTCGAGCACGCGGAGAGTGTCGGCGTGGGGGAGGTCGACCTTGTTCAAGACCGGGACAAGGGTCAGGCCTTGGGAGAAGGCGAGATAGAAGTTCGCGACCGTCTGGGCCTGCACACCCTGGCTGGCATCGACGAGAAGGAGTGCTCCACCGCAGCTGGCATAACTGCGCGACACCTCGGCGCGGAAGTCAACGTGGCCGGGTGTATCCACCAGGTGCAGCAGGTAGTCCTCCCCCTTGTAGTTATAGATCATAGTACATGTTTGCGCCTTGACCGTGATGCCTCGCTCCCTCTCCACATCCAGCTTGTCCAAGATCTGCTTGTTTCCGCCCGGCTCAATCGTCCCCGTGAGCTCCAGGAGCCGGTCGGAGAGGGTGCTCTTGCCATGATCGACATGCGCGACAATGCAGAAGTTGCGAAATCGTTCGATGGGAATCTCGGCGATGCGCTTCTCGAGCTCGGATTGCGGTCGGTAGGCTTGCGCATAGCTCCTGGCAATGAAGGGGGTGCGTTCAAGGCTGTGTGCTACCTTGGGGAAGCCATTGCGTCGCACGACGCGCGCCCGCCAGCTCTGCAGTAGGCTGCTCGCGGTCCGAACGCATGATCGCATGGGTTCGCATGGGTTCGATAATGGATGACTGCTCAGTAGATGTTGACGCCTTCGAAAAAGTTCCTTCACGATGTTATCCGATCTGAGCTTATCTGATTGGCGGTCGGCGATCTCGCTTTTCTGCTCCGATGGACCCACCGCCGCTTTCACCAGGACTAATTTGCAGACTGCGACGAGGAACAATCGCGTTTCTTAGCACCACATTGACTGGACTAGTAACTACCCATACTTCATTGCGTACTTGTCTCCACCAGACCCTGTGCCTATCTCTGTGTCTATTCAGCATCTCAACTATCCGTTGCCGCGTCAACACCGTATAAATAAAAGACTTGGGTTGATATCGACAACGGCCTGCACCTTACACGCCACACGTGCAAACATGTCTCAACCAAAAACGAAGTCAAAATCCTCATCGAGCAAAGATTCCTCCAAGGTGCACAAGCTTGCGTTGAAAGGTGCGTGACGGTTAGTTTTACAACGAGGACATTGCTAACCGACTCACCTAGGGTCCTCTAAAGTCGTCAATGAGTTTGTAAGTGCCACCATATATGGGTCTTTCGAATTCTCTTGCTGACATTTGATAGTTTGAGTATTCGATAAACACTATCCTGTACGTATCCGACAGCCCAATAGATGGCAGTTCGAGCACGTGTTGACTTGCGATAGGTTCCAGCGCGGAGTGTATCCCGCAGAGGACTTCACCGCGTATGTTTATTTTCTTCCTATATCCTCTAGATTTTTGACAGGCCCACAGAGTCAAGAAGTATGGGTTGACAATGATGGTCACGGCCGATGACCAGGTCAAGGCGTACATTAAGAAGATCATGGGGCAGCTGAAAGAATGGATGTACGGCGGAAAGATCTCCAAGCTCGTAGTGGTCATCACCAGCAAGGAGACTGGTGAGCACGTGGAGCGATGGCAATTCGACGTAGGTTAGGTGTAGGCCCTCATTTTCCACTCGGGCTAACGAATTACTAGGTACAAATATTCGGGAAGAACGCAAAGCCCAAACCTTCAAAGAAGTCGCCCGACAACGAAAACGCGGCACCAGAGTAAGTGTCGTTGTGCCGAAGAGCCTGTTCAAGAAAACAATGGATTAACGTAGTGTAGAGGAACCGAGGCTCCAGAGGAGAAGACGGAAACCGAGATCCAAGCTGAAATCCAATCCATCTTTCGGCAGATCACGGCATCCGTGACGTTTCTACCCATGCTTGACGGTAACTGCACCTTCAATGTGCTTGTCTATGCAGATGCAGACTCCGAAGTGCCTCTCGAGTGGGGCGACAGTGATGCTAAGGAGATCAAGAATGGTGAGAAGGTGCAACTGAGGAGTTTCAGCACGAGCAACCACCGCGTCGACACGCTTGTGAGCTACAGGTGAGCGACCGGAACAGCTTTGTTCGTGTTGAGAGACTAATACGTTCAGACTCGCCGATTGATATATTGAAACTTTGATTTATGTCATCCCCAGCCGGTGATTGCTTTGGCCATGGGACCGTATCCGGTATGAGAAATGGGTCAGGCGTATTGGTTTCTGGAATGTTCTCCTAGGTACCTCGAAGCGAGTAACTTGTATTGGACATTGATGTTAGCCACGGGCGGTATGTATGCGTTGTCACAATAGTCGATAATATACTTTTATCAACCTACACCTCCCACTGCTAAATATACAATAGACTGCTGTAGCAGAACCATCTCGATGTTAACCGGACGATGGAATGCTGGTCACAGGTGGCTGGTCATACGCACTTGGATTCGATAGTGTTATCGACGAGCCCACACTATATACCTGTTGAAACAGGCTGGCGGGCCAAGTCGTCCCTACCGGAAATTATTTTGCGGCGAGCCAATGGCCAGGCAAATCGACCGCGTTAACTGCGTCGGCTGTAAGAGATGAGTCGTTTCGGCGTTTTGTGAGGTTCGAGAGTTTCGCGATCCATGGCGCTGATATATAGGTCGTAGTGTGCGAGATCTGCAAGAATGTGCTTGTCGTGGTGACATGGGACGATTACTTAATCTCTGTGTTGGGAGAACCAACCGCCTGTACGCATGAAGCAAGTGGCGAGCTACGTCGTTTGTTCCTTGTTGGAACATGGTCCGGCTAATCAGCTCGCAGAACGACGCTAAGGCCTTCGGAACATCTGCGCACAACTCAACCATCACCTCCATCACTTCTCAACGTCTGAAGACACCAATACTTCAGCTAAAAAGCTACAGCCACGTGCGAACGCCTCTTCACCCAGGAACCTGTGTTGCAAGTAAGCTAGTTGTCTACATATAATCTCATCCGCTCTTTATGCCGCGGCAGCGTGATGTTGGGTGGACGTTGACAAACCAGTACCACACAGCGCGAGCGGGACACCACAACCTGTTTCTCGCAGCATGTCTCACTACAGCAGCAAATGGCGCAATATCCTAGTGCTATTTACAGGTTACTCACTCCTGACACGCTTGTTGAGGCCAAGGCCACGCAGACTGCTGGCCTGTACATCCGGCTCGATACTTATCTGTTCAGTAGCTTGACTATGGTGTCGGTATTCGGTGCCCCTTCACTGTCTTTAAGGAACATGGTCGACCTCTGTGATTTTGTGGAGCTTTTCCCGGCCCAACTATGGACCTGTACGAAATACTGAAAAAGGCTTCTGCTCGCTAAATACGCCCACAGTCGCACAAAGTCCTGGCCCTCCGCTTCCTGTTCAACTGCCTTTTTGGCCACCTGTTCACACTACTTCTGAATTTCACTTTTTTCTTTTTGTCTGCGTGGTTCTCCAGCGACCACAGTCTTCTCCGTACTCCTCTAGGGCGGGCGGAGGGACTCGTGCTTATGCAAGACATACACACCTAGGGGCGCTGAAGACCATGCAATTCCTGCCGAGCCACCGCAAAAAGAAGAAACCCGACGAGGATGCCTCAGCTCCCCCTGATTCATCAGCAATGGACTCCGTTGAAAGGACAAACGACTTCCGTCATGCCGACACAGGCACATCCACACCCAACTCCATATCCATGCCCAGTTGGAATCCTTCCGAACTTTCCATCTCCTCTTCATCTTTTGCTGATAGCAGCTTAAGAAACATCCAACCGGGCGTTCTCAGGGATATGCGAGCCGACGTCATGGTCAACTGGCTCCATTCGAAACAGGAAGAACGCATTTGGACGACTGGTGCACCTGGTGAAGGTGTGGTCTTGAAGGTGACGAAGGGCCAGTATGTCTGCTGCCCATCTGAGCTACGGAATGACTCGTCATCATTGTTCGATATGGTGTCACTGCTCAATGTCCGGGTACGTTTATATTACAAGCCTTGCGAAGACGTGTCTTGCTGATAAATCGTCAGGTCGCAATGACGGTCAACACCAGAGTCATCAAGCTGATCTTGTCAAACAATGAACTCTCCTATGTCCAGATTCACGAAGGCCTTCGTCTTCAGGTCGTCCCCGATGTCGAAGCTCTCCCCTATTGTCAGAAACACCAATCTGCGGCCTTTGTCGCCGCACAACAATACTTGGTGGTGTGGGAGGACGACCCCAAGAAGCTTTTGGAGCGGGCCCAATTTATCCAGGACTCGCTTATGAAGATGATATGGGGAAAGGAGCCTGCGTACATGACTTCTGGTGAGAAGGAACCAGATGCTAATGTCTATGAGTGGGAGACGATAGATGAGTACGAGACGGTTGAAAAGAAGCGGCCCATGGTTTTCATCCAGGCGTTCCTGACAGCGGGTACTCTGGCTCTAGTCTTGACGGCAATTGGAACAGGCTGGAGAAACGTGGTCATCGAGATGAAGCAAGACCCTCAATGGCTTCGCTTGGCCTTTCTTGGCTGTCTTATACCTCAGTTCTGGCTTGGTCTCTTCTTCTTCCAGGCCTTGATGGGCAATATTGCTCAGTGTTTTGGCCCCACGTCGCAAGTCAAGAAGAATTCTAAGTTCTATTCCGGAAAAGCCCCCCGTCGATTGCAACGCGATGGTCGTTCCAGCCTTCCTCACGTTACAATCCAGATGCCCGTCTACAAAGAAGGCCTCCACACTGTCATAGAGCCTACCATCCGGTCGATCAAGGCGGCCATTTCAACGTACGAGATGCAGGGAGGGACTGCGAATATTCTGATCAACGACGATGGCATGCAGCCCATGGGACCGGAAGTCGCCAAAGCAAGGCAGGACTTTTACGATGAGCACAACATCGGCTGGGTCGCACGCCCGAAGCACAATCCACATCCCAAGGAGCCCGGCGAGCTGCCTTTCACCCGTCGCGGGAAGTTCAAGAAAGCCTCCAACATGAACTATGCCCTGTGGGTGAGCGTGGAAGCTGAGGAGATGTTGGCCAGACTCGAGCGTCATGAGAACTGGAATCAGCGCGATGAAAACCATGCCTACAGCGAAGCGGTCAGAACGATCCTCGAGGAGAATGATGGTGAAGCTTGGGCTGATGGCAATATCCGGGTCGGAGATTACATTCTACTTATTGACTCGGACACCCGTGTCCCCGAAGACTGTTTACTTGAGGCGGTCAGTGAAATGGAGCAGTCGCCCCAGGTCGCCATCATTCAGTATGTGTCTGGCGTCATGAATGTGACAGACAGCTTCTTCGAGAGGGGCATTACGTTTTTCACAAATCTCATCTACACTCAGATCCAGTTTTCCGTCGCGAATGGAGATGTTGCACCTTTTGTCGGGCACAATGCGGTTCTGCGTTGGTCCGCCATGCAAGAGATTGCGTACGATTGCCCCTTGGACAAGAGAGAAAAGTATTGGTCTGAGGAGACGGTTTCGGAAGACTTCGACATGGCCTTGCGTCTGCAAACTGCCGGCTACCTTGTGCGCCTCGCCTCGTACAAGAACAGGGGCTACAAAGAGGGTGTATCTCTGACTGTTTATGACGAGCTCGCCCGCTGGGAAAAGTATGATACTCCATGGCTTAACTTCTGTGAAATGCTCCCTGCTGATACTCGTCCAGATACGCATACGGTTGCAGTGAGCTAATTTTCCAGCCGTTCTACCACTGGCCTCTTCGTGGACCGTTCACAGGCCTATTCCTTCACTTCCTGTCCTCTCGCATGCCACTCACCTCCAAGTTCACCATCATGGCCTATGTCGGTACTTACTACGCACTTGGCTCGGCGTGGATCCTTACCATTATGAACTTCTTCCTGGTTGGCTGGTTCAACGGTGCACTCGATCATTACTACCTCGATTCCTTCAAGGTGTACTTCTCCATCATAGTCGTCTTTTCCGCCATGGGCAACGTCGCTCTCGCAGTTTTTCGGTACCGTATCAGTGAGGCTGGCTTCTTCCAGAGTCTTTTGGAGAACTTCAAGTGGGTTCCACTCCTCGTCATATTTCTAGGAGGCGTATCACTGCATGTGAGCCAAGCCCTAATCTGCCACATGCTCAGCATCGACATGTCCTGGGGAGCCACCGCAAAGGAGGTTGATGACATCACCTTCTTCAAGGAGATCTTGCGAGTGCTTCGCCGGTTCAAAGGAACTTTCGTTCTCACGTTCGGAATGACGGCGCTCATGATTTGTATGGCGATCGCGATGCCGTACGATTGGAACATTACGGTCTTCACAGCGGTCTTCCCTATGTGTACCGTTGCCTTAACCCACCTCCTGCTACCAATTGTCTTAAATCCCAACCTGATGCGGTTTACTTGGTAGCTTTACAGACGAAATGGAGCGCATGCGTTTCACACGTGAAGGCTTGTATGATGTACCACGAGCGATAGAGAATGTCGGATAGTAATGGACGAGGATGTTTTGCGATCTTCGACTGGACTGTGACTGTGATGGGGTTTGCTCCCGCTTGATGCTAAGTAGTGTGGTTTAGGTGTCTTGGGTTTGACTACTAGGTATAGATGCCGTGGTGCTGGTTGTTTTGGAGTAGGTAGTGTGTGGGCGAACGACGTCCGCGGTGGATGAACCATACGACTGTTTTTGTTGCGATTGAAGGGAACCTGTGGACGTGATGTAGAATATATAGGACGAAAGGTATCTAATGATGCTACGATATATAGGGACGAATGTGTTTGTGTTGGTTATAGCATTCCGAGATCAGACACGGAGCCTATCCCAGTCCAAGATGAGGAAACAGAAATATTGGAGATGAGATCCCACTCTTCCTCGCCCTCTCGCACCTCACCATCCCCACAATCCTCAATACAAACCGCAAACTCCTCATTCCACAGCGCCTCCCACCCATCCCCTTTAGTCGACTCCACCAACCAACACTCCGTCCCGTTCTCGGGATCCCGCCCTCTCCACTCTTTCCCTTTCCACTTCTCACAATCAGGTATTGTGAGAAAGTCTTCTAGGAGTTTGTGGCCGTAGATATCATATGGGTCGGTTGGGAGAGTCGTTAGAGAAGCGGAGGAAGCAGATGAGGTGGAAGTGGAGCTGTGGTAGCCTTCGTCTTCATCGTGGTCGGAGTTAATTGAGAAGGTCTCACCGGACACCGTCCACTCATCCCAGCTTAAAATCGCTTCAGTATCCATCTCCCGGTCGTATATCCACGCTTGATCCTCCCAGGCATCGTTCTCCCACCTCATCATACGCTTACAATATTCTAAATAGAACAGATACCAGCAGAGATCGACATCCTCCTCCCATCCCTTGCTTGCTACCTCCGCCGTCTCTCTTTGTTCCCACCGTCGCCGTGTCCATCTCCACGTCGACGCGGCGTGTTTGAACTTGGGAGGATTCTTCCGCGTACGTCGGCGTGACCCTAAGTGGGCGCGTGACCACTGTCCTTCACTGTAGGCCTCGCGTTTTGTAAACTTCGTGGTGGGGGCCGTGGAGAGGTCGGCGGGGAACGAACCGAAGGGACAGGCGTCAGAGGTGTCATAGGTTGGACACTGAGGGTCACTACAAGTTGGCAGGTAGTGGGACCGTTGCTCGGGGTGAGAGGGACAATCTATAGGGGCGATAGATTTGAAGTCGTTGTACCGCTTGAGGTGCTTGCGCTGTCGGTTTTTGGCGCGGGATGCGGAGCGTAGGTCGCGGTAGGCGGGGGCATCGGGGTTTTCGAGGCGTGCTTCGACATCTAGTAAGTAGATCGGGACTTCCTCTAGAGAATATGGTGGAGAGCACCCGCAGCATTCGCAAAACATCTTGCTGTGGTAAGTCGACGGGATGGAGTGTTAGCAGAGATCAAAAGGCACGCTCTATTTGTACACCAGCTTGATAACAGGGCGCATGACTCTTTTTGAGTCTTGGTCAGGAGCTTTACATCGATGCGCCATGTCGCCCTGCGATGAGGGCTGAAGGCGGAGTAAGAAGGGCGGGAGTTCCAAGGTATGAAGGGCTGATGTGTGGCGGTGCTGGTGGCACAATCTACACTAGCCACATTTTCGGCATTCTGCCGTCCTCAATCGCTTCTATCATCGCTGTCGGCTATCGCATTATCTCCGTCATCATTCCCTCCTCCATTGTGCTCATATACACCCTCGTAATACACACTCCGGTAAGCATATTGGTCCTCCATTATAGACTTCTCCTTTATCGTGTATTAGATGTGGCTATAGCACCTTTACTGTGCACAAACTCCTACTAAGTTTCGTGCGGACCTTACAAAAGAGACTCCCACTATGAAAATCCAAACCAACGAGGGTCCAGGGCGTAGTTAGCATATGCGCCGAAAGATTCTGACCATATTTCCATCCCCAAAACAGTTATTTGTTCCTACCCACCCGCAGTGACCTCAACTTTCTCCATTTCAAAAATAAACCTTCGCAACTATGTGGCCGGCGCGGGCCGAACGTCCTCCCTGCTAGCGTGAGTCAGAACTTGTGCTGCATTCGCCACAGGTTGCAATATTCTACATCTTGCTAAGTACCTCCCCTCGCGAAAGGCAGCTCGAATCGCAAACCAACGTCACCGACTACTCAAAAGGGTATAACACCCTCCGTCATAGATATCGACGATTTCCATCGAATCGACCGGCGACAATTAAAATCTTATAGATGGTCGTGCCTGCGCCTTCCCTGCTTTCTTGTACACGGTACACGGTCTCGGTGACCACCGTCTTCTGGCTCCAGAATGTTGCGCAATAGCGAGTTGACGAATTCGGGTGCGCGTTCACAGCAGCACTCCTCTTTCCTGTCCGGAGTCATCGTCAAAATCATAATGGACAGGTTGTGGCTTTTGCGGTAATTTTGCCTGCCTGCTACAGTGTACGGAGTCAGCTTCCGCCATGCCGAAGCTCACCGTATCCGCGTCGTCAAATGTTGGCAGGACGGAACCAAAATCAGCCATTCCC
This sequence comes from Darksidea phi, assembly GCA_030770425.1. Taxonomy (NCBI): domain Eukaryota; kingdom Fungi; phylum Ascomycota; class Dothideomycetes; order Pleosporales; family Lentitheciaceae; genus Darksidea; species Darksidea phi. The sequence goes on along the minus strand of JASJFT010000020.1, from coordinate 253,531 downwards.
CTTATTTCTTCACTTCCAACGGGAGCCTCACCGAAGACAGCAGGAGCTTCTATGGTAGGAAATGGCTCTTTGCCCACCTTCGATGACCCCTGTCTTTGCTCATGCAGCACGGACTCTGTAATTCCTGTAAGTGAATCCGGGTGCCAGGCATGTGGCGCGATTTTCTCGTCTATCTGTCGCAGAGCTTCCTTTCGAACGTCGCGAGTCATCGAATTTAAAACATCTCTCTGGCAGTTCTGACTGATGATATCATCCTCGTGGTCAAGACCAGGCGGTCGCCAGTTCAGGTATATCTTGTGATGTGACATCGGTTCCACGAAATGTCCCGGATGGTGTCGGAAGTAGAGCAAGCAGCAAAAGCAAGCCGGCTTGCTGCAAGCGATAAACGGATCGCCGGCTGCAAAGATCAATCTGTTCGCGTGGAAATGTTCCAGCACTTGTACCTCGGCGTGGACTCGCGGTTTCAATTTCGGGTCTGTGTAATGCTCTAAGAAACGGCTCGCTAATTGATGTTTAGCGTCCATCTCTACAAGCGCCCGCTGATAGCGGTCAAGGTCTGGAGAGTTGGCAGGTAGCATGCGGACAATAATGCTTTCTAGTCTGGTCTTTCCGCGTGCTGGGGGTACTATGGATTTTGGCGGGGTAGGTATACTGCGAACTTCAAAGTCGTAGAGGAGCTCAGAAAGCCTTGGTGTGCAAGAGAGAAGCACCTTAGCCGCACGAAAATGATGTCCGAGCCGTCCAATGTAATGCCTTACTAACGCAAAGGTGTGGTGGATCGCGTCTTTGTTGCTTTTGTAAGTAGGTTCCACGCCCAGTCTTGCAAGCGTATGCATGAAGGTGGACTTCCGGTTCTCGTAGGCAATTTGACACAGCTCCATTGGGCTCAGTTGGCATTCCCAGGTTTTTAGCCATTCAGCAAGACCAGCTACTAATGAGGAATATCAGCATGCTGGAAATATCTAAGCGGCATGAGCTCTTAAGCACAGCAATTGAACTTACCATCCTCTCGTTCTGTTCTAGCGAAATATTCGTGACATCTTCGGAGCAACGGATTGAGCAGAGATCTGTATTTCTTGATCCTTGGAGTTGCAAAGCCTATACACTGTGCAGCTATTTCATTTACTCTTTCCGGCGTAACCACAGCTGCTGAGTTGGGCATGTCTCTTAATTTGGTCAGAAGTGACTCTAAGAATGGGGCAATCTTCTTCCTGGGGCATGAATTCGAAGCAACCCAGAAGATAAATTTCTGCGGCGTAGACTCCAAGCCAATAGCGGTGACCGTGTCACCGCCTTTATCAAAATCGCATGTATACGCCAACTCGCCAAGGAATCTCCGTCTCAATTCTTTAAGCGGCAATTGGGAGACATTTTGTTCGGTGGAAAGCTGTGCACATGAGTGTTCCCCCCTCGTCCTCCCAAGTGTATATAGTAGGACGAGGGGCTCATAGAAACGGCTCAGTTGACGTTTGCGCGGGTCAGATCGATGCTGTGTCGGGGAGAGAGAATTCGGCTCTGTGGATGAACTTGTGCTCACTGATTTCTTTTGATTTTTTCGTTTAGTCATGATTAAGATAGCTTGAGAGAAGGGAAGTTGTGAGCAAGGCCAGCGAGTTTGGGCAAGGACAGTATTGAACTTCCTGACTCCAAGTGTATTACGACGAATGTCGATCTCCACACTGTGCCATATATTTGCATAGTCTTTCGATCTCACGATGAATGCATCGTGTAGCGATTCGATTGGACAACTGCCTCGCTCAATAAGCAAAAGTTGCGTAAAGGTTCTGCCACGCCCAGTTTCCACACTGTGTGAATCGACCAACTAGAGGCTCGATTATATTAGTGTGAGCTGAAGTCAGTAAGCGAGCCCCAGTGTTCGATGGTAGATGATCCGGCTTAGTGTGCGGGGCATGGTGAACATCGTTGGGAGGCAATCGATCGCCGATCGATTTGGCGGTCAGGAAGCTACTGTAGGTTATCATGGCATGATCCACACATGCGAATGACCATATGTAGGCGAGTCATGTGGAGGTATCTATTTCGCTTCGAAGGCCATGCGTCAGCTCTGCGGCTGAGCCAAAGCCCCGTCCAATAAAGTCTCTACTTGAGCGAGGCCCTTGCGCGACCCAAACGATCTTCCTACTAAACCCTAGCTCTACACTACGGAATTCACTCACTCTGGCAGTGAGATGGTGAATTCGATGGGTTTTATTAGAGTCAAGTTGAGTAGTCGAATATTTGCGATTACAATCGAGCATGTAGCTCCTCCTACCTAACTAGCGCTAGCCAAAAGTTGCCTCTTACATATGCAAAGCAAGCGGGGTAGGTAGACTTTTCCGGGAGGCCCGCTTAAGACCTACCTATCAGATCAAAAGCTCGAAGTTAACGTGCTAGCCGACCTCTCAGCTGAGCCCTCAGCTGAGCCCAAGCTCATCAAAGTTCGGCGAGACATAATCATCTTGGTTGTACCGGTACAATTGTGGAAGGTATAACAGTGGACAGTTGTACTATTTAGAAAAAGGAGATACTTCGCATGTGGTTGTCGTTGAGTAGTGGTTTGGGGATGCGAGAGTCAAGACATGGGACGGAGAAGGTGGAGCAACGTTTCGAATGGTTATGAAGGTGACGATGCGAAGAAACATTAGCGGGAAAGGCTAGAATGAGGAGAAGTTATAAATGGTTAACTATGTCTAATGAGAATATTTGGCATCGGAACTTTCTACTAAGTCGTACGGGGTAAAACTGTAGAAACACAAGGCGCACGAACACACTGTTAGTGGGTCACGCTTACAATTGATGGCGGAGAGATTATTTGTATGAAAATTACTATAGTAAAGTCGACTCACTGACACTGACAGTCTGTTCATGTGCCAACCCCTTCTATCTCCGCCCCTCCTCTTGTAGTTCAAGATTTTGGCCGTAAATCAGGAATCAGGGGAGCGCAAGTGCAACAAGATGCAATGAGGCGGTGCATGTGGCTTGGTGTGCGTGTGAGCCTGTGTCAGCTCGGGGTGGCCTACTGTGTTGTAACTTGTTGATGCGAACCCGATACCCCGAATACTTTCTAGTCTATTCAACGTAGGGCGTCTCAGACATGTGCCCAGCCGTTCTCGACAAGCACTTGCATTTCATTGATAATACAAATCTCTCCAGTTTCTTTATGTTCTTTGCTCAACCTTCTCCAACTTTCAATCCGTCTTCGCACTTTCCATTCTTTGAGCCAAGGTGAAGTCACCCATCGGTGAATGCGGTTTTCCCATAAGGCTTTGTATATCTTCCATGTGGACTGCAGCAATTCTTGAGGATGTACGGCATCGTATGCCTCACCACTATAGCCTACAAGCACCTGCGGGTTCACGTATGTTCGCTTCTCAGCGCGAAGAGGATTGTCTGTGTGTATCAGGCAACATTCGGATCCTTCGAGGTGCGAAGTCGCAAGAGAGTCGGATATTCCGCGGAAGCGTAATGCAGGGCTCGAAACGGAAGGTTCAGCAGGCATCGCGAATGTAACGGAACACTCCGAGTTAGGCAATAGCGGAGGGTGAAAAAGAAGACGGGCATAGATTGCATAGGTTGCTGACAGTATTCGAAACTTACCCATGCCATTCCAAGAACTAGTTACTGGCACTGGACCGTTGGCTAGTATTGCTCGTCGAGATTCCCTCGCCCGAAAATAAGGCCACGTTTGCATAAGCGTTTCATGACCTTCGGCATCCTTGAGCGTAAATGTATCATAAAACTGTGGAGGCCGACTAAAGTCTAGCGAACAGGTAGCTGCAAAGTCTCCGTTGTTTGTGCTGAGTAATCGGAAGACGTCGTCTGTCTACAATGCCGTCAGCTACTCAAGATATTCCGGGTGAGGAACAATTCTAAAAGCGTACAGTGAATACAACGTCGTTTAAGAACAGGACCTTGTCGAACCTTTCCCCCTGGCGAGCTAGCTCCTGTAAAGGTTCCAGGGTCCAATTACGGAGTCGTGAGAGATATGGTATTCGCCTGAGCCCCCTCCTTCCTCGAGGTGTGTCAATCCAGCCAGAGCCCCTATTTCGTATAGATATCTCATCTAGATGAGTGATTTCTGATAGGGTTATTTTGCGCCTAATGCCGTGTCTCACCAACGCCACATCAAGTTCCCTCAGCGCGCCTTTGCTGTTGTCCCAACTCCCGCTCTCGTATACGGTGACGAAGACATTGTCTCGGCCAAGAGCTTTTGCGAGAGCTACTACAGCATTATTCTAGTGACTTCGCAAAATCCGCTCGTTGTTCCAATGTAGACTGGCGATGTATACTTGTTCGGATCGTTGAGCAATGGGTTCGGTCGGAGGGCCCGATAGGCAGCGCAGCACTTGGGTGATCTCGAGAATACTGCATATAACGAAAGCAAGGAGAAGCACCTGTTTGGTGGAGCGGCGACGTAGAGTCCGCGGAAGGCGCACCGGTGCTGTCACTGATGCTCCACAAGCACGGTGAAAGGGAGCGGCGCAACACGCCCCCCGCTCGTCGTGTTGCGATGTGTTTGCCCTCTTAATGTATCCTTTCCTGCCTTCACCATTCTCGTTATCGTTCTTAGCTTACCTTGCCTCAGCCTGATTCCCAGCCCGCTGGTCTCCAGTGCGAGCGGCACGATGAGTAACTGGGAGCTTGGAAGATTGGACTCTTTGTCACCGGCGCCGGGACCTACCCATGTGTCTGACCCCCTAAGTCCAGATTACTCAATGACGCCTCTGGCGGCCACACATCTGTATGTTTCTATTCATAATAGTCTTTTTTATGAAACCTAGCAGCTATATCAGTCCAAACAATCGGTCAGGCGCCGAATAGCTAAGAGGCTAACGTTTGACTCAAAGCCCAACAAGCAATACACCTTCTATTTCCTCCTCCGATGATACTGCCACTCATCGAATCCTTCCCAAGAGCACGCCCGTTCAGTCTCGGCCCCGCCGAAGCTTTCGCTCATATCTCCAACGAACTTTCAAGGCCCTCGGGCTATCGGCCGGCTTCAACCTTCTTGCCAAGGTATTGGGCTGGACAGTGACCGAGGAAAAGAAGGTTGTGATGAAAAAAGATAAACTCGTGGCTACCCTGCACTGTATCGTACACCTTGTTCCAATCTCGGCAGCGATTGCTCTACTTGTTCTTAACGGATCCAATCACTACATTGGCGGTGAACTTGAGGGGGATAGGGGACAAGCCAGCCAAAAACTGGCGGCCCTCTTGTTCGCAGCGAAGTTGCATGAATTGTCATGCTTGCTTCTCTAAGCGCCATAATTATCACATACGTTCGGAAGAATTGGTGTTTGGCAATGGTGTTCCATTTGGTACTGTGTTCTCAGCAACCCAATTCAAGGACCTCACATTTCTTTGGTCACCGGAACTCTGGGGCACGGTCTATCACGAATGGGAAAAGAGGCGAACTAAATGGTTCATTATCTGTCTGCTCGTCGTTTGCTCCGTTGCGGGACTAACAGTTGGCCCGTCCACTGGTATTCTTATGAGGCCACGACTCGGCGAGTGGCCTGCCGGTGGGACCACTTTCTGGGTCAAAGTTACAGAAGCTTTGTTGTACCCCGAGATAATGGAGGCTTCGGCAGACTTAAATCATTGTGCTTTTGACAATGGTGATCTGTCTTGCCCAGCTGCTGGTTGGCGAGTCTTCAACGAGCAATACTTCCAGTATTGGAGAACTCTTGGTGGCATAGAAGCTATTCCGCAGGCACTATTCATTTCCGGGCGCTCATCTCTACGCCAGTTCATTCTTCGCTCCTTTGGGGCAATGCATTCACATTAGCGAGCGTGTCACCTTCTATTCTCGCGGATGCGCTGGTTGACCTCGAAAGGTTCTGGATAAATGCAGCGGTGAATGCAGATATCGGCAACTTCAAATATCGCCGAGATGCTCTATTCATAGCCGACACTTCACAGCTGATTATTCTAACACGATGTGAGGGCGCTAATTATCGACTAGGCGATGTGGTCAATCTTTCATTCCCTAGTTTTCACAACGTTACCCTGAGTAATGGCCCAGGATCTGCAGCCGGGTTTGGGAGCTTCGCTACCATCGAGGAATGGTTCTAAAGCAAAACACGAACATCACTTCCTCAATCGAAAAGGGGCTTGCTGCCAATGACCCTCCTTCGCTATACTGGATTGATGATCCTACTTTCTTAGAAGGGACTAAATCTTCTATGACTGCTGTGGCTATTGTCCCGGAATCGAACGCTGGTCCGGCGGCATATTACGCATGCAGCATCGACAGCCGATTTGCTAATGTCACCCTTAAATCATCACGAAATGCGATTACACATGTTCTCGGTGCCCCTAATGGATATGATAATTTCGGGACATTCAATCCCACGTACCGGCCGGTCAAGCTCAGCGCCGAATGGGCAGGTTACCTCAATCCTGTTGTATCAACATCCAACCAAACAAACGATACTGTCTTCTCTACTTTATTATCAACAGCCGGACTGTGGACAACTAGGCCCACTACGAGTCCGGAGTGGTTCCCCATAATTATCGAAAACACTCTGGCGACGTTAGTGGCGAATGGAATCGGTCGAGCAAAATTTCAATAGGACTATCATTGGAACCCCCGCTGGCCTGGACAATCCTTCAAGCCCATGGAGCCTTGGTAAATGGGTGCACCAAATTCTCCCTAAGCACGGAAGATTAGGATACGGTGGCGATGCTTTCGAAATTTCCGAAGACGACGAAAAACAAGCAACCAAGTTTGTGCTCCAAGTACAGATTCTGGGCTACGCCTACAGTGTGGAAGGGAAAGCGCAGGTCGCAGCAATGACTGTTCTCTCGCTTTACGTGCTGCTTGTTCTGTGCCACATTGGTTATTCAGCTTTCACGGGATGGTATTCAAGCAGCTGGGGCTCTCCCTCAGAGCTAACTGCGCTTGCAATGAACTCGACTCCTACTAGTAGGTTGGAGAACACAGGAGGCGGCATTGAGATCCTCGATGTCTTCAAAGAACAGGTTAAGGTTAGATTGAAGGATGAAAGGGCCCAGATGCTATTTAAAGATGCCGGCAGTGCGCAAATGTTGAAACTGGGAGAAGCCTATGCTTAGGCTCAGTCGAAGCAATTCCATGTTTTCACTAGTCCAGGTTATAGAGTTAACAGTTACGTTTAGTTGTGTTAGCGCTACTTTAATATGAGATATAAATCTGCACTCACGGAAATTACGTGTCTGTAGGAATACAGTACTGAATATCGCTTAGCCTCTGGGGTGCGGACGCTGTGTATGTATCTTTTCGACTTGTGCAGGGATTTGTACATGATCTGCCTCAACGTAACCAGATGGCTGTAGTACGGCCGCACCTTTTCGCTTGGGGACTATTCTGCGCAAGGAGGGTTAAAATAACGGATAATTAGGGTTAGGGTTAGTTACTATTAGCGAAAGCATTCTCTATTTAGTTACTAAATTTGAAAGAATCTTAGTTTAAGAGGAAGGTATGCCCGCATCGCAAACTCTACACTACGATAATGCGACACAGCGGGCTCCTCTCCTCATGACCACAATTTGCAGTCCGTCCATAATGCACTCGTCTTCGCAGATTATCGAACTTGGACCGTTAGGGTCCAAAACTGGCATATGTGCCGACTGCGAATGCGTTTATCTCTACCCGGGCCGGAGAAGATCATTCTTAACTCGCATTCCTGCTCCCGAGTTTCCCGAATGTGTCGAGATTGACTTCGGCTCATCACCTCACACCAACCTCTCGAAATCTGAACATGACGAGTATTCCGGATAATTAGAGAGATTATGCCTTCGTACGATTGCCGTGTCGATCTAAGTTGGTTTCACACCGGCTAGCACCTCGTCAGTGCACGCTTAAAGCGCCACGTGCCTCCTCGCGCACATAACCTTATCTGTGTTCAAGCCCAATGCCTTTGCCGACGAGCATCGTAAGAGGCAGCTAGATCTATGCTACAAGATGTTGAACATCGGCTCCACCAGGACTAGTCCGTGTCTCGATAATCTGTCAGAACTGTTGATGTGATTGCGAAAGAGACCAAGAATTTTGCCATCGAAAATACCGCTGCAGGCCTTAGAGCTGATGAAAGGTACGGTTAACCCCTGTAGCACGAGCCACCAGATATTGCTGGATCTAATTGGTTTATCACCTCAGCACATCATTCCTCCAATCCTGAGCAGCTCTGGGCACGATTTGCGAAAACCATTTCTTCGATGCAAAATTTTAGATAGAGCCATGTATGTCATCGGAAAAGAGAAACGCTATAAAAATATCTATCGCTGAGCGTTTCCGTCTAACCTCTGAGGAAGCTAGCTGAATCAGGCCGCTGTTGTAGTAGTAGTTCTACGCGTAGTAGTACTAGTTCCTTGTGTAGAAGTAGTAGTCGGCCGTCTCGTCGTACTTGTTCGTTTCACTGATCTATACGTCGACGTTGGCGTCTCTGGCACCGCAACCGTCGGCCTCACGCCCACAGTAATATCGGCTTCCCCGCTACCTTGTTGACCTTCAATACCCATGACCATGTAATTCTGCTTTCCGAGCTTCAAACCGGCGGCCTCCCACGCGCGGAAGTGGTTCCCTGTGTTGATAGTGCCACCGCAATGCATCTTCGTGCGAATGGACCAGTATTGCTGGAAGTCTGTCTTGTCACCGATGATTGATGGCGCATTTATGCGCTCTTTTTGCCATATTTCATACGTGCCGCCATCGGAAGTCAAAGTACCATATTGGGTAGCGCTGGCGTTGTCGGAGGGATTGTGACGGCCCACTGTGATTGGTAAGAAGTGGTCAGTGTCTTGGTTTCTATGACATTGAGGCTGGATGCCATGTTATGTAACTTACTGGACTCGATTACATAGTATTCGACTAATGGGTTGGTGGTCCATCCATATAGCGCAAGGTACGCCCAGCCATCGACCTCGAAAGTTCCAGTGTAATTGAATAGCCTGTTTCGCGCCGAAATTGAATTAGGCCCCCATCATAGCAAGGTGTGACCTATTTTTGTACAACGTTGATTTGTTTCTTTCTTTTCGAAAATAAGAGAGCTTGCTCACTCACATATCACGCGCGGGTCGGTATCCCTTTCCAACTACAAAGTTTCCTCCAGGTCCATTATCCCACGTTACACTAAACTGGCCGTCTGCGCCGTTCACAAAATCGACGTCGGCGAAATCGTTAGCCCAATTCTGGATTGTGAAGCGATTTTGGCGCGGCCCAATAAAGGGTTGAGGTAGGGCGCCAGCAATGTTGGCAATGGTTGCGATAAGTAAGCCTGTGGCAGCAGCGAGTGGCAACATGGTGAGCTATGAATTGAAGTGCAGTGAAAGTGCGGCCACTTTGTTTCTTTCCTGGAGTTCAGAGGCCCGGTAGATGCAAGGCCCTTATATACGAGATCTCACTTGCTACCCAACGACCCTCATCACTACCGTCACGGCCATCATCATCATTCCTCGGAGTATGTACACCAGTCCTTTGACCCACAACATCCAAGCCATGAAGAATCGGACCAACAACGCTAGCATAATCACTAGCCCACGATTATGCTGCTCCCACTCTGCGGTTCCTACTATATCCTGCATTCACGACAGCATTTTATATTATATATACGATATTGCACCCTCATTTGGGGCTGATACAGATAAGACCACCAGATGTTGAGAAGCAAGCCCTAGTCCGCTGAAGCAGTGGCCTGTAGAAGTCCCGGCCCATGGAAGCCTTGTTGTGTGGAAGCCCGGCGTGTGGGAGACCTGGTCGGTGCATGCCGATGGGATAAATTGCATTCCAATACTGTATGTCGCCGTTCTGAGCGACTTGGAAGCCCGGAGATGCGGAAATACGGAGGGTGGTGGCTGCAAAGCGTGCGAAAGCATCATTTACCGGCGGCTAATATCGTTCTTGCAGGTACTAACGCACGGCTTGGCCGTATGCGGTGCGGAGCTGGGGGCCATTCGGGGGATGTACCGACGAGCCGTAAACGTGGTGGCAAATAATGGGCTATGGGAGGAAAGGAGAAGCATGAAGGACGATATGGCTTTTTTTTAGAGGTAGAGCAACATGCATGCATGGACCGGAATTAGAGAACTGCGGATGGGGTGCGAAGTAGTGGTATAGACGCTCGATAGTCATGGTGCGATGCGTAGAAGACGAACAGCATGTGCTGAGGATGAATACCTAGGGGTAGGGTGGACATGCTGATATGCGTCGCTTTTTTGTCCATTAATGCTTGAGTAACATCGAAGTGGCACCCTCCTTGAGAAGCGTATATGTAAAGAGCTAATATTCATTGTTGAGGAGGAGTAAGAAGTTTATTCTGGAAATGGAAGGTAACGTCTAGCGTAGTATAGTCTGCATGCCAGTGGGCTAGCTGCAGCCCAAGTAATGGACTATATACCGGTGACACCAAGTCTTTACAGATCCTCGAGCAGCAGTGCTGATAACGAGAAGATCATGATCGCGTCTCTAGCCATCTGTCTAGCGAGAGCTCCACGAAGCTTCAAGTCGATGGCGTCAGTTACACTGGGTGTAAAAATGAAGCTTTATACGGCGCAACCTCGATACGTCGTGCAATGGATACTATTGATAGGCCATATCAGCGCTTATGTGCAGATCTTTTCCCGGCTAATGCTATGGCAACTGCACATCCATAATCCTCTAGTAACTCATCGAATTATACGTATTATCTTAGCCAAGCGCAGGCGCCGCTCCATCCAACACCTTGCGCAACTGCGCTCCTGTCCGCAGAAGACGCACAGGTCAGCATGGTCAAATCGGCCGTCGCGACCAGCATACTGATCCTGCTCTCATGCAGCATCAGCTTACCGATCAATAAGACGGAATCTGTAGTCCTCGCAACTTTTATGTTGAGAGCTCGGCGTAGTCCTACAGAAATAACCACAGGTAGTAGAACTTCGCAGCTACGCGATAGGTTGTTAGCGAAGTAGGAAAGCATTATTTCTCAAAGGGCGTGACACGTCTTGGTCGGCTAGTCTCCGAAAACGTTGTGCACTATAATTCCTCTCTAGACGAAGGCAAGGCTGAATCGAATGAGCACGGAAGATCCTCCAAGATTATGCGCCTAGATGCCCGGATGCCCGGATGCCTGGAAGACATTGAGATACTTATCTTCGAACTATATGCACTAGTTTCTAATTCCGCTGGTAAAGCCAAAAAGCGCTGACCTTTCTATGTTTATCCTTGCATCTCGTTTTCGAGAGGGTAGTGTACTGCCACGAGAACCGTGGTGCTGGCTGTAAGATCATGTACACTTATTGAAGTACTTGGGACTAGCAGAGCGGGTGTCCCAATCTCAGCCGCCGAAGAAAACAGTGCTTTTTGGATTACACCATTTCACAATATCGCGCGTGACGTTGTTCGCCGCATAGCATTTCGCAGCGACTTGTTTGATTGCGCCAATAGCCGCTACTTCAAGTGACGATAAGAAGAGCTTTATCTTTACTGGGTCGTGTTATTCTTTTGCGCAAATATGGGTCATAACAAGGGAGCAATATCTTGCCATAGCGCTATCCTCGATTTTCGCTTCATCTTCATGGTACATATGCATAGTAGGACTTGTAAAACTGTCTCTAATATTCGTGTTTGCCCACATTCATAACTGGTTGGCCTTATATTCGATCATTGTAATGACTATGTCCGTTTGTACCAGCCACTCTGAAGGCTCTACGTGAAGAGCTGCGCGTGCAGGAAAACCGGTCTACTTTCCAAGCTAACCAAAGAGTACCCCTTCTCCCTTTGAGAGGCCACGTCCTTCGCTATCACAATCTATAAATAATACCCAAACGAAAATTGAAATCGAAGTTAATTAAGCACATTTTGTTGTGTGGAGCCTCCACTTCAAGCGTTGGCAAAAGGATCATTGTACAATTAGTCATCATTAGAGCTTGGCTAAACTAGGCCCCAGGTGACGTCACCTCTATCGCGGACGTCGTGGGAGACCGGCTCAGAAAGACCAGAATCCGCCAACCCAACGCCTCATTTCCATGATGCCGTCAGAATCACCATACACAGTACCTCTCTGGATAGATGGCGAAGCCCTCCCTACAACCTTAGCATCCACCTTCCACGTCACCCAATCCACAACGGGCAATACTGTACACAACGCCGCCTCAGCTTCCACCAAAGAAGCCATTCAAGCCGCCGACGCCGCAAAATCAGCCTTCCAATCATGGAAATCAACAACCCATGTCACACGTCGCGATCTCATCCTACGCGTCGCCGCTTACTACGAAGCTCATGCATCTGAACTCATCAAGTACCAGATGCTCGAAACCTCATGTGAAGAATCCTGGGCAAAGCAGAATATCGATCTAGCGACGAGATATCTAAGAGAGATAGCGGCGTGTATCAGTAGTGTCAATGGCGTGATTCCGCAGATTGAAAAACCGAACACGATGGGTTTTGTGTTTAAGGAGCCAATTGGGCCTGTGCTTTGCATTGCGCCTTGGAACGCGGCACTGATTCTTGCAACGAGGGGTGTCGCAAGTGCGATTGCTGCTGGATGCACTGTCGTGCTCAAAGCGAGCGAGTTGAGCCCTCGAACACATTTTGCAATCACGGAGGCTTTTACAGACGCCGGTGTGCCGAAGGGTGTGCTAAATCAGATTCAGACGACGAGACAAGACGCAGCGAAGGTTACAGAAGGCCTCATATCGCATGAAGCGATCCGAAAGGTGGAGTTTATCGGATCAGCAGCTGTTGGACGAATCATTGGACAGCTGGCTGCGAAGTACTTGAAGCCTGTGCTGCTGGAGCTGGGTGGCAAGTGTCCGGCTATCGTGCTAGACGATGCGGATCTGGAAGAGGCGGCGAAACTGTGCGCGTTGGGTGCTGTGCTGCATCATGGACAGATCTGCTTCTCGACAGAACGTATCATTGTTCACGAGAATGTGGCGGAAAAGTTCCAGCAACTACTCATCAAAGCGATGGGAGAGGTAGGAAGCCACGCCGGTTCTGCAGTTAGTGAAAGCATAGCCCAACATGCAACCGATGTCCTGAAAGACTCCCAAGCCGCAGGCGACAAGTTCCTCATCGGCGGACCCTCTTCCAACCCGCTGTCTCTACAACCGACTATCGTACTCAACCCCAAAGACACGCGCATAGTCGACGAGGAGACCTTTGGCCCTTCAGCATCGTTTTACATCATATCCTCTGACAGCGCCGCTATTGAGCTCGCGAATCGCTCCACATACGGGCTTAATGCGACCATTTGGAGCAGCAACATGGAAAGAGCGTTGAAGATGTCACGGCAGCTGGAATACGGTCAAGTGCACATTAATAGCATCAGTGTATATACCAGTCCGACGGCAAGTCAAGGTGGTGTGAAGAGCAGCGGATGGGGACGGCAGAACGGACGGTGGGGTCTGGAGGAGTTCTTAGTGGATAAGTTTGTTAGTTGGCATGGGAAGGCGTAGTGATCTAAATTGCAATGACCTAGTGTCTCTAATGTAATAACGCTCGCAGTCCGAAGAAAAGCTTCTCGTGTCACAACCACCACATAGAGTTCATGGATCTACCGACCTTTTACACTCCATAAGCGCAATATCCTGACCCAAACACACCTTCGCACCATACCCAAGCACGATACTATACTTGTTGTACAGCTTCATCTGCTCTTCACCTTCAAGCCACTGATCGGAACGAAAACCGCAGGCATCAGCGCGGTAGATGGCTGTGTCACAGTGCACGAGCCATGGGTTGCAGGTGGTCTTCAGCGCCAGGCGGGACGAGGTGCGAGTTGAAAGTGAGTCCGGCAGGACGAACAACTCGCAGGAAGATGTTAGGGGCGAAAGGACAGAGGCTAATTTGGGTTGTTTAATCGGCTAAAGAGGAGAGTATGAAGGATACCTACCGCATACTCTTTCACGCAAGCCACGTAACGCGGGTCGCGCTGAAGGAATCGCATCAACATGCCAATGCCAAACTTATCCTCGGGCTTCGCTATCAATAATATCCCAAACGGCGTTTTCTTGATGAAGTTCGTGAAGGGCCACAGTCTCGCCACAAGCCCAAGCGGTAACAGACCATTATGGAAGCCCCGAATAACCCCGCCGACGTCGCTCTCGCTTTCCGCGAAGCCGAAAGGGGTACCGAAACCGACTTCGAGAATGGTATCGTAGGCTATTTAGACGGCCCGGGGCGCGAACTCGAAATCCCTGTTAGCTTCGAAAGTCATTCGTTGATTCGGTGGTTGATTAGGGTTCCACCTTCTTGATGTTGCTGAATGCGTACGGGCCTGCTGTAATCTTGCGATGATGCGCATGCACTTTATCCTCCTTCATGCTAAACAAGCTTTCCTGCTTGCCGAAGCTTCCGGGGACATCGTGGTCACTTTTATTCGCCTGGGGGCTGTAGACTTCGGGAAGTTTCGTAGCGTCTGATGCAAGTAGGAAGGGAGGCGTAATGCGCAATATAGAGCCATGTTTACAGTGCAGGACGAGCTCGACTTCCCATTCATCTCGGAAAGTGACGGAGCGGATAGAGGAAGCGATAGTAGACTACCTGGTAGAGAAAGGAAAGCGCTATAGATGAGAGGTGTGCCAAGGGAGATCAGACTGGTTGTTGAAAACATGTTAGAATATGCTAGTTACAAAAATGGGCAAGATGTCACGCCTTATATTGCTTATATAGGTCGATCTGGATGAAGGTTACCCGTCGGAAACATCTCCCATGCACTCTCTGCGGATCGTCACTTTATCCCAAACGCCAGGACACAGGAAAGAGCTATTTAAAACACTAGCTACTTTGGGTATCCATTCTCTCAGCCCATTCTCGTTTCGAAATGGCGGAGCGTTCCTAGTCGGCCCGGTTAACACCTTAATTAGCAAACGGGAAGCTTCAAGCCCCCGCAAATATTGCATACTAGAACCAGAGCCTTGGGAATTATCTAATAATCTCTTAAAAGCGCGCAAGGATGCAAACCCTAGTAGATGATCGACGAGGTAGTCGCGCAAGGCAGTGATTCTGTAAAGCAGTACCGGGCACCGTATGCAAAAGCTCTAATGACATATCAATGGCAAGTCAGAGAGTATTTCGTGACGCTCCTGCCAATTTGCGATTCCCCATTTTGCGGTTGTTGTAGAGGTCGCCTCATCGTGGTGATGGTTCAGGAAAGGAGCGGGCTGCGCGATACAGACTAGCCTAAAGAGGCTAGGCATTTTGTTTCTTCTAAGTCCTATGTAAGGTCAACGTTTTCAGATGTTGCTTACAGTTATCATTCCCTTAAGTCTTGTGGTTCTACGTATTCCTATTAATCATATAGCTTCTAACTTATATATCTCAAAAGGCCCAACTAGCCTATTTCTTCTACCATTGAGATAAGGAGTGTAAACACCCTCGTGTCCTCAAACCTACAAGTCTCGGCGGCAGCCTTGTTGTACACGAAAAGAACGTGTGCACAAATGTTGAGAGAGGTTATCATTCAAATCGAGAAAGCGCCAAACCATTCAGGACGTCTTCTCCAGTTTTCTCGGAGAGAGTTCGTCTCTCCATGAAACCATCGAACCGAATCCACATTCTTGACGTGGGTGGTAATTGCAGACTTGTAGAGCTTACATGAAAAAAAATACACTTTTCTCACGGTCATCGTAGAGGCGTCCATTTAACCAAGGCCCACGCTAGTGAACAAACGCTATTAAACACTACTCCACGAACGCAAGCGGCCGGGGTAATGCTCAGGGAGAGTTGTGATGCGAACTACACGATTAGGAAGGAGAAGGCCAGAGATCAAATAAGTACAGTAGGAAAGTGCCACTGCTGGTATGTATAATTAAAACATTTACAGTATGTACGATGCGAATATACATGTTCCTTCCACATCTTCAAAGGCAAGACCCTAAAGGAAGACTCAAACGTCCATCTTCTTCTCCTCCAGCATCCCTACGTCCGTCGCCTTGTTTCTCTCTTCTCTCTCTGCAGCTTTCCTTTTTCTGCCCTCCAGCTTCTCCTTGTCCTCGCGCATGCTGCGGATCAGCGCTGACTTCTCGCGGATCTTGTGGCCGTAGCGGTAGAAGACGAGAGGAATAGGGATCATGGCGAACTCTATCAAGGCGAGCATTGTGGCTGACCAGTGGGGACCCAGTGTTTGATACCTTGTGTTCGCGTTAGTCTTTACCTCGGAGAATATATTGAGCTAAGGGAGCATACATCTTAGGGCCTGCAAGAGGCAATGCGCCACCCATTGCGCTTCTGAGGACGGCGTTACCAGCTAGTGCAGAAGCGGCGTAGATACCGTAAGAATGGACGAGGTAATTCGAAGCATAGATGAACACGGCACCATTCCCAGCACCGAAAGGAATACCAGCGAGTAACGGCGCGATCCAATGCACGTCCGGCGTGCATGTCCAGGCAAAAATCAACTCGCCCACCGGTACGGATACGGCAGCAATGCAGACAACGCTGACCATGGCTTCCGGCGGCGGTTTTCCGGTCTCAGGGTCCGGTTTGTGGGAGTTGATGAGGCGGCGGCAGAGTGGTTCGGAGCAAATGGTTACCATGCCTAGATATGGTCAGGACGGGAGAGAAAGAGTGGTAGGACGAGTGTCATACATCCAATACCAATACCAAGGTATCCTAGGCCGGTCAGGCCGGAGCTCCAACCTCGAAGTTCACCGAAGACGATGGGGTAGGACACAAAACATAAGTAGAGAACGCCGTAGACAAGCGCGATATACACGTTCCAGAAAATGCTGCTCCGCTTAGCACACTATGATGTAACATCGGGCCGATTGGACATACCATATGGGCTCCTTCACACTCATTTCGAGGGGTCGAACGAGGTTCTCCTTTAGCATCGACCAGAATTTCTTCTTGTCATCGTAGCGTGAATACCAGCGCGCTTCCCCCGTCTCTTTCCGCTTCTTAGCTGATTTAGCACGGAGAATCGCAGGCGCGTAAGTCTCTCCGATGACTAAAAACTGTTAAATGAAATCTTTCTCCAAGCATAGAGATCACGTACGAAATACCATGAACCAAGAGACTCCTGAACCGATCATGACGACCCAGTTCGTCCACCTCCATCCCAAGTACTGAAAGACAAACCCGCCGATGAGTGGCCCCACGACGGGCCCGTTCATTGGTCCTATGCTCCATATTGAAAATGCCAGCGCTCGATAATCGTCGCTCACGATATCAGCAACAGTGCCTGGAGCGTTGGATATCATAGCAGAACCAGCAATGGCTCCAAAGAACCGGATGGCTAAAACAGTAGCAAGGTTTTGCGCAAGAGCGCAAGGGATGATCAAGACGGTGAACATGAGTACGGCGATCAAGTAGACCGGCCTGCGCCCGTACATTTCGCTTAATGGCGCGAGGATGAGCGATCCGATTGCCAGGCCGGCGAGATATGTCGTTATGCCGAGGACGAGGACGGTCTTCGATCCAATGCCAAATGTAGTCATCATTCCTGGGATGCCTGAGGTGTAGGATGTCGAGTACATGACGACGACTAGCGTAGAGAATGACATGAAGAAGATGATGGTTCCCTTCTTCAGCATGGTCCAGTCTTGCGGGTTATCGCTGCCATCTTCCTCGAAGTCGACCTCAAATCGCGGATCTGTCGTCATATTCGTCGTTGTGGTCGTGATATGCGCCATTACCTTATCGCCATCTTCGAGCCCCGCATTGCGACTCAGTGTTTGTTGTATTGACTGGATCTCCTCCAGGGAACTGAGCGAGTTCGTTGACGTCGAAGATATCGATGAATGGTCGTCCTCATATTCAACCTCGGTTGGCGTATCCTCCTTCGACGCGCGAGCGGCCCCGGTCTCTTTCTCGTCAATGTGCATGGCGCAACCCCGCTCTCGCCGCCAATAATACCGAATGCGGGTAGGCGAGTAACGAAGAAGTGAGAGTAACGAAGGAACGAAACGAACTGAAACGAAGAGGGAGGGAAGATGCCGCGATTTGAGTCTGACAGGACTCAGACACGGAAAACGTTCGTACGAAGTATTTTTCTTAACTCCGCCTCACGCCAGAGTCTCCTAGAACGGCGCTATTTCCGCGCACTTTGCCATGATGTTTACTAGAGCGCTGTCGGAACGGAACTGCCTTGTTGGGATGTCCAGCGGCGTCAATTGGCTGCCTTTCGTAAGTTTTTGTGAGGAATGAAAGAACGGTCCAGGCTTGGTTGACGAATGAATTCAAAGGAATTTTATGATTGGTCAACACGATGGCTTCGCATTCGGCAATTGCGCCGGCTAGTTTTGCCCAATCACGCTTACCCCGTCCTCGACCTCGATTTAATTTGTGCAGACATCCACAATGCGCCGCCCTCATAAGACGTCGCTGTCACCGCCATAACGGTCGTGTAGAGAGTGAGTCGATTATATAGTTCTTCTTGATTGTGAGCTAATGATGCGCGAACAGAGTTTCTTCCCCGTATACGGGTTTTTCGATTTCGTTGAGCTTGCGTCGCTATGTTTCCCTCCGCCGCAACGCACCGTATCGCGTAGGCTCTTTTTGTGAGGGAATGAGTCGACGAGCCGCTCTTGAAACTTCCTGGTGGGTCATATGATAGGGGTCAGTGTCGTGGGTTACGCAATTGCAGTTATGGTGAGCAGCTTGCGTGCTTGAGTCGCGCAACGAGGGACACCACCTGACAACACTATGCAAACGATGACAGTGCCATTCACATCATTACCGACTATTCCGACGCTCGTTTAGCTTTGCGCTCACCGCTTACGGAGGCGCAGCGTATCTTGGCCGTGAGGTAGGGCGGTGTACTAGTCAAGTAGACGGTGACTGAGCACCTCCATTCCTTCTCTTACTCTCTCATTCAGCCCCTCTATTGCTCTCTCCCTTCAACTCTTCTATTACTCTCTCCTTCAACTCTTCTATTACTCTCTCCCTTCAACTCTTCTATTAATTACTCTCTCCTTCAACTCTTCTATTACTCTCTCCTTCAGTTTTTTTCCCCATCTTCTCTCTTTGACTTTCTCTCCTACTCTCTCCGCCCTAGTCCTGGTCTTTCTCCACTTCGGGCCACTTTCATCTCCTCTCTATTGCTTTATCATATTCCATTCATATACCATAAACCTTCACGTTGAGGTGTATCTCTAGTCATGGGCTATCGGCGCGCTCAAGGCGCTTCAAATCCAACCACACTCTGCTTGCCTTCCATTCGCGGCACCTGGGTCTCGCAGGTATTACATTTCGAGGCTATCAGCATGCACCCTATACAAGCATACGGCATTTTGAGGGACCTGTGTGAGCGGGCCTTTGGTCACCATCCGCCCAATGCTCCCTGAGCTGTCGCATCGACCGACAGCAAACTTCCTCGAGTCAGTCGCTCATAATGGCGGAAGTGCAGCTATCTCGAGTGCAAAACACTACCTACTAGGTCAAACTGGCGCTACGACGACTCGAGCGCTATGAGCCGCGCGTGTTGTCGCCCTTTCCTCCCAAAAGTCCTGAGGCTTGGCACCCGGCGGAATAACCTTTGGCCGACACAGCTGCCTGTCGAATAGTGGTTTGCTACGTGTGGCCTCATCTCACCCTACGATCCGACTTAATCGGCCTGCACGTCTTCATCATATTACAATTTCCACAATCAGCTTCGTTCGATATCTGGAACTCCCCTAGCGAACCGCTAGCGGCGCAGCCATGGCTGCCCCAAACCAGGCGGCGTTTCTCCTCCAGCAGTATTTCCATATTGCTTTACCTCGCGATGTCCCTGGAAAATCGGACAGGAACCTGTCTGGAATCGAGTCAGCGCTTTTAGAGCGATTTATTGACGCTGTCAAAGTAGCCACGTCGTTTGTCCCTCTTGAGCATCAGCCGCAAGTGGATCTAGTTCGACTGGCGCTTACAGCCTCACGAGCGTTGAATGTCGAAGGCAAGATCGACAAGAATGTTCTAGTTACAGAGCTTCGACAACTTCGCCGCGACCAAGCACTTATCCTCTACATCACAGAGCAGAATTGCGCTCTCTTCGCGTACAAGGTCTCTGGGTAAGTGGAGTCCACTTTTGACCACAATCTGCCACTGACGTTGTTGGTAATAGTAGCGATGCATGTGAAGACGAACTTATCTTCGAAGCTTTCGAGACTTCAGCAATATCTGAGAAGGTCCTTGCCTCTGAAGGTGCCCTCGTATGGGACTTTCCAGGCCGTGCCGTCTCTGTACCTCCCCAGGTCTATACAAATGAAGCTTTCCAAGCGAGTATCGCGGCGTGGCTAGAACAAGCTAGCATCGAGTCTGTCAAACACTTCGCGGCCATCACCTTCAAAGCTGCTGCACCGCAACCGGAGATTCGAGATACGACGAACCCTGCGCTGCTCAGCGGATCAACAATGTCAATATTGGAAGCGAATGGTGCAGCTCGTAAACCCAAGATACTCCGAAAACGAGTCCGCGATAGCGTGGTGTTTAAAGACGCTAAAATACCATGGCGGAGGTCGCCTTTCTACCTCGCCATTCGCGTCGCCATCCAGCGTCATCTCTACAACCTACTGGGGCCAGACGTTGGTCGTATCTATTACAAGGTCATTATGGCCATTCTCATCTCACGTTTCTTAGAAGCTTCTCTCGGTCTCATTCCTCACGAAGCATCGTACTTTTTACAGCAAAAGCTCGGTCGGCGGCTCTCTAAGCTCGAGCAAGCTAGATTAACGGCTCACGACTCGGCCAATGCTGCCCATGACTACTTGTTGTCTGGCCTCCAGATAGCATTCGAAAAAGTCTTGAAAAACACTGGACGATACCTTCAAGAGCGTTGGGAAATCTCTAGATGGAACACTCG
This sequence comes from Darksidea phi, assembly GCA_030770425.1. Classification (NCBI taxonomy): domain Eukaryota; kingdom Fungi; phylum Ascomycota; class Dothideomycetes; order Pleosporales; family Lentitheciaceae; genus Darksidea; species Darksidea phi. The sequence continues at coordinate 232,793 of JASJFT010000020.1, read as the reverse complement.
GCGTATCATTCGACCTTTGCCGCGATTTGCCAGTCCGTCTGATTTTCTGCTTCAATTACCCTCCAGTGGTCAGATTCTTGACCAGATCGCTTTTGGTGCCCAAATGTGGCTTCACGATTCAATTCTATCACCTCTCCAACTTCTTGAACTTTACGATCAATCAGGAGCGAAAGCAAAACCATTTGCAGCTATTGCAGATCGCCACCTGAAGATAGCTAGAATTGAAGAGACCCGGATCGGACCAGCCAGGACTAGCAACAACTGCTGTCAATTGGCGCATACCATTGAATTCTATGTCATATCTGCGGGCAACATCTTTGAAGGGTATCCGGAACTAGCGAGCAGGTTCATTCTGGAATTGATGGAGCTATGGGTGGACATGGATCAAAGTGCCATGAGTGACTTCCCTCTCCTAGGCAGATATCATCCCGGATTTGACCCAGGCATTCTGGACACCCTGGAGCTACTTACACTGACTGATATTAAGCGCGTCAATCGCGTCCAAGCGTATCTCAGCGAGCGATGTTCACGGTGGTCCGGGTCGGGGACCAAGACCATATTTGACAGTCCAGCGGTAGATTCATTTGCCGTTCTGTATTACGATCAGCATGGTGACTCCCAAGGCCTCGTCGGGCTTCGTAATCGGATTGAACGCGACGCGGCTACGGCGCGTCAAGCGAAAGAACAAGAGTGGCAAGAGCTGAGCAAGGATCACGAGAAGTTGATGCAGCGGGTTGCTGAGTCGACTTGCCCTTACGTCACCACAGTGGCCTCGGATGGCACGGTGGTGAGGGAGCACCAACGTGGGTGCCTCAAACATAAGTACAAATGGCAAGCCAGACAAATCAAGATCAAGGTTTTCGAAAACCCGCTCCCTGACACAGAACCCACAGCCAAAGCGGCAGTATTTGAGCTCGCTTGCCCGGAGGCTTTTGCGGCCTATCGAGATGCAACTTGGTTGTTGCTGGCCACTCTAGCCCATCCCAACACTAAGCGCTTGGAGGGCGTTCCCCTCATACGTAATTACTCTGGGCTCGTACGATATACCAAGAACTCGAAGATGAAAATAACTTTGGGCTCTTCGACAAAATCTCATTTGGACTGCCACTACGCTGAATCTGGATTTCCGGTGTCCTTATACCAGGTTTGTCGGCCTTGCGGCTTGACTTTAGACTATTACGACAGTGGCAGCCAGACATGGGCGAGACGGAATGGGAAACCGTCTTTTTCCGTACATTGCGAAATGAAGCTTCCAGAACGCTCGCCGTATCGAGGTCTTCGGTTTAGCAACGACGAGTGGCCTTCGTCCAACGCTGTTATCGCTAGCCAAACGAAGTGTCCAGCGGATCTCAATGTTCATGAGTTCACCGCTTGGCAAGGAATGCTTGGTGGAACACATCGCCGCTGGCTCTCGATGTTGAGGGAGCTCGGTGCTACTAATCTCAACTTTTCCACTGAATCCACTTGGGCAGTTGTTTCAAAGCTGATACGTGAGGTCGGCCCTTCATCTGTTGGTCACAACTTACGTGACATTCATGCGGTTTTTGATGACCAGTCGTTCTGCAAGAAGCTTCTCCAGCAAGTCTCCCATCGACTGGGAGCTATCCGGCGCAACTGGCGCGAGCCTGTCCAGATGGATACTCTCATCTCTATCTTGCTTAAGGTGGCGTCTCTTTCTGTCATCGGAGATGTTCAAGCGGAAGCCTCCATTCTGCTAGACCAAGCCTGCGGTATCACCTGGGATTGGTGTGCGACGTTGCAGTCATCAGCCACTAACGACTCGAACGAAGCTACGACATTTGCGGTTTGGGCTTCCGTCCTGTGCAAGCGGACATTTCAGAGATATGAAGATACAGCTTTTGCTCTTAGTCCCGCGTCGCTGCGTCGCTTCATTGGTGCCTCTGTAGCCCTACAAGAAAACCTTGTCGGGCGCTTCGAGCTTCTGTCATATAGTCTGCGGAATGCTGTGCTCTCAGATCTCTTGTTCACATATCGGATCCGCCACATTCTGCGAACCGCCGTTCTAGCCGATCCCAACGCCCTCCTTTCTGCCCTGGATGACATTTGGCCCGTTCCTGACGACGTCCTTCGTGAACTCCCAAGCATCGGCGCAGTACCCGACACCTGGTGGATCCAAGTAGTCATGAAGATAAAGCAACATGCGACACATTATATCCACTACAACTTGGTCCGAGGAGATCTTTTAATCGATGGCAAACAGTCTGGTACACTTCCGGCGGAGTACCGTGAGCATTCCATCATCCAAACCCTGTTCGGAACACACAACTTACGAGTGCGTCCCTCATATCTACCCGGAATGTCTTTGTTTGTTGCACATCCCATGCCTTACGGGAATTGGGTACATCTTGGCTTCCGCCATGGTCATTTGGTTGTCCGAGCAATAAGGAGTGGCGTTACTCTTGAGCTTATAGAGAGGAACATCTTCCACAACGGCGGCCGATATGATCTGCCCTTGGCACTCATCAAAAACTGCTATCATTGGCTGGATCTGGACAGTGCAATCCTGGAAATCCGTCAAGATGACATCTGGAAGTCAAAAGAAAGCAGTTGGAAGCTGAACTTGCGCTCTCGTCGTGCCTCCAAGCGTGGCTCGACACTTATAGATCCTTGCAGCGCAGTCGCGAAACAGGTGGCTCAAAGCTTCCAATATTTCGAATATGCTCCCTACATCACAGTCTTCCAGCCTCAACAAGGTCCCATAGTCGCAGAGCTAAAGCGCTTGGAGCTCAGCTTCTTCGTGAACAACTCGGGGTTGCTTCAATGTCGTCAGCTCGGCGCTGAGATCGTATACTCAAATCTTCAAGATGCTGGAGTGTGGTACGGACTGAGGAGCAAGCTCGTACTACGTTCAATCAAAAATACGGACCAGCGAATCATTCTCATTCCTGAAGGCGCCATCAAGGTTCGGAGAGATGGACACCACGTCATGTGCTTCGTTGAAAATTCAGGTTCGTATCTAAGGTTCGAGATTAATGAAGTGCTTGGGCGGATAGAGTGTCCCGCAGAGCCTCGCCTTTTATACACGAAAGCTCTTTGGCATGCCTATACCTCATATTTTCTGCCAGATCCGCTGACTGGGCGGACTGGTGTGGAAGAAGCTCTATATCTACTAAAGAGTGCTATGTATAAGCCTTGGGGCCCTCTCCCGGATTCCCTTTTCGTCATTCTTGACAAGATCGCGAGCTTAACGCCCCGTCGGGGTTACTATCCAACCAGCATGAAATGCATGGAGACAGTGCACTGGAACGAAGACTTGACTACCATCATTCAGGATGACAGATACCGTGCCGTCGTTGAGAAGATTTGGCATCGCTCCTCTCAGTTGCGATTATTTCAGACTAGCAGTCCCGAAGATACGCCCCAGATGAGCTCATTAGGCAACCCACATCTCGAAACGCGTACACACATGAGATGTGCGGCTAGCCCAGTCGCTCGTGATCAAGTGTACGAGTCTAGGGATCGTCGTATTCAGAACGGTCAACATATAAATGTCTTCGCAATCGCCAGATTGCTGGCTATGTGGCCTGCCAAACATGCAAGCACCGAGCGGTTGGCGTCTCTACTTCAGAACTTCCCTGTCATTGGTGGTTACATAGGAGCTTTTGATCGCGTTCAGATCTCCGATTTGATATCAGTGAACCTTGGTGAGAATTGGGGTTCACTTGTGCAATCTGCAATCGAAGCCGGATCTAAAGACCGGTACCGATTGATGTTCTTATTCGCCCCAATGGCGTTGACTTCAGAAGTCTCTGTGGATTTACTTCATGTACTTCTCGCCTACGCTGTGTTGCCGGGCCTCAAGAGTATCGAGCATCCAAAGTGGCCTTCTTATCAACGGTTTCAAATCAACGAGGTTCCGGCAGCTAAAGATCTGGCTGCGTTAATGAAGAATGCCCACCGGCCGCATGCAGCACCTCCGACAGAGAAGGGCGTTAAGCCTGGTCAGCGCGCTCTGGCACGGATCAAGCATGAAGAAGCCTGCCATAGCAAGTGCCTGGAGCTTGCCAAAGCTATTCGGGCTCAATGGCCGCAAGTGGAAGTGGATTTGGAAAAGCTGCCTTCCATTGATCCAGCACTTCTTGACGTTGACGGCGCTTTGGAGCCCACCTTATGCGAATACAAGCGCTTTGCGCAGAACTTTGAGTTCTCGCAGTACCTGGAGGCGGTGCAGCTTGTTCTAGATGAGAATTGCACCGCAGAAGCCCTGAACACCCCAAGCGTAGAGTATCTTGATGATTTCGCTCATGAGCCATTGGATGGATCAGGTGAACATCCCCTCCGAGCCTGTGGAGAGCTTCCATCTATCGCGGAATTGTTGGGAAAATCGATACTTGTAAAGAATCCAAGCGCGAGAAACCCCTCGTCTAAAGGCTCCAGTGTATTGAAGCCTAATGTCGCCGTGTTAGCAGAGCGTCCGAATGGCATCATTCCCACCACAATTGCGAAGCGTACTCAGCATCCCAATGACCTTCTCAAAGTTACTGATCGGCCTGCGCACATAGGAGAGCTGGAGAGAATTGTCAAAACTCTTCGCACATCAACTTCCTCCGTGCAGAATCAGTATGGATCTGAGCTTGAGCAGAGCATTGACGCACTTGTCAAGCACATCTCACAACCACCTGTTGCCTTGCCCCCCTTCAATATCACGCTACTTGAAACTGAAATACGAAAAGCCCGAGAAGCTTGCAACAATATGCTCCAGGATATCCGCGAGGCTCTCGAAGAAGGCGATCGTCGCACGACGTGGCTCAAACATGCAGGTTTGTGGCCCAGGTTGACTATGGTCGAGCTTCTCGCGGAACTCTCTTCCATTTCGGGGACCACTTTCGGAAAAGGGACTCAAGAAGTCCTCGTGGAGCTAGGCGTCCAGGTCACGGCACTTCAGCGATTGCTCCGCATACGAGATGCTTCGCGTAACTATAAACAGCAGCAGCTGTACGATGAGCGTATCAACACGGGTCACACCAATTGGTCGCCTCAGAAATATGTTGACTGGCTTCTTCTGGAAATAGATAGCAACTTGATGCTTCGCGTTGAACAGGTCGAGGTGGCCAACGCTACGATATCGCCGAAGTCCGGCCAGAATTCGGTGGTTCAGCTATTGATGGGCAAGGGCAAAACTTCTTGCATCTTACGTGAGTACTTCCGGAATCTTTCTTTTATTACCCTCGGTATTATAAATATACAGACCAGATCTACTAACAATCTCTAGCCATGGTCGCCGCAGTGCTTGCCGACAACTGTAGTCTCCTACGCATCATTGTCCCGCGTGCCTTGCTTCTACAGTCTGCACAGATTATGCAGATCAAATTGGGCGGGCTGCTCAATCGCGAGGTTATGCACATACCGTTCTCCCGGAAGACTCCGACAGAGCATGCTCTGATGCGAACCTTCGGCCAGCTGCATGTCAACCTCAGGAAGAGTAGAGGGGTCATGTTGTCTCTACCAGAGCACATCTTGTCCTTCAAACTGAGCGGAATACAACGCCTTTGCGACGAGAAACTTGAAGAAGCCAAGATCATGATCAAGATTCAAGAGTGGCTCGACATATACTGCCGAGATGTTCTAGACGAATGCGATGTATCTCTTGCCATCAGGACTCAGTTAATATACCCGTCAGGCTCCCAGACGACTGTAGATGGGCATCCATTTCGCTGGCAGACCGTTCAAGCGTTGCTCCGTCTCCTGCGTTCGTACCTGTCTGATTCCTATCTAGAGCGCCAGTTTCCGCGGAGTATCGAGGTTGTAGGGAGGATCGTAGGAGATTATCCACTGATGTACTTTCTACGTCGCGACGTAGAGGAGCATCTGCTTACGCGAATTGTGGATGATATATGCAAGGGGAAACTAGCATTCTTACCATGCGCGGAGATTTCGGCATCTAGCCAGGCGGATATCCAGACCTTCATCTCCAGCACTGTCGTTCCTGCACAAGTGGCAGCTAAAGTTTCGGCGATGTTTCGAGATAAGCAACATTTGATGAAGATCATCTACCTTCTGCGTGGCCTATTCGTTCACCGCATTTTCTTGTCGACACTCAAGAAGCGATGGAACGTTCAATATGGTCTCCATCCCACTCGAGATCCCATCGCGGTACCTTATCATGTGAGTTCATGTCTTTCCTTGGTTCAAGGCTATTTTTTGCATTCTGAGTAGCGAATACTGATACTAGCACGTCCAGGCGAAAGGTGTTCCGTCGCCTACTTCGGAGTGGGGCCACCCGGATGTAGCAATCATTCTGACCTGCCTGTCCTTCTATTACCAAGGGTTGGACTTAGCGCAGTTCAAGCAAGCATTTGAGCAACTCTTGAAGGCAGACGAACCCAGTGTTGAATACGAAAAGTGGGCGACCCAAGAACTGCCAGAGAGCTTGCGAGATTACAATGCCATCAACGTGGAAGATTCCTCACAGCTTCGGGAACTTCACCATCATATCCGGTGCGTAAAAAATGCAGCACTAGTTTCTCAGTTTACAACTAATACGTTCACAGTTTTAACGTGTACCTGCTTGACTTCTACATGAATTATTTTGTCTTCCCCAGACATGCCAAGCAATTCGATACGAAGCTCCAAGCTTCGGGCTGGGATCTCGTTCTTTACAACCCTACTCGCAAGCCTACGTGCAGGACTACAGGATTCTCAGGGACAAATGATTCTCGTCACCAGCTTCCGATGATGATCCAGCAAAACGATCTGCAAAATCTCGCTCATACTAACGCCGAGGTACTCTCATACCTCCTTCAAGAGCGGAGTCGTGGTTACATGCGGATGATCGACGACAATGGGCGACGACTGAGTGAAGAAGGTTTATTACATAAGCTTCATAATCCCACCAGGAACAGGCATCCCGACGCAAGTGGCAGAATACGGGTCCTAATCGACGCCGGCGCTCAAATCCTTGAGCATAACAATCATAGCCTTGCAAAGGCCTGGCTCAAGGTAGACTATGAAGCATCAGCTGCCGTATACTTCGATTCGGATCATCGACCGTGGGTGCTTTACCGGAAAGGCAAGAAGGTGCCACTTGTCGCTTCACCTTTCGCAGAGAACCTTGGGGACTGTGTGGTGTACCTAGATGAAAGCCACTGCCGTGGAACGGATCTAAAGCTCCCATACAATGCGCGAGCAGCTCTGACTCTTGGACCCCATGTGACAAAAGACGCTTTGGCTCAGGCGGCTATGCGATTGCGCCTTCTTGGACAGTCGCAAGCAGTGACCTTTTTTTCGCCTCCAGAAGTCCATCAGAGCATTCTCGACCTTCGAAAGAAATCTGATGGCAGTTTGGTTGATTCTTCCGACGTCATTGCTTGGCTTCTTGAACAGTCTTGCAATGCCATTGAGCAACTAGAGCCTCTGTATTTTACCCAGGGAAACACCTACCTACAGCACGTGCAAGCTAGTTTAGACAACCCGGACTACCTCGAGAGGACGCATCAACGCGACCGGTTTCTTTCAATTGTCCGGAGCAAGGAGCTTCACACTCTGAAGCAACTCTACGAGCCGAAGAGCCTAAGGCGTGCAGTCGAAGCTAATACTGCCCCGCGTCAGCCGTCGCTCAAGATTTTCGCCAATCAGCTTATGAAGCGAAAGAAGGAGTTCCAGGACCGCGGGATTGCTATTCATTCGTCAGCACTTGAGGAAGTTGAGCAAGAGCGTGAAGTCGAGTTTGAGGTTGAGAGCGTCCGAGAAACCCAGAAGCCAGTACACTTCAACGCTCTAAAGATCCCGAAAGTTCACAAGGATATTGAAGAATTCGCCAAGTTCGGACGAATTGTTCAGGACAGTGAAGCATATCAACCGATGTTATCCGCTCTGCAGAAGACGGCTTCTGGCATCAAACACGGCGCATTTTTCACTCGGAGCAAAGCACCCAGTCTCTTTGTTTCTACACAATTCAGTCGCACGGTTAAGGTCCCAGAACCCAACGACAACTTTCTGCGACCTTGTCATTGGATCCTCTGGAGCATTCGAACGAGTATCGGTCTGATAGTTAGCCCAGAGGAAGCCGATGCCTTGATTCCACTTCTTCGCCGTGTTAGAGGTCCGCAGAAAGCGAGCGCGAACACTCATCTCATCGTGTATTCAGCTCCCGTTACACGTCGGATGTTGCACTTTAACAAGTTAGACTATTATGCCATTCCGCCGCTGCCTTCGAAGTTCAAAGCTCCCGCTTGGCTCAAAATAGAGCTTGGGATTTTTGCTGGTAGACTCTATTTCGACTGGGACGAGTATGAGGAACTGGCTAACTATCTCGGTATCAAGGCCAGTGTGGATGAAGCTGAGGGCCACGAAGTAGACTCACGGGAGCCATTCGTCAACAAGCCTCTCACGTTCTGTAAGTTTCATATTATCCGTTTCGTTTCAAAAACTGACATTTGTAGTACACGATTGGCTCGCCGTCCTGCGCAAGGGACAAGATTTCGAACACACGCCGATGGGCTTCGTCACAACCGGCAAACCTCTTTCCAGAGATCATCCGTTCTTCCTCGCAGCGACCAGCCCAGACGTGGGTACCGAGCCGAAGCTCAAACACACGCGCTTTGGTACACACCACGATGAAGACGAGGACACGGACGATGACGACGGTCATGAGGACGATGAGATGTATCATGAAGAGGATATTAATCACCAGCGTCCGGTTGAGCATATGGAAGATGACTTTGATGAGGAGAACAATACTTTCTTTGACGCGGAGGCGTATGTTGAGGGTGGTCAGGAGGAAGAAAAGGACGATCAGAGTGAGACTCCAGAATAACGATGATCCCACAGTAGTTGGTTGATGGCTACTGATTGGTGTATGTATAAGTAGACAATGATCTGGTTCCCTTGCCAGCTAAAAATGGCGAGGTTCAAAAACGCTTCTTGAATGAGTGATTGCACGGCTTAATAACGTTCGAGACGCTTTGTACACAGTCCTCCCTACTTTTTCCAGAACAGCCAGAACTTGGTGTAAAGAGACATAGTGTAATGTACCCCGATTACTAACTATGACTGTTCCTCCATGGCATATTGGTTCAGACGTGAAGACGCCTTGGCAACTGATGGGCACCCTCAAACCGCTCTTATCCCCATTGTCTCGCTTGCCAACCTTTGCGACCTGCACGCCCACACGTAAAGCCCAAATGTGTCCATATAAAAGCAACTTCAAGCAGCAAGTGCGGTTGATACTTTCTCACCTGTTCAGTTGAGCGCCAGAGGCGATGCATAGATATAAGTAACCATAGGTGCTAGCGAGAATCTCGAAGACTGAAATGATGATAAGTGTCTCTTTGAATGGAACAGCAAAACACTTCTTCTTAGGGACTATAGATAATCTCTTTCCCCTATTTTTTGGGTTAGTGAGGAAGGCACCTTACGTAGCCACGTGGCACCCGCTACTCTGCATTGACACATTATCAGAGGAACAGGGTTCTAGAACTCTACAGATAATTCCAAAGCCTCAGGCCCTTCCCAGCAAAGAATCGATCTACGCCATGCCCGCTCTTACGTCTGACTGCTCCTTCACCTTCATGTTGACATTGTTAGCTAACCAAGCAAAGTCTTGGCGCGCACTCTGCATATATAAACTCTTCCGCGCGCCCTCCCTATTGTCCTGCACCTCACTCCGCCCATAGCAGGCTCGACCAGCTGCTATGCTCTCTCAACTGCGAGTGAGGTCCTCGACAACAACCATGATCAGTCGGCCATGTTCGGCCGACCGTGGTCTGAATGATCTAAGGAGCCAGCCGACAACGCACGGTACAGTCGATATCAGACAATCCGCAACATCGATGCACTTACAGGCCGTGTGGGCTATCGCTGGCATTAGGCCATTCCCCAGTGTTTAGGCCGGGTATTTCACCTCGCCTGAACCTGGCCGGGGCCTGACTATCATGTCGGCCAATTGCGGTGTCCCTAAAGGACGTGCTAACGGAGTGGGATCTTTCCTTTAGAGGGGAGAGTGTGGGTAGGAGTGTCGTGGAGAGTTTTCGTCTTGCGCCTTCTGCTCATGCGGGGCCGTTAGCTTGTGAAGGTACTAGTTGATGGGCTTGATTTGGGCAAGTAGCTAAGCAATCGATGAATCTTTCATGTAATCTTGTGTGCTGTCTTTGCGATATAGCTGTGATTTGATATGATTTAAGGTTACTTCTATGTTGAACCTAATGCAATTCGTGGCGTGTACGCTCATTATTCTATATGCATGAATGCTCCCTCGCCCACTTATAAATCAACTCACAGTGGCCCTTCTCCCTCTAACCCAAGGCCTCCACCATCTTAACCCTCCACTTGGGCCCCCAATGCCCCATCGCCCATATCACTGCACACCCACTAACCAAGCTCCAAAGACCCAGTATCGTCATAATCCAGCCATTCCCGATCGCGCCAATAATCGGTTCCGCGACCACAGCGCCAGTAAAGGAGAAGATATTCCTGACAAAATTGTTGATAGCAATCCCAGCCGATGCGCGCTTCGGCATGAATTCCGTCAGCATGGTAGAAACAAGGGCGAAAATAAGCATAGAACCGACGCCGAAGAAGAAGTTGGCAATCATGGGGACGGGCCATATGACGCCTTTTTCTACGGTCCAGCCATACCAGATCAGGGCGCCGGGCCAGAGCACGCAGGCTATCCAAGCATTTTCTTTCATCCGGTCTTCGGGTCTGAGCATCAGTTTGCCGTTCTCGTCATAGCGGCCCGCCTTCCGAGCCTCCCGATGCATGATCTTATCGAGCCATCGCCCTCCAAAGACGGACGCGAGGAGGTATCCCACGGACCCAGGGATGTAGAGGAGGCCGACAATGAGGGTAGAAAAGTTGTAAGGTGCTACGGCGAAGCTAGCTTGGATGCTGATGTTTAGAATATAGAGAGAGCCGAAGGTTATGCTGGCGTAGTAGACGTTTAACGCGACGGGTGGGTAGCGGAGCCAGGTTAGGACGTAGAGTGGGTCGATGAAGAGGCGGCGGAGGGCTTCGACGGTGGAGCGGGTCTTTCGGTGAACGGATTGACGGGTGGATACGCGGGAGAGGTTCGGGTTTGTGGCATCCTCAGAAAGGGGTTGTTGAACGCGGGGGGGTATTGGGTCTTTCCGTGGAAGCGTTTCCGGGAGTGCAAATATGATTAGAATCAGTGTGATGCCACCGTAGATTACGAGAAACCATTGTGTGCTCCGCCATCCCAGAGAGTTCCCTAAGATGCCACCGAAGATTGGGGCGAAGAGAGGACCGCAGAGTGGGCCTAAGTAGAACAACCCCATGGCTTTCCCACGCTCTTTTGGCTCCCACATATCCGCCACGCTGCCTGCACCCACAGCCTGCACACTCGCCGCTGCACCTCCTGAAAGTGTTCTCATGACAACCAGCATTGCAATGTTGGACGATACAGCTGACAGGATAGCGAATAGCGCAAACAACGTAAACGAAATGATGTATATCGTCCTTCTCCCCATGGTTTCTGAGAATGAAGACCACCATAGTGGGAATATAGACATTGACAGCATGTAGACCGCCACACTCATATTAGCCAGCGTTGACTTCGCACCGAAGTCCTTTGCAATATCTTGCAGGACTGGCATGGCAATCGCCGAGCCCATAGGCGCAGCCATAGCGCAGAATGCTACAATGACGGTAATGAACCATTTCGTTTTCCGCGCATAGAGGGTCGCATTCTCGATTTCGGGAATAACAGTGAAGCGACCAAAAAGACCTCTCCGATATTTCCGATCTATAATGACAGCGTCTGGTAATACCGAGGTCGTTGGAGTGATCGTTGCTGGTGGTGCTGGTCTTGAAGTGGCAATCTCTTCATCGTGCTCGGATATTATGGTGGCGTAGGAAGATGCTATGGAGATGGTGTCGTCGTGAGCTGACAAAATGTCCTTCTCTTTTGTTGCAATGTTCCGTTTTTCACAATCGACAGATTCGACAGAGCGATGCTTGTCGTTTGATGACTCTGGCTGTGCCTTTTCTGGGTCTGCCATGGCCGTGCGGATTGAAAATATTAAGAGTGACACGTCGATTGCTCTCCGAACTTTTCCGCTTCGCCATACGCTTTTCCGAGGGCGCGATTAGCTCTCCGTCGTCGTAGAGCTGAACACTTTGGCGTTATTATCCCTGCTGGCAAAGTAGTGGTCCCGTATGCGACTACCTTCGTCGGAAGCACAATCACCCAGGTGTTGCAAAAGAAAAGAGAAGAAAGCCCAAGCGGGGGCATAAGAGCGAAGAACCCATGATAGGTATCGTCAGCAATAGCATCACGTACTTGATACGGTCTGGTTGTGGGTCAAACCAACCCCCTCGGTGCCGATTTGCCGAGCCCCCGGTTCATCTTTTATGCCGCTCTTCACCGCTGCGGAATAGATGCGCATGGCGGGGTTAGCGGGGTAGATCGAGGCTTGATACCGGCTCACAATAGACAGTTGCAGTAATTCTCAAGCACAGAGCTGAGCATCGAGCTGAGTACGGAGATGAGTGGGTAGACTTTGGAGTAGACCTTCAGTATACAAGGGTTGTCACCGAAATTGTGCCGTTGGCTAGGCGCAAGCCTATCATATAGGACCTATTCACCTCTACCTCTGTATTACGCAGGGCTCCACACACGGGCCACGGCTGTTAGCGTAGATAAAGCCCTGCAGTTTCGATCGTACAAATTATTCAAGCTTCGCCTGGTCAAACGCCAACGCCAACCCCTTGTCCTCCATCCACAATGTCGGCCGATCCGTCTACGCCGGTACCAAACCCCAACCAAGACCGCCTCAAGACACACTTCATTGGCCACGAAACCGCGGCGCATTCAAAGCGGTGGGACGACCTCTGGTCCGACGGTACATTCCTTCCCTGGGACCGCGGCTATGCGAACCCCGCGCTCATCGATACATTGAACGATAAGACCGACATTCTCGGCTCACCGTTGAAGGCAGATGGGTCGAGGAAGCGTGCATTGGTGCCAGGGTGTGGAAAGGGCTACGATATCGCGTTGTTCGCTGCGCATGGATACGATAGCTACGGGATTGAGGTTAGCGAGAATGCCGTGCGGGTAGCGGAGGAATATCTCAAGGATCCGGGCGAGGGACCCCTGGAGGGCGAGTACAAGGTCAAGGATGAAAAGGTGGGAAGGGGAGGCATGAAGTGTTTGCTGGGGGATTTCTTTGAGGATGGGGACGGGTGGGTTGAGGGCACTGGTGGCATTGGCGAGGGATTCGATGTCATTTACGATAATACGGTGAGTCTATCAGGGAGCCTATCAAGATATACCTTTACTTGATTTACGCCGATGCTAATATTCTGATTTGTAGTTCCTATGCGCTCTCCACCCCTCTCTACGTCCCGCCTGGGCCCGCCGTATGATCCAACTCCTCGCACCCACGGGCGTCCTCATCTGTCTCGAATTTCCTACACACAAACCAGCTACGTCTGGTGGTCCTCCATATGCGCTTCCCTCTATCGTACACCAAGAGTTGTTTAAGCGGCCGGGAGAAGATATCTCATACGACGAGGGGCAGAATCCGTTGATATCGGATCGAGAGGAGGTGGAGAAGACGCTGGTTAGGGTTGCGCATTGGAAGCCTGCGCGGACCCATAAGGTGGGTGTTATCAAGGGAGAGATTACCGATCGGGTGAGCTTGTGGAAACATAAGGGAGCCTAGCCGTGCTCTTTGAAAGGAGGTTGGTGGCGGCCGCATCAACCACTTCTGTGGTGAGAGTAGCTGGTTTTGGCGCCTCGAGACGATGAGTCTGCTCATTTACCACACTTGGGACTCATGCAAGGCCAAGGAATAGTGTTGAAGGTGCAGCGTTGTAGCTATACCATAACGCAGGCTTCGATCCGTTCAAGACGCCTTCCGCAGAGAATTGTAGTGCTCACCCAACCCATGGCTGTGCTTGTAGTACCCCAGCCAGATTTCCTTCACGTCTTCTCCGGCATCACCCCCCTCAGGCAGAATTTCGTCTACTCTTCCATCCCCATGCAGCACTTTGATCTTAACACCGTATGTCTTCGCCAGAGCAATAAGCTCCATGTGCCCGCCCCACTCGCCCGTCTCCCTAATCTTCTGCAGATACTGCTCCAACGGCTCCTCCATGAATCCAGCAAAATCATCCGAATTCTGCGCAATGAACTCCGCAGCGGCGTACCGTACCTTCTTGTAGTCCGGTAGCCTCTGCTCCCCCTCTTCCTCGATTATCTCTGGTTGTATGCGCGGCTTCAGCCCCAAGCCTTGCGTTTCCATCTGATCTGCCACAGCGGCGTATAAGCAATGTCCGTCTGCGCGTATCTCCTTCAGCTGTAGATTGTGCTTCCCAAGTTGCTGTGCCATGCGTGTGCGCTCTTGTTCGCGGAGGTTCGGCATGTTTGCTGCTTCTTCCTTGGCCTGGGCGACGAGGGCTTCTTGTTCGGCGGCACGGCGGGCGAGACGAGCTTTTGCGCGATTGGGCTTCTTTGTGGTGCCGTTCGGTTCCGGCGGTCCGTTTTTTTCTTGTGACGAGGCTATAGATAGGTTTTCTACGGCCTTCTCGACGCCGTTGACCTGTTCCACATCGTGCCCCGCTTCGGAGCCTTCTTCTTCGCTCCCTTGCGCCGGGTCTTCCTCTACCTTCTCTCCTTTCAGTTTAGCTAGTTCCTCAGCCTGCCGCTCCTTTAACTCCCGCTCCAGCCTCTCACACTCATCGTTGACGCCTTTCCGTGTTTTCTTGGTGGCTGCTTTCTTCTTTTGCGTGGTGCGGGAGACGAGGTCGCGCTGTTCTTTTCGGTGGCGGGCTTGTAGGCCTTCGAGTGTCTCTGAGGTATCGGCCATGTCCGAGGGAGGCGAAGAGAGCGATTCGAGAATGCTGAGAAGAATGCTGGTGGTAGAGCTTCGAGATGCTTTCCGGGTCGGAACAATATCATTCCGAGATGTTCCTTAGCGTGTAACGTGTGCACGCATCTCGTCATCACCAATGTCGAATTCTAATAACTCATCTGAGATGCACTTCAGTCATTTCATAGTGTTTGCTCTTAGTTTCTTATAGGGCGATGAACGTCACTGCGCTCAAAGGATTCCACACCACGATGCTGGACCATGTATATCTCAACTCTCGTCGGCCATTGCGACGATCCCCCCGGAGAATAAAGGGCGGAACTGGCTATGTTGAGCCACAAGGTGCCCTGCCGCGAGTAGACACGCTTGCACAATGGATGCAACAGGAAAATGTGAGGCCACAGCTTGGCGATTATGCTTCTGCCACACCAGTTTGGGCTTCATCGCCACCACAAGCGGAGAGCTCGCCTCTGTCGGAATGGAATGAATTCTAGAGAACCTCGGGCGTGGACTTGGGGTTCCAGATGACCTTCAGCAGGCATAATTCATTGTACATATTAATAACATGAGACCATGACGCCGCCCTCAGCGAGAAGGCTTCGAGCAGGACAATTTACATACATATCATCCTCTCTTACACTCCTCTCACTTGTGCCGTTACATCCACCCCCAGTACGGCTGCTGCCACACATGCAAATGCATCCCTCCCATCCCTATATTTCCGCCCATCCCCATCCCCTGCATCATCAACTGCGCATTCGCCTGCTGCTTGCCCGGCGTCAGTTCCTGCCCTCCCGGTCCCCAATGCTGTGTCTGTCCTCCTGCATACATAGCCGCGCCGCCAGGGCCGTAGAAGTAGCCGGGATGGTTGGGGATAGGGTAGGGGACTTCGGCACGGATCCGGAAGGGGCCGTCGAAGATGGGCTTTTGCATATCGGTGGGCTCCTCTTTGTCTTTTGATTGCTCTTCTGGTGATTCGGAGTCGGAGTCGGAGGATGACGAGGATGAAGGTGAGGACGAAGATGAAGATGAAAATGAGGTCGAAGAGTCGGTGTCGTCTCGCGGTCCCGGCTGGGGCTCCTGCTCAAGCTGGGAGTGTGATGCAGCTCTTCCTTGCGTGTGAAGTTGCAGATTGGGCTCAGATAGAGGATGTGGATGTTGTTGCTCCAGAAGGGGCAGATGGAGAGGCTGTTCTGGAGCCAAGTGCGGCTGCGGCTCTGGGGTTACAGAAAATGGAGTTCCCGGATCGATCTGAACACGGATCCTGATAGGCTCCTGGAAGGGAAGGGAGGTGTCGTAGAATTCCTGCGTCATGATCCTGACCGGGAAATATTTGGTACGTATGAGCTGGGTTGATAGTGAAGCTTGAGAGACAGATGATGGTTTTCAAGGAGATGAGTACTTATAGGTAGGGAGGCCTAATGTGAAGAACGGCGTGAGTACGAATGCTTTTCACCTCGTTGGAATAAAGTGAACATGTGTAGATCTTTTGTCTGTATGTGGACCTCATTTGTGAATTGTGGGTTTTGGGGTCTTCAGCGTTTGGAAATTCAATGGGAGTGATGTGGCAACAGCATGTACTGAAGCTGTGAAGAGCCGAAGAGTAGCATTAGGGATATATCACAAGCTAGCATTTGCTTCGATTACTGGGGCATTGATTTGGAAACTGGAATGTCTGGAACGTGTAGTATGGTTGTGGACTGGTATGTCGCCTCGATATAAGAATGGAAGCAAAGAACAAAATGCGCATAAGAATGCGTGATTTGAATCAAGGGCGCTAGCTGCCGGCAGCAACAACTGTAAGGCAAGAACGAGAAAAAGCCATACGCAAACCTCGTCAGCGAAGCCAAGCCCAGAAATGCCATTGCCCTAATGTTCCATTATCCCATCTAAAACTCCGACAAACCAGTCTCCGGACGAACTCCCAGTGGCTCTAAGGGATGAAGATAGTAAGATCTAACCACTCTCCACGAAAGAAACAGCGAATACCGTATCCTTCAATGATGTCTCGCCTCCAACAGTGATGTTCCCAGCGCCCGTGCCCGTCTCTGCGACCAAGCAGCCCTCAGGCTTGCTCTCGGAGAGAAGCTGACTGAAGTAGCCGGTGCAGTCTCCCGCAGTCCAGAAAACACCAGCCGAATCTTCGGGTTGCTGTGCAGGAGTTACGGTAACTGAAATCAAACATTAGCGTCTACTCCGAAGGAAGTGTCAGTAGATGATGAAAATACTCACGTTTAGCCTTCAATCCACTCGCCGCGTTCGTACCATCCTTGCCCACGACCGTCTCGTTCAAGATTACGCTCTTGGTTCCATCTAGCTTCCAGTCCATGACCTGAATACAGAAGGTGTCCTCGGGTACGAATGCTGGGTATGCGCAGGCGGGCATCAGGTTTCTGCAGGCTTGCTCGGCGAGAGAGCTCGACTTCGATGCGGAAATGAACACATCACTTGAGTCACATTTGGAGGTTGTACCGGGGGCGGGTTCCCACATAGCGCGTTTGGTGTTGATAGGGCTAGCGAGGACGGTTGCTGCGATCGCGCTTAGGAATAGGGTGGTGGCGTGCATTTTGATAAGTGCGATGCTGCAGAAAAGGTAGAGTGGTAACTTTGGAGCCTATATATGAGTTATTTCACGTGCTTGAACGTCCCTGAAGCTGGCGACTGGTAGAACTATGAATGCAAATGATGGCATACCTCGTTCTGCGAGTGAAGACCAGACTATCGGAAGTTTGGTATACTTGCACTTTTCAAAGAAGAGTGATGAATCTATAAGAAAGAAAGCGCGACTGGATAGCAAGTATAGAATGTGACGTAGAGACTGTGACGTAAAGAATGCAAAGGCCCACGAGGAACCAACGAAGTGACAGATCTTACCGCGGAACAGCAGATAGGCAGAGGGTGAAGAAAGTCACACGGGAGCGAGAGGATGCCAGATTATATTTCTCACTCTCCAATGTCCGTCCGGGTGTCCTTTTCATCACACCCAGGTATGACATTGCCACATGGGGCGTAGTGCATGGCGCAAGCTCTTGATCCTGCGCAATATTCTCCGAGACTGTGCCTGCCTGCATCCTCATCATCTCACAAGTTCAAGCAGCCTTCTTTCCCGTTCGTATAAATAAAGCCGTAAGCTTGATTTACCGGATCGTTACGCTTTTCGGAAAGCCGGGGTTTGAATACGGAGATTGATGCAAGGAGGGCGTTTGTTGGTGAGATTGAGACGGCCAATTAGACCGAAGTGCCCGAGCGCGGGCCGAGATTCGAAACGTAGATCGTTTTGTTTCTTTGCGGCGCACAGGCAGGAAGGGGCGAAGAACGGGAGATGGAAGAGTGAGGTCATGCTGTAAGCATGAGACGGGGGAGGTGAGCGTGACGAGGGACGACCGCATTATCGATAAGGGAAAGGGCTGAGGTCAGGGGTGAACCATGACCATGGTGCCTTATTTCCTTGCCCTGAAGCCGCAATATTATTTGAAGAGGCATGATCGATAGCGAACGTTCGATGGAGATGTCGGATGCCTTGTATCCATGCGTGGGCGTTGTTTCCGCAATCTCACCAATCCTTGTCCGTTTACAAGTAAGGCCGAGTATAAGTAAAGCTAGAAACATCCAGTGCTTCAACCAGGTACAATCCATCGTCTCAATAACCAGTCCAGCAGTGCCTGTTTGTCTGGCGACGTCTGTTTGAGGCCGTTTAACACGTGGAGTCCGGTGTTAAGAAGCGCATTTGCGCGGCTGTGGTGCAAGGCTTTGCGTGCATGATTTCAAAAGATCAACTGAAGACACGTTGGCAAGCACCGCTGAAGATAAGGACCGAAATAGCCTCCCATAATTTTCTTGGGCATACATTAACGTCCGTAGACTGCGTGTCGTAGAGCGCTTAAATCACCGCCACCTACTTCGTCTAGCTCTACACTTATGTCACCCCTACATGCAAGATATTGACATTAGTTCTCATTTACAATGTTAGTATAACTAGGCAGTAGACTAACCTGTGCGCAGAC
Organism: Darksidea phi; assembly: GCA_030770425.1. NCBI lineage: Eukaryota > Fungi > Ascomycota > Dothideomycetes > Pleosporales > Lentitheciaceae > Darksidea > Darksidea phi. The sequence goes on along the minus strand of JASJFT010000020.1, from coordinate 213,997 downwards.
CCGCGATTCTTCTAAAACTGGTTCGCCTATAATTCAGCATGGTTGATCTAGCACTAGCTTGCGTCGGCACTTCACGCCAAGGTTTCCCTTCGCGACTCCATCAGACCTTTCATTGCCCCTATTATGTCAGCACTTACCTGCGTTCGTTTTGGTTAGGATTGGCATACATACCCCCCATTAAGGCCAGTAATGTTCATTACTATGCTGGGGTTGTACAGTCCCCCGCGAACTGGTTATTAGCGCGTTTCTCCAGAGGTGCACGGATGTATAAGCTATGCCATTTTCACTGTATTTTATATGGTAATATATTGTAGGCTATCCTCTCTGAGGGTCAATATCTGAGGCGGCAATTCGTTGATTTGGGCATTGGAGAGGAGTTTGGTACCCCTAGTTGCTAACAAAACGGTTATAAACCAAGGTATCTGATTCTTGCAACTTCCCCTCACCCCACCGAACGCGCTAATAACCGAGATTGCGCTTGAAGAGCGGCCCATTCTGACCCCAAAACTCACCGTGGTGTCCAAATGCAGGCCGGTTGTGCGCTGGCATATAAGCTATAAGTATAGCACGTCGATACTGCAGCTGACTTGTTCAGAAACATAAATCATCCCATTCCCATTAAATTTTTATCATCAGTTCCTTGCTCGAGATTCGCCATATACTCTCGGAATGGCTAAAATATGGGCAGATCAACCTTTCAAGCTTGTGCCGATACCTGGGCAGCCGGGAGTACCAACTGTATGATTGTAGCCCCCAAAGTGACACTTAAACTAACAGCTGCAGAGCGAAAACCCCGGAGCACATTATATTGCCTGGGACATGGCAAACGCACATAATGGCATGATCCGATCCCTGAACTCGATTTATCTCCAATGCGAACATGTGCATAAGCCCGAGGATACTGCCGACATGGTGTTTTACATAAAATCTTGGGGAGATGCGTTGCATCATCATCACCAGGGCGAGGAAACCGATTTGTTTCCAAAGTTCGATGCGCTCGCAAAGGAGGCGGGGATGGAGGGGAGCATTATGGACACCAATATCGAGCAGCATCGTGAGTTTGACCGGGGTTTACACCAGCTGAGAGACTATCTCGGCGAGATTCAGGCGGGCGAGAAGACGTACGATGGCAAGGTGGTCAAGGCTTACATCGATGACTTCGCACCGGTGCTTACAGAGCATTTGCACGCCGAGGTCAAGACGTTGTTGAGCTTGGAAAAATGCGATGGCGCGAAGTTGAAGAAGATATTCACAGACATGGTGGCGAGGTCCATAAAAGGCGCTGATTTGGTAAGTGCAGCTCAGATTTTCTGACCCTCTTAGACCTTACTGACTATTCATTTTTCACAGAGTACTGTCATGCCGCTTGCGCTTGGCTCCTTTGACAAAACCTACGCTGGAAGCGAGAATTTCCCAGTAGTACCGTTCTTCCTTCCGTATTTGTGTGCATATTGGTTCTCAAAGAAGCATAGCGGTGCTTGGAGGTTTAACCCTTGTGATCCGTGGGGTAAACCTCGTCCGTTGCAATTTCTGGGTCCGGAAACCTGATGACAGCGGATTGGAGGTGACTGAGGCTGCTTATTAATTTCCCACGAGGACTAATGTATACTTATCTTCTATCAATGAGTCCGCAGTATTAGGTGTAGTGTTGGAAACGCACTTGACCAGGTTTTTCCACAATCGCACTCTTCTCCGACGCGAAAAGCATGCTCTAGTGGCCTGATGCATGCCGCAAGGTTGAAAATTTGCATAGACCGAAGACAGTTATCTAACTTGCTCTAAAGCTTCTAGAACACCAAAATGCCCCTAGTCCGCAGAGTGTTTTGATGGATAGCTCCTTGCATATAGCCACTGGTCAAAGCGCCTCCGTCACAGCGCCTCCGTCACAGCGCCTCCGTCACAGCGCCTCCATAACCGCCGTATCGACGCCATATGCGGCTGGAAACAACTAGAATATGATGGTATCATCGATACCAGTCAAAGAATGCCTAGCCAGCTGCATTGTTCGCCTTGAGCTTTGGATGGATACATGAGGGACGTTCGGATAGCCAGGGAGAGGTTGCATGCCAATAGGTATGCGCATGCAGAAGGCAAGAGCAACAAGGGAGAGAAGAAGAAGCGGGGAAGAAAGTTGACGAATAATCCTCTTCGGTTGTAGCGAACAATGAGGGCGATTTGGTTGCGATAGGTATAATACGCCTTGGATGACGCTTCCGGTTTTGATGAGCATGTTGAGGAGCGAGAACATGAGCGCTGAAGAAGATCGTCTTGACCACATCATAAATGCCTCCTCCTCCGTAGTGTTACATTGTGGATGAAGGCATTAAATAGATGAGCTACCTAACTCTCTTATTTCATTGGTATATAATATGCGAAGTCGCTTCTGATGTGGAAAAATAGGTAGCTAGCGGCAAAAAGGAGCGGAGAAAAGAAGCAAAGGGTAGCAAGTCGTAACGCTCGAACCGAGAAGAGGGTAGAACACATGTATATTTTAATATGGCATACCAACGAAGGCAATACATCGCCAGACCCACTCGCTGTGCTAAAGTGGGAATCTTCTTGTCGCACGTGGCTTAAACTTGCTCAAGGCGGACGTGTCGACAATGCTGACATGGCTGAGGCGCAGAAGAGACAACTGAGTAACAACAACTCATGCTAAATATATTGTCCCGACACAAGTCCGGACGGGCTTTACTGAGTAAATTTGTCGATTTGGTGTTTGCGCTGTATGGGTAGCTTTTATAACCTAGACGTCAACAAGGTGAAACAATAAAATATATATATACTACTCCTATCTCGCGAAAACAAGCAGCGGTTAATCGATATGGTCGAAATTTGCGACGGCTTCACCACCTCTTTATATTTATCGCGCTTGCATAGCATTCATGCCATCTTCGAAAACCCGTACGAGAACCCCCGAAACTTTGCAGCACATGAACGGCACACAGGGAGCACATGCAGTACGCCTTGACTTCGCCACGTAGTGATAGGCCCGCTCCGTTCCGCACCCTTCCTTGACACAAATTGCATTGTGGCTGTGGACGTTTCACGGACAGGCAGGATTCCGGCACAGACATGGGGTCCGTATCAAGGATCTCCTCATGTGAAGCGACCCTCACCAACACCTAGATACGATCTGCATGCAAAATTCAATCCCGCATCTTGCAAACATCCAAATAGCCTAACAGATTGAATAAAATGCACTTTCCACAGGCCGGCGTGCTGTGCAAAACTCGGGTGATCTATTTTCAGACGATCAGTATTACAAACAAACCTATGGTATCGAAGGTACACTTACTCGTGCGACGATCAGGTATGTGATGCTGCGCACTATTAGGCCCCAGCGTCATCCTCATACCCCACAATGCAGCCATTCGTCCTACTGGTCCCACAGAACACCCGGCCAGGCGCCAGACACAAGCGCCCCATCCTACGAGGCACCGACCTGCCTCGACCACACAAAGCCATCCGTAGGATGTGACGACGGCCCTCGTACTGGCAGGATGAGGCCCCCAGTCCGCAGTCACCGTTATTACCGTATGACTTGACGCTCTTCCACGACCTCCACCGTTCGTCCCTCTTGGAGCAATGCGCAGCCCGTCTTTGACCGAACTCACGCCTCTCACGTACAGTACTTTCGTTGCTGCGTTCATCCTAATTACTCTCTCCATCGCAGAGATAGCACTTACAGCTAAATCCCTTCGCGCATTTCGCCACTTGGAAGTTCAGTACCCGGGCTCCAGCCTCGCAGAATGGAAGTTCGTAAACATGAATCCATCAAACATAGACTCCGGTCCTACAACCGCCCATTTCACTGTGGGAACGTGTAGTTTGGCGAGCGCTCTGTTGGCTATGCTTTGGATAGTGCTGCTATGGTGCCGTGTGAGCGAGGCTAAGGTACGTCAACGGCCACGGAGAGGGAAGAACATCTGCTGATGTAGGCTGACAGATGAAAAAATTGAGCGTCATGTCGTGTATTGCGACTGTCGCCAATATCGTTAGCTCCATCGGGTTTTTCATCTACGTCTTTGTTAGGGAGGGGACCAACGAAATGCCGCAGTACTATATGTACTGGCAAAACACAATGTTTACCAGAGAGTATTACCTCTGCGAAGCTTTTCCGACAATTTTCGCCAACGCCGACACACTTTACGGTTTCCAGGCTTGCGACGTTGCTGTAAGTGAAGACGTTCCTAACTCATGGTCAGGTTGCTTGGATCTAGAGCTAATTCAAAGCTAGCACGCTGCAAAGTTTTTGTTGATTGGTATCTCGTGTCTGTCGGTGATTGTGGCCGGGCTCGTCATCATGCAGGCGCAGAAGACCGGAGCATTTAGGTCCAGAGAGAGATGGGATGGCGAGAAAGGGTTGCCGAAGAAACCTGCCCTGAGAAATGACGGCTTGCCGACATTGCACGGACAGCCTCGAACGAGCAAGTCGCGAGTAGCAAGCACAAGGGTACAGCCTCCTAGGAACGTAACGATACAAAACCATCTCGCGTTAAGCTCGGTGGAGCATTCACGGCTCGATACAGTTGAAAATACTAGAAAATGAAATGATTTATGACATTACTAGATACCCAGATAGAAATACATATACAGATTTCTCCGGACTGGGCGATTTAAGGCGGGCTATATTTATTTGGCAGCCGGCTGGACGAGAGTGCTTCCTACGAAATGTCAGCTTAGATTAAGGGAGGCACGAGAAAAGAAATACCTCCGTCCGGAAACAGTATCTGCTCGTTGTAGAATAAGCCACCAGGGCCGGCCAAGAACAGGATTGACGCTGCCATATCGAAGTCGTTTCCGGGGCGTCCTTCATATGATTAGCAAACCTTCAACATGCTGAGACAGGAAACTGACCAGCGGGATTTGACATGCCCCCCTTAATCACAGATTTATTGTCTTCGCCAGAGCCGCCAGTGGTCATCTACAAAAAATCAGTTTGCCAACTAGCTCATGAGTAGAAAATAGTCTTACCTCGCTGGGGAACACGCCTGGCGCAATGCAGTTGACGCGGACCTTTGTGCGAAGGTTGACGCAAGCATGCGCGTGAGGTGAGTTGCCGCAGCCTTGCTGGAAGCGTAGGCGAATTGGCCTGAGCTGCTACCCTTCATGAAACCCGAAATCGAAGTCACGTTGACGACGCTAGATGTATACCCAGGAGTGACCTCCCGGCCCTTTGCAAGCAGAGGAAGGAATGCCATTGACATGTAGTACACGCCGGTGACATTTGTCTTGAAGGTGTCGGCCCAGCTCTGCTCCTCGGTCTTCCAGAAATGGTCTGAGATTGCTTGAGGGTCGGACATCTCAGGCTGGCCTGCAGTGGAGAATTTGGTCCTTCGGTCAGGTTAGCAACAGACATTATCAATGTATATTAACTTACTTGTCATCCCGCGCAATACCGGCATTGTTAACGAGTAGCTGGATACCCTTCGGCTCCTTCTGGCACATCTCCTCATAGAGTCGCTTGACGTCGTTTTTGTCGCTTACATCGCCCTGGAGCGGAATAATCTGTCCAGGCCCGGTGTCGTATAGCTTGTCGGTCTGTTGCAAAACCTCATCTCGTCGCGATGTAATGTACACCTTCGCGCCGTTGGCGACAAGTGCTTGCGTAATCATCAAACCAATACCAGTTCCACCGCCTGTTACAAGGGCCGTGACATGCGAGACATCGAAGAGCGCGGAGCCCTTCAATTGCTCGTTGTTCGCTTTGCCAGAACCCATATTTTTGACGAACACGTGGGAAGAGGCTTTGGATACTTGGGCGATGAAAGTGTTGCGAACTGAAAAAAGATTGCGTGAAAATAGCCGCAGCATTGAGAGGAGGGGGAATCAGGATAGCAGCCAATGTTAAAAGGGAGCGCGAAGTGCTGTTCGAAGGTGTCAACATCATGACGTCGTCGTGAGCGAAGGATGAGGGAGGGTCCGCGGTGACGATGTATTCCGGCTAGAGGCTGATAGATTCAAATTTGTATGAAGCTTAGGTTACCAATCATTATCGAGCTCCTTTTCTCTTGCTCTTGTACCCTCGAAGCTCAGCGTGCATGTCGTTGAATCGTCTGCGTTATGGTTTGTACGATTCGTAAGTCGGGGCGAGCTTCCTAACGTCAGTTGCATCTCTAGGCTCGCACATAGTGTCCGAGCGCATATTCTGCTACTAGAACGAATGTTATTGCGTGTTTGGCAAGATATTGACGTGTGCATAGAGAGACAGCTGTGAGGTGTGACGATATCCGAGTTCCGAACTATTGCCGGCTAAGGTGCGAACCAATTTAGTTTCAGCGAATGGCCACAACCTTCTGACACCCCCGAAAAGCCCATCATATCCAATAAACAAGAACCGTACACGCCCTTCAGTAATCCGAGTCTGATCTACATCTATTACACAATATGACTGTTTGTCAGCCAGTCGGTAAACGAACATGATTGGCCAACATGCATTACCAACCTCGGGAATAGCGCGATGGCATCATTGCCACGCCCTTTGCGAATGAGGGGTGCATCGCAGCATGAACGAACGATACACTGATCCATCTCAGGAAGAGGTCTGAAACCCTAGATTTCTAATCTTTGGGGTATATATGCTCGCTGGAACGACCACACTGAACGTCTCCACCAGAACTCAAGCAACTCACCATACAATTCAGCATAGTATCTACTTGTGCTCCAGCTACCTTCCACTATATTTCCGCGGTTCACTACTAGCCGACACCTGTTGACCCGTCCGAATCTCGAGCCATGACGACCGCGGCTCCACTCCCAACTCCCGCCCACCAGCTCTCCAGAGCCGCGCTTGATCTCTCCACAAAGAGCTCAGAAGATGTAAACTTTCAGGGCCTTCCGATTCCACGGGGTCCCGTGACTGCCTCCCTTTCCTTCTACAAACCGCCGGAGGATGGCTCAAAGCCCCACAACTACGTCGAGCCGCCCCCGGGCGTGCCTCAAAGGAACTTTGGCGAAGCATGGGAAGATGTCGTAATCGACGACTTGAGGGGCCAAGAGCACAAGTTCAACTTGGACAACAACGCTTTCGACACGATTCAAAACGTGCCGTCCGCAGAGTATGAGTTCAAAGACGACGCGAAGATCAAGAGCACATACTACCCGGAAGTCGAAAAACTCCTGCTTGAAACCCTCCCCGGCGCGAACCGCGTGGTCCTCTTTGACCACACCATCAGACGTTCAGATCCCAACGCCTCCCGCGCACCAGTCGTCCGCGTCCACATCGACCAAACGCCCTCGTCCGCTGCAGCGCGCGTGCGCCACCACCTCCCCGAGGAAGCCGATACACTCCTCCGAGGGCGCTACCGCATCGTCAATGTATGGCGACCATTGAATGGCCCCGTAATGGCGCATCCGCTCGCCGTTGCTGATAGCGCGTTTGTCCGCGACGAGGACCTCGTTCCTGTGGAGCACCGATATCCCGACCGCAACGGCGAGACGGCGGCCGTACGGTACAATCCTAAGCAGAAGTGGTACTATTGGTCTGGCATGAAGAATGAGGATCGTCTTCTGTTGAAGTGCTTTGATAGCGATGAGACGGTGGGACAGTGGGGACGTGTTCCTCATTCTGCTTTCGTTGATCCTAGGACGCCGGATGGCGCTATTGGTCGTGAGAGTATTGAGGTGAGGGCGCTTGTTTTTGGCTAAATTCTTACGGAGAGAACTAGAACGTGCGGTGGTATGCATAGTGATTTGCTTGGAATTATACTGAATTGTAGTGACTGGGCATGTTTTGTTACTTTTGGATTGGTGTAATCATCGGATTAGCGCGGCAGTAAGCGGGAAATGTGTTGCGCAACAGTAATATAGTCATAAGAACTTCATGATATTATTCTTGAATTGATGCAGTGATGTTGCAGTTAGCTATGCTCGAGGCGCGTGGCAGCTCAACGCGCAAAACAAACTCTCGCGTATGCTCCATGCTGTCATAGTCGTTTTTCTCTGCCACTGTGTACATAGCTTGAGCCCATGTATCTGGGCTAGAGCAGACGTTGCGAGCGTATCCTCAGGGTAAGCGTGATGACAAAGATTCTTGTCGACAAGCTAGGCATCTGCTTTTTCTTGGCCCTGAATCTGGGTCTCCAAGTAGGTAATGAATTGCACGGCTGTTGAGAGCGGAACACGTACAACGTCCAGGCCGATGACGTCCGCTCTCGCGACCGGCAGAGCAACGGGTCAAGAGTATCTAGGGTAAGTGGTAAACCAATGTTTGTGCTGTTGGAACCAGTAAGAACAATTAGCACATTTTGCTTCCAGCGGAAGGTAGCTTCTCTTAGGAAATGCCATGAATGTGTGAGGTCTTCGATAATGAGGGCCTTCGGTAGGTTGTCCAAATCAGCTGCACTACTGCGCAAAGGTTCGGTTGTAGGCATCTTCATGCGCAAAACACAGTCTGCCCATAAGATCAAATCGCGAAATTGCTCATGGTATCGCGTGCAATTGCTGCAGACCTTGAGTGAGTGTTCGTCGGAAGGGGACCATGTTGAAGACTGAAAGTTATTCGCCCGAAAAATTATACGGGGGTCGGCCGGTGGCTTACCGGTAGTGCCGGCCTCCGAGCTGGCGGAATTGCATGGTATGGACCTGTTTAGCTTCCCCTTCAATTCAAGAAGGGTACTGAGCCCTGACACTTTCCTCCATATTGGATAATACATCTGACTAGCTTCAACCTGAGACTTAGTCCGGCGAAGATGGTGCAGAACAGAGTTGATGACAATAGAGTGTTCATAGTAGAGAATATTGTTAGCACATAAGGATTTGCATTTGTTCGAACGTGCGACATGCTTGCGGTGTCAGCTAGAGCTTGAGATGACTGGAAAGCCACGAGGATACCTTCTTTGGCTAACAACATCCTAGAAAAATGTGTCTCGGCGTATCCCCGCCGCGCTTGTGGGTATCAAAAAATAGATGTATTGCTCCGAAGAACTGAATCAATCGCTCCCCGGCTTAATCGTCGTCCTCGATGATCAGCCCAATCTCTTCGGCATTCTTCACCTCTCCACCGCCGTTGAGCACTTGGTCATCCTCGTCCCCGGCAACCTTTGGCATGTTTGCATTTGGCGCTAGCTTCTTCTTTGCCTTTTCGTCATCTGGAGCTGGTGTGCGTTCCTTGTCGCTGCCTCCACTGCTGCCTTTCTGTCCCTTCTTCTGTTTCGCCTTCCGTGCCCTTTGCTTCTCCCTCCTTTGTCTGTTCTTCTCCGTCTTTTCGCGATCCTTTCTCTCTTGCTCCGCTTTCCGCTCCCGGAATGTCTTTTCGTCCTCTTCCTTCTTCACTTCCTCGTCCATGAGTCGCAAGCGCTCATACTCGCGCCGTCGGCTCGCCTTGTACACATGGAACTCGCCGCTACCCGCGCCCGCACTAGAGCCTGTTACATTGGCGACAATTTCTGGCGGCGGTGCAAGGCCCTTCTTAGCATCAGCGCCGGGTATGTGGATATCGCGGTCAGGTTTCGCAAAGAGGGCCTCAACTTCCGCGGCATGTCCCCCGCGCGGCGTAAGGGCCCGCTTCTTGATGGGTCGCTTTGAGCGGGGGTCTGCGGAGGTGGGGATGGACTCGGGGATAGGCTCCGACATGGCGGGCGAGGTGGTGTAGTAGGCGTGGCTTACGGTTTCTGTCTAGGATGGTGGAGGCTGCGGCGTGCTCTGCGGCTAACGTAGGGGCCTTAAGCTCGGTAGGAGCTTACTAGAGACCGAGAGTGAAGGATGGTGGTGTGAGTGAATGTTTGCGCATGATGCGAATGTTTGGCCGCTGAGCTTGGGCCATCAAATTTTGATAGACCAGCAAGCGATACGGCGGGGCACAACAACCTCTTGCGCACCAAAAGTCGCCCTCCGCTGGCGCAAGACGATGAAACACCACTTTCACACTTCGTTCCGCACGCGTACAAGATTTTCAGACGCCCGCCAGGTATCACCGTCACCAGCTTAGCAGCCACTTCGAAGTACACATTCATAGTACCACTCACAGACACATCTGCAAACACCCATCATGGGCAAACCTCGGGTGAGTGGGCCCTTATAGACGGCTTGCCCCAGAGCGTTACTAATCTGATAAAAGATGATCATTCTGGTCCGGCATGCCCAGTCCGAAGGGAACAAGAACCGCGACATTCATCAGTACATCCCTGACCACCGAGTCAAACTAACAAGCCACGGCTGGACTCAGGTACGTCTTCAGCCTAACACGAGTCGGACAAATAACTGAAGCGTTACCCGCGAACAGGCAGAGGAAGCAGGACGGCAGCTCCGCTCACTGCTCAAACCCGACGACACTCTCCAGTTCTTCACCTCGCCCTACCGCCGTACTCGCGAGACCACTGAGGGTATCCTGCGCACCCTCACCTCGGACGACCCCACGCCTTCGCCCTTCCCACGGCATAAGATAACCGTGTACGAGGAGCCACGGCTACGAGAACAGGACTTTGGCAACTTTCAACCATGTTCGGCCGAAATGGAGAGAATGTGGCAGGAGCGAGCTGACTACGGCCACTTCTTCTACCGCATTCCTAATGGAGAAAGCGCTGCAGATGCCTACGATCGCGTCAGTGGCTTCAATGAGAGCTTGTGGCGACAATTCGGAGACCCTGACTTCCCGAGTGTCTGCGTGCTGGTCACCCATGGCATGATGTCGAGAGTTTTTCTCATGAAGTGGTAGGTGGCATCATAGAGGGACTGTCATGTTCACATCGACTAACGCATGCAGGTATCACTGGTCTGTCGAATACTTCGAGGATCTGCGCAATGTCAACCACTGCGAGTTCATCACCATGAAGCAGAGCCCCACCAATGGAAAGTACATCCTACAGAATGAACTTCGGACATGGTCCGATCTTAGAAAGCGCGCAGTAACGACCGGTTCTACCAATGGGGCCACGCCTACTCAGATCAGGATGACGCCAACATCGGCTGTATCGACCTCCTCCCCCACGATCCCAGCGCGTCGCTGGGGAGGTTGTGTAAATGGCTGCAACCACGATAAAATGAGCTATCCACGGAGGGTCATGCGCAAGAACACTGCCGATTTTTTGGGTAACCAATCCTCTATGCCTCCTCTCCCTCCCGCACAGGTAGACGGTGAAAAAGATGATCACCCCATTGCATCACAGGAAGCGGAGCACACGCCTACTATCAAAGAGCCCGTTCCCTCAAAGCCGGCCCGCAAATTCAGCAACAAGTCTGCGCCTATTCCTGCACCACCCCTGACGCCTGCGTCGCCTAACGATGCGTCGGACGATGCTTCCTCGGAATCCAGCGGGGGAGCAGCAGCAAGCAAAGAACAAGAGACAGCTACAGCGGTACCCCGGAACCATCAACACCCAGCTCCTAGGACAGCTGCAATCATGCGACACCTTCACCCTCGAGGCCCAAGCGAAAGTATTATAAGCGAAGGCTTCTCCGACGACTCGGACTACTTTCCGGGTATGCACCATCTTCATCAACACCACCACAACTCACCCGGAAAAACCAGGGTACGAGCGAACTCCAAGGCAAGGCAACAAAGCAAAGAACGCAAGGCAGCTCGCAAACACACCGAGAAAGGATGGATGGAACAATCCGGTATGGGCCTCGGTGCCCGAGCGGATACTTTAGGCGATGGTGATGAATTGAGCGACGTACCTGTGCCCATGACCAGCTCGCCGACAACCCTGGAGGGCGGTGAAAATACACCGATTCTCAGGGAGGCTCTCAAGGGTGACATGATCGTGGAGAATAGCGAGGGCGAGAGGGACGACGGCGACGAGGAATCCAAGGCTTTAGATGGCAAGGTCAGTAAGGAGGACATCGAAAAAATGAAAGAGGCAGATAGGAAGTCACTGAGTGAGGTATATTAGCCGAACAGCAGTGAAGCGGCGGGTTCCAGTGCATTACCCGGAGCAAGCACATGAAGTATGATTCACGGCTGACATTGGATGCGGACAAACAGGAAATGCAAAATGTTACACAAGATACACAGTTGGCGCCCCGTATGACACGCCCTCAGTCCTCCCATGTTACTAAATCTTTTCTTCTATAGTTGCACATTGGTCCAATGCTGGATCACGTCGTCAGCCTCAACTCGTTTCTGTGCGAGTCACCAACATGCTGGGGTGCAATGTCTGCACTTCACCATGTCCGCGCAAGACCTGCAGCAAGTGTTTCCGTTAGGCGAGCACATTACTCAAGCCAAGTAGGTTGAGCTCGAAGACTGCCGACTCCGTTAATCGCAAAGTTGCCCCAGTCACACAGGATGCTCTTAATTACTTCTCTACAATGGCGCCCAACAGAAACCGTAGATTGCATTAGTCGAAACCACGCAATATGGCAGCAGGCAGGCCTACATCGACATTTCCACGCAGGACTGAACCTACGCCAACTGTCAAAATGCGGGGCGGCAGAATTCAGGAACATTTACAGCGCCAGCGAATCACGCCCCCTACTCAATCTATATCCGGCTGGTTCAGTAAGGGGGGCTTTTCTATTTGCCATCGGAAGAAAGCATCAAGTTGTGTAACCAGCTAATTTGGACGAGCGCAGATCAGAAACATCCCCAGCATGACTTTATGCAAACCCCAGTTTTCGGCATAATTAATGTGTCGCCACGCTTCTCCGTACTATACCCCGCGTTTTTGCTCTCATACCTTCTCTCACTGTAGCTCAACGTCTTATCGACGAATGTTGGAAGGCAGAATGTTGAAGGCGCCTCTGTGATGAGTAGGGCTGCTTGACATTTCGTTCATCTTACATCACAACCATCTTCGATATCCGCCGTCTCGCTTCCCGCCGCTCACAATATCCGGTTAGTGCCAAGAAATTACGGGCAACTTGCCTCGGACTGCTGCGACAGCAAGAGGAACAAACATAAAGCAAAGGCTTAATCGGACCGCAACAGCAAAGTTATCGCGCCACTGATGCTCTAGATTTCTGCCCCCCCGTGTCGGACATGCTAGGTTGTCGGCTATTCCACCATGCACATTACCGTAGAATACCATAGAAGAAACGGCCTGCATATAGGATCGACGTCACTCACCCGCTCCGGGGGGACCCTTAAATCAATATGATTCGCTTATGCACAGTACACCGCATGCAAGCTTCCCCTACTCGATCCAAAAAGCCATTAATCGGCATCAGAGATATTACTTCAAAGAAAAAGTATCGGGCATACTTTCGCCGCCATATTACCTGCAGCCAGGTCAAGGAAGGTAGTCGCTTCCCCGCGGACGATGCCAGCATTGCTTCGGAAATTTGCGGCCACTCAATTCAGCGTGCCGACATCTGTTAGGACGGGTGTGGCCAGCTAGATACTACAGAGCATATTGAGCCTCATTTACGAGGTGCAGTAATGAAACGATGTTCCATAGACCGCCATATTGCACATGACGTTAGTGAAAATCTAGACTAGCAGTGAACGAAATACTGTTCAAGTATAAAGGGAGGGTCGAGGGCGAGTTGAAGGATCAAGCCCTCACCTCGATAACACAGGCTATCACTTCTCTCCAGAACACCTTCGCTCTTCGAGTTTATCACGCAAGATGAAGTTCTCCCTCATCGCACTCCTCGCCGCTGGGTATAGCTCTCCACCCTAAGCTTACACTGAACGTCTAGACTAACATGCCGAAGCGCCATCGCCGCCCCCATCGCTGAGCCTCAGCTACCCTCGGGCACTCCTACCAGTACGTTCTTCTCCTCTTTCCATCCACCAGACGTCTCGACAGAAACCTGACCTTCCCACAGCCGTGCCAACCCCAACTGCCCGCCCAACCCCACCTGTCCTTCCCTCCCTCCCTCCCCTTCCTTCCCTCCCTCCACTTCCTTCACTCCCTCCCCTTCCCTCCATGCCTGGCATGCCAGGTCTGCCAAGCGGTGTGCCCAGGCCAACCGGCGGCTTCCCAGGCTTCCCAAGCGGCGTTCCCAGGCCCACTGGCGGCTTCCCAGGCTTCCCAAGCGGTGTTCCCAGGCCCACTGGCGGCTTTCCCGGTGGCCCGCGTCCGACTCCTCCCGTTGGCGGCCCGCGCCCTACGCCCCCCGTCGGTGGACCGCGCCCTACGCCTCCCGTCGGTGGACCGCGCCCTACGCCTCCCGTCGGTGGACCGCGCCCTACGACCACGACAACTTCTTAGAAAGGCGATGTGAGATAGTGCGATGCAGAGTTGATGGAGAAGGAAAAGAGATGAGGGGATGAAGACGACACTCGTTTGGATATGTATATAGGGCGTAAATTGTATATATTCGTTTCTTGACTTGGCTTCTGTTCTGTCACTCCGTGCGTAGGTCGTAAGGGGATACACCTTATATGTGGCTTGGTCGCATGATCACCAAGCTATCCACTACCTCCATACTTTCAATAGAGGTTGCCAAATGACCACGCGGTTCCATACTCCCCCTCAACCCACTCCTTTTTGATACCACGCTCCTTCATGAACATCCGTATGACGTACTCAGGCCGCCTCTGCTGTGGAGCGATCAACCAACGGCCATTTGAACCAGGCTTCCAAATCCTCACTCTGTTTTGGTCAACCATTTGCCTACGCAAGGAAATACCATGGCCCAAAACTCGGCATTCTCGTTGCCCATTTTGGTGAGCACATGCAATAACTGGCCGGCGTAGTCTAGCCCGCCAAGTAACCGGAGAGTCCTATCCTCTTCCTTGACTACGCGGTCAAGCCAGTCGATCTCAGCGGGCATTGTTTTGAGAAGCTGTGAGTTTTGACGCAATGATGGAACGCGGATTGCTCATCGTAGAAACGAGTTAGGAAAGTCACGCTAGTCGAATGAGTGTTCGTGAGGCAAAATCGAAGTTCAATCCCGGCATGGCCATTCCCTGTGTCGAGGTACCGAGCGAGATCAGTCGCCGGCTGTGAGAGTAAAAATATTTGGGCGTATCTAGTTTAAAGTCTTTCATGATCGCGTCCCGCACACCGTCGCGCTCAGGATACTTGCCGCTATTTTAGTGGTCGACGTTATACTTGCACCAAATGCTCTTATGCGAATGAGTTACTCTAGCGCTGTCTAGAGGGGTCAACACGGAAGTTGAAGTACCAGCGCAGATAGAGGAGCGAAAAACGGTACACTTTCATGGAAGAAGGTGCTGACGTGGCGCAGTGCTGACGTGGCGCGGTGCTGTCCAGAGGGTGTAGGAGTCGGTGTGCTGAATGATTTGGGTCCAGATTTCTGGCGGGAGGGTGACTGTTGAAGCGGGCCTAGGGCCAGGCTTCATTATTTGTGCAAAGGTATATACTAACCTCACAGTAATATTGCCTGCGCGTAAGACACGCACTAGCAAACCTCACTTATGGATGAATGGAAGAGGAAAGTCGCCTTGATGATGTCAGCGATTAACTCAGTTAGAGCTTATCAAAGCCACTATGGGTTTGTAGACACCAGTTCTACTTCTCTCTTTAAAATTCTATGTAAATAAAACAGTGATCGAAGCTCCAAGGGCTCCCCTTTATAATAGAAGATAATCAGAGCTTCTGTGAATAGGCTCCCGCAACCCCACTCCGCCATAGGCCAACATATCCAGCATCTCAATCCATCTAAATGACACTTCGCTCAGGTCATCCTTGATCTCAACACCTGGAAACAAATCATAAGAACAGAGCCCCTCTAATGTAACCCAAAACCTCGCAAGTCCCGACGGCCCCCTTTGTTTCTCCTCTTCATATGCGCTACTGCACTCGGCGGCTTTCTTAAACTTTTCCTCTAAAGCCTCCCTTTTCCATGGCAAGTGCTCAATCTTTAGCCCGCTCAGTTCTTCCATTTCGTTATTCATATCAAAATATCCAAAGCGCGTCTTATAATGCACACGCTCTCCGTCGTTAGAGAAATGCGAGATAGAGGTGGTGTAGATATAGGGCGAGCGATAACGCCGTCGTGCGACGGCTGTAACCCCCCAGTGGATTTCCAGTGAGGATAGGCGGTTGCGGCGGACTTCTCGCTCTGTTTCGAAGCGAAAGCTGGAAGAGACGTGGTGGCAGGAGGTCCATAGTGTGCGGTTGTCGACGTAGCTGAGGACTTGAGACCAGATTTCTGCTGGGAGGGGTGGGCATGGAGGGGACATGGTCGTTGACTATGCCTTACGTGGCAAGAGAGGTAGGTTTTGCTGTATGGCTGTGGTGACAATTACCTCAAGACGATTCGATGTGAGCATAGGAATGGTTCGCTAGGGCGACAGTTGTACGGTGAAAAATGTAATTTCGCTACTTACACTTTCCGCGTTGAAAATGTTTTTTTCGCCATTTGCGACCGAAGCGTGCTTTAACAGGAGCACAATTAGTGTAATTATGGTACCATGCCCTAGGTAAATAACCAAAACCCTATTTCTTCTACCACCTTGTACCTCATGCAGTCTTCATTCCTTCTCCTTCTCCAACCACGCCCTGGACTAAGCGACGAAATGAGGCAAAAGAGAAGTCCTGAGCATAGTTCTGACAACGAGACCAGAAAACCGAGCACCGCGGCAAATTTTCATGCGCAATGTGCTCTCCACGCGCTTTTTTTGTACCCGTCAAGTCTCGTAAACTATTTTTCCATCCTAGTTTCAACCATACTGCTATGCAATGAGATTAAGAGCAAGACGAGAACGGCTTCGTCATCGATGTCCGCCAGCTCGGCAGATCTACTTGGCGTTTTGATGATAGTCTTGGTGTCGCCGTATGGTAGCATCGATTGATTGGACTCCTGAACTTTTGAATACGTGAATCTTTCGAATCGGTTATCTAATGTGCGTTTCGCGGCATCGAAAGGCGTAGAGAATGCCGAATACTCAAGAATCAGGTGTTGAACGGGTATCAAATAAGTGCTACAAGCGCAGTAGGGCGTGTTGCACTTGCTGACTGGCCTCGATGGGTAAAGCGTCATCAGTACTACGACAGAATGTTAGACCTTAAGAAGAGACACAAGGTCATGCCAGTAGGTTTTTGCACCGAAATGAAATATACAGCCAACTCTGATACTTTATATACTATTATCGGAGTTCTTGCCCATCAAGCACCTTCGTTTAAACCCTTACCACCCCTCCACTCTGATACACGTGCTGTGCTCCCTCATCCGCACTCAAAGGAAAACTACTCTGTCGCTCCATTCCCCATTGCTGTTCTCTGAGCAACCGCATAGGCCCTCTCACGAACGCACTTGCCAAATCTCGCAGATCAAATGCCTCGACAGCTGCCGTTATAGGTCCAGCTGCGGCTCCTCGCTGCTCGCCCTTGTACACGGAAACGGGGAAGGCGACAGCGAGGAGGATGGCAAATAGTGGCATTTCGCAGGCGAGGATGAGCGAGGGGAGGCCGGTTTTGATGTCGTGGTAGGTGAGGTATTTAGAGGGCGTGATGGTCTTGTTGCCGACGAGGATGTTGAGTACGAACTGTGATGTGTTAGGAGAGAATCGGAAAGAAGAGTGAGATATGGACGACGTACTGTTTGTAGAACGTTGAGGCCGATGATGCCCTTGAATGCGAAGAACTTGAGGACGACCTTATGCGGCGCTAGATAGGTCTTCATCCGCTTGTAAAACCCGAAGACAGCAAGAAGAGCCAAGGTCGTGGAGATCATCTTAAAGACAGCGACCCAGATATGTGCAAAGTGTATACTGTTCGATGCTGCGCAGTAGACGCCTGCTGCCATCGTGATGCACGTTGTAACCCAGATGATGATGCTAACCGGGATGAATTGAAGCACCATGTACCACGCGCGCTGTCGAACATGTCAGTCGCATATTGAATAAGTTACCAGGGTAGAGCATACCCTCAACCACACTGGACTTTCGCCCGCAAATTGTCCCCTTCTACTAGAGCCTGCTCCAAACAGCTCATCGAAGCCCCTTTTGTTCGAAAGAACAAAATCACACATCAACAACAGGAACGCCGATATCGCAATGGCACAACCAAAGTCCACTGATTCCACCAGGTACTCTCCAGCACCATCCTGCCATACGATGAGGAAAGCGAAAATGGCGACCCAAGGTACTAGCAGAAGTATGCGTATGACTTGACGTTGTTGTACGGGATTTGAATAGTTGAAGGCGTGGAGAAGAACGGCGGCAAGGGTGATGAGTAGACTTGCTGCTGCGCAGGCGCCAGAGAGGATCGAGGCGAAGGAGTGGAAGGAGAGATTTCCAACGAATGGGACGATACCTGGGCCATGAGTATCTTCTACAGGACAGACGGCTTTTGAGGTATTATTGTCGTCGTCACCATCGAAGAGCTTCCGTACCACGAGATGCGCAGCGCTCATGTTTTGTAAACGGGATGTCGAGAAGAAGGGAGGAAAGCGGTGCAGGTAGTGAAAGAAAGAACGAATCTCTGAAGGTACTGACGAGTGAAAGGTAAACTGGATAGCTGCGATAACAAAACTCATGTAGAATCTTCACTGCTATATATCTCGCAACTTGCCTTCACAAGCCACCCCTTTACGCAATCCGCCAGTACATCATTGGGCTGAGCCTTCTAGAAAAGGCCGAGCAGCTCGCCCAGTTAACCAGATAAAGCCTAGCATCCAACTGAAGCATTTCGACTGCCTTGGCCAGTCAGCGAATCACCTTGGCACCAGAGCTTATCGGGCGGTGGCATTGTTGCAGCTGTTCGTCAGCTTACTGGATCTGGGATGCGCTGCGCCAGCTCAACTCGGTATTCACTACGTAGGATGGCAGTAACAAACCTCCGTTAGATGCGATCGGCAGTGATGGAACAATTGGCTAGGAAGGTTTGGACTATTGCCGGCTCGCAACTGTGTAACCGTGGTAGATTTTCGCCGCGGCGGCTCCAAGAAAAGCATTGAATTGCTGGGCCTCGTACGAGGGGAGTGTTTCGGTGACGCTGTTGGAGGCGGTCTCTCTCACGTCGAATAATGCGGTGCGACTCTAATTGGGCTACGAATATGAGAAGTAGTTCGCTAGCACCAGAGCAGATATTCGTCTGCAGCGCCCGCTCCATGCGTCGCATTGAACATGTCTTCATGATTTCGAGGATGGTTAACACAGCTCATGTCGTATCGCAGTTTCCGCTAGCACTCAGCTGATCGCTCGAAGTGAGTTAGTGGTGGGCGTCCTTCGGATGAATCTCAGACGACCCCTTGAACGTGCAGCAGCTGCGCCTGCAGTGGCACCAACGGCCCATCAATGCGAGCATCTCACTTGTGGACAGATTGTGAGTGACGGTTGCACGACCCCAACTCTGAGGCCTGCCAGGTGTCGCTTGAAAAGATGCCTTTTACATCAAACAGTCTCAACAGACGCTAATGGATAAACTTTTCGCTCCGATGTTCCATTCTGTGATTTGCACATCCTAATAACCTTCAATGCCTATATGCGCAGGCGAGTGCTAGTACATATGCGTCCTTTCTTAACGGGGTATGCCTCTTGCTACCACGTGAAGCGCAGACGTGAAACTCGGGGGATCTATGTAGACAAAACTTGATCCTACTCAAGCCGTACAAGTATGCGAAGTTGCGGAGGCAACTACCGCAACGTTCTCAATCCAGTCCGTTGTCGTGGTGATAGTTGGATTGCGAAGAGGCTAGCGGAAGAAGCGGCGCGCGGTTTTTCGTGTTCGCGATTGCCCGGCGCATGACCTCGGCCTAATCAGGTGCTTGGACGGCCCGTCTGGTGCGATCGCGGCATCTGCGCGAAGAAACAAGAGTACGATTCGCGTGAGCTCAGAATCTAATAATATTGCTTTTGATTGTTTAGTGCTTTGGTTTAGTATGTGAGCACACGCGATGCGACCGCAGATAGGCGATCAAAGCTGTCGCAGCAGAGAGCAGAGCTAAAATACATGGGGTCAAAGGTATCCGCCTCGCAGTGGGCAGATCCAAATCCACCGCCAGACGCCGAATTCCCTTTAAGACCAACCGAGAGAAACCGAAGCAGGGTAGATGCGAAGATGAGCCGAAAGAATCCGTTGCCGTACAGGCTGTAGAAGGAGAGGGACAGAAAGGAAGAGGGGTAGTGGAGCGAAGAGGTCCGTCACATTTCCATCGCGTCAATGTCAGCAACGGCGACAGGCATCTCCAGGGGTTGCGCCGGTGGAGTCGCGGGCTCTGACGGGGTCCGCTGACGCGCATTGATGCGTTCTCCTTCGACTTGAGGGACAGGGCCAGCCATGAGGTTGTGTACTGTTCGCTCCAAAGACCATCCAACGAGCTGGCACCATTGGAGGCTATCGGAGAAGAGCCAGTAGCCTTGCACACCGTGTTGCTTCGCGCGCACGAGATAGGCTGACAATGATTCTTTCTCGAGCATGACAAGGGCATCGGACAGATCGAAGTGGTTCTCGATGACGCGTGAGTAGGCGCGCGCGGCGTCGCGTAGCAATGGGTTGGTCATGACGTTCTTCCAGCCTACGCCGAGAGATGCGATGAGTGTCTCAATGGTGTTGCCGTTGTCGTCGATGACGCTCTCAGACTGTTGAGCGTTCATGTCGTTTAGAGATGGGATGGTGATGTTGGTCGCTGAGTCCATTCGTTGCGACTTGCGCGACACGGCAACAGGTCGGACGGCTGGAGCCTTCTCTTCGATTTCATTCTTCTCTTCGCACCAGGTGCCGGTTTGCGATTCGGCGGCAATGCTGAAGCCAGGCTCATCCGGGTAGATGAGCGTCATCCCTGGGCCATAGATGGGTTCTGGTTTGGGCTTCGCAGGTACTTGCGTGACGACTGTCCCGACTGGTTGGTTCTCTTCTGGGTCGTCGACGTCGGCGATGGATCGTTTCCGCCCAGCTGTGGCATTGGACACGGCAGCTAAATAGTTGAGCGAGGGCGGAGTGGGATACTTGGGGCGGAAAGTACCCGGTGAGTGAGAGCGCTGGTTGGGAGCGAAATAGTCGTGTGCTTGCTGGGGCGGGAGCACCACGGTGGGCGACGAGGCGTAGTAGTTGAGACCCATGGTCACTGTGTGTTTAGTAGTTAAAGCAGGGGAAAGAGTGTTCAGTGATACAGAATCTGCTACAGTACTGAGCAGACGACAAGGCTTGCGACTAGCAGTCACGGTCACGCTTGGCGACGACAAGATGGATGAAGATGGCTACGGCGGCAGAGTGGGATGCGCGCGAGGATGGTGGTGTGGAAAGATGAGATAGAGATACGGTAGATGAACGACTAATTGAGGTGTGGAAGGGCTCACAGTGAGAAAGAGAGTGAGGCTGAGGTAGGCGCAAGGTGAGGGAAAGATGGGTGTAGTGGAAGAGAGATGGAGGGCGCGAGAGGGCACTCTTGTAAGCTCCGCACCAGGTCCCGTGAGTGGCTGGGCGCTGGAGCGCGAATGCGGGTCCGGCGATCCCAAGGTTGGTATGGCGCGTTTTGCCAATAAGCGAGGAACCGAAAGAGGCAGGGACCAGTCGTGCCAAGATTGATCACGTGTGTTACCTGCTTACTCATCACTTATTGCGGCAGGTCCCGCGCGGAGACGGAGAAACTGCTCGGCGGGCTCGACGCGTTTTTTGGTGGAGTAAACGCAGAGCTGCAAGGCACCCGCAGATACCCACGCTTTGCCTTCCCCCGCACTTATTCTCTTTTTTTGTAGCTGAAGAACCTTCGCGCAGCCAACATGCAGGCCCCTGTAGTTGTTATGAGTATGTTTTGGCGGTTCCAGGAAGCTTTGGCAGGCGATTGACAGCACGACAGACACGCAGACGCCCGGCGGGGAGCGGCAATTCGGCCGCAAAGCGCAGCTCTCCAACATCACAGCAGCTAAGACGGTCGCAGACATCATCCGATCATGCCTAGGTCCCAAGGCTATGCTCAAGATGCTGCTCGACCCCATGGGCGGCATCGTCCTTACCAACGACGGCCATGCTATTTTGCGAGAGATTGAGGTGGCACACCCGGCAGCGAAGAGCATGATTGAGCTGAGCCGCACACAAGATGAAGAGGTCGGTGACGGTACGACCACGGTCATAATATTAGGTACAGCATGCCGTATGTTACACAGAATCAATACTGACACCCATATAGCCGGTGAAATGCTTGCCCAAGCTCTACCCCAGCTCGAGCGTAACATCCACCCCGTCGTCATCATCCAAGCGTACAAGCGCGCTCTTGCCGATGCCCTCGAGATCATTGACGAGATTGCGGTGGACGTTGACATCAACAACGACGAAGCCATGTACCAGCTCATCAACGCTTCCATTGGCACAAAGTTTGTCTCGCGGTGGTCGGAACTGATGTGCAACTTGGCACTGAAAGCCGTGCGGACAGTATCAGTGGATGTAGGAAGTGAGAAGAAGGAGGTCGACATCAAGCGCTACGCCCGCATTGAGAAGATCCCTGGAGGGCAGATTGAAGACAGCCAAGTCCTAGATGGCGTCATGCTGAACAAGGACATTACACATCCCAAGATGAGGCGGAGAATAGAGAATCCCAAGGTTTTGCTCTTGGACTGCCCTCTGGAGTACAAGAAAGGCGAAAGCCAGACGAACATCGAGATCAGTAAAGAAGAGGACTGGAATCGCATCTTGCAGATTGAGGAGGAGCAGGTCAAAGCCATGTGCGACTCCATCATTGAGCTCAAGCCTGACTTGGTCATCACCGAGAAGGGCGTCAGTGGTAGGTTTGTAATACTCGGTTATCATTGCTCCGTGACTAATGCGTACAGACCTCGCGCAACACTTCCTCGTCAAGCACAACATCACTGCTATTCGACGGGTGCGCAAGACAGACAACAACCGTATTGCACGAGCAACGGGCGCGACCATCGTAAACTCTGTTTTCTCAGCTGCCGCGTCGGACATTGGCACTCAGTGCGGTCTTTTTGAGATTTCAAAGATTGGCGACGAATACTTCACGTTCCTCACCAAGTGCAAAGACCCCAAAGCCTGCACGATACTGCTTCGCGGCCCCTCGAAAGACATCTTGAATGAGATAGAGCGCAACCTCCACGATGCCATGGGCGTCGCGCGAAACGTCATCTGGAATCCAAAACTGTGCCCTGGAGGTGGCGCGACCGAAATGGCAGTTGCCGTCGGCCTAGAGAGGAGAGCGAAGCAAGTAGAGGGTGTCGCGCAATGGCCTTACAAAGCCGTTGCTGAAGCCATGGAAGTCATTCCCCGCACACTCATCCAGAACTCAGGTAACAGCCCTATCAAGGTGCTCACCCAGCTCCGCGCAAAGCATGCGGAAGGCTACGAGGATGGAGAGCACAATGGAAGTACATGGGGCATTGATGGCGACGCTGGCAAGGTTGTGGATATGAAACAGTTTGGAGTGTGGGAGCCGATGGCTGTAAAGGAACAAAGCGTGAAGACCGCAGTCGAGAGCGCGTGTCTGTTGTTGAGGGTGGACGATATAGTTGCTGCGAAGGCGGCGAAACAGGCATCGGGCCCTATTGGGGGAGGGGGAGATGATTAGGGATGAAACTGGCGAACGTATGTGAGAATTCGCAGTTTCAAGGCATGTATTTATGACTCATCGGAGTGAAGATAGAAAAGATGAACAATTCGCCATACCGCCCGGTAAAGGCTCAAGGTGCAGTTCACTGCTGCAAACGTCAACGCTATCTGCTGTGTAGAGACGGTCTACGCTGTCCTGAACGCTCAATTACAAAAGGGTAGCACTACCTCTTTCTGCCTCTAGTAATTATCATTTCAGCTAACTGAATTCAAGGCCGTCAAGTGCGTATACGAGTCAACCAAACTTTTTTAACCCATAATTATAAGGCCTTGCGCCGTTAACGCTGTAAATTCTGTACTAGCTACCAGCCTAGGTGGCACATTCATTTTTGAGCCAATGATAGCTCTTTGTACCGGCATCTACCAAGCTTGGCCCCAATTCCCCGCTAAACTTGGCGCGCTGCCTTGCCATCAGTGCTCCCGAAGTCAAACGCATAAAGTGGAACTCGGTAGGAAGTCGCCCCGCTCGCAAATAGCAGCATAGAGTCCACCTCGTAACTCATCACATTTTAGCTATCTGCGCATAGATTCGTACAGGACCATATATAACGCCTTAGGTCGCTGTTCGACAATCTCCGCCTCTACCGCAGTCCAACTTCCCGGTTCGAAAAACGCCTTGTTGTCGCCCGTTGTCCGAGCGAGTAGTCAGCGTCGCCTCGTCTGAGACTTGCGGAACGACACAGAAAAGGGCGACAGAGATACACAAAATGTCTTCTCTTGCGAGCCTCCCGAATCGTGTTGATCCAACAGTTCCATAAATTGCCCTCTTAGCTGTAACCAGTGTTTGTTAAACCCTAATAGCAGTACTGCATACAGCACCCTTACTGTGTAAATACTCCTAATGTCCTCATGGCCTTGCAAAATATACTCCAACTGTAAATCCAGACATTTGCTCCGGGCCACAGTGGATAGGGCCGCCCCTGTCAGGCGATCCGCCATCGGGGCGATTTCTTACGGTATGTGCACGTTCCATACATGCAGTCCACTTGTACCGCCCCCGTTAGGCAGCTGGGGGCCGGAATCTGGCTAAGATTTAAGCCTATGCCCGGCGGGCGACAGTAGAGTTACAGTGGGGGCGGTTTCTTACGGTATGTGTGCGTTCCCCATACATGCAGTCCTCTTGTACCGCCTCCGTTAGGCAGCTGGGGGCCGGAATCTGGCTTAGATTTAAACCTATGCCCGGCGGGCGACAGTAGAGTTCGGTTCCTTACAAAGAGTTTCATCTGCGCATCTGCCTGGCTGCAATTGCCTCACATTACCCACCTTCTGACTGCGACTATCCAACATCATAAGCATGTGGAAGTGTGGCGCTCAACGCCTTGGAGTCGGAAGATTTCGATACCAACGATCGCAGTCGAATGATACGGAATCAGTCGAGCTCCGACCATTCTACTCCACTTCGTCTGGGTTCGCGGAGGATACTTCGTATCAATCTCGCTACACTAGCGACATCGCCCTTGTTGACACCAAGGAGTCCCACGATTATCCCCGGAAATCAAAGCCATGGAGATCCGGATGGCGATTTGGCGCTATCAATTGTGCTCTCTCGGCTTCTATCGTCTTTCTCATCAACCTTGTTGTCACAATCTGGGGCTCCGTTCACGGCAAATCCAATGGCAACGTGTTATATGAGGGTGACTGCGACAAAGTCGACAAGATCAATAGGGCACTTCATCTGCTCATTAATCTCCTGAGCACGGTACTGCTTAGCTCGAGCAACTATTGCATGCAATGCTTGTCCGCACCGACGCGAAAGGAAGTTGACAAAGCACACGCAAAGCGGGTCTGGCTGGACATCGGGGTACCCAGTATCCACAACTTAACACGAATCAGCCGAAAGAGAAGTCTATTGTGGCTCCTACTTGGGCTCTCGTCTCTCCCTTTGCATCTGTTGTGAGTTTTGATAATTTTCCCCTCCCTCGCATCCCCGAGTATTAATTTGTACTAGCTATAACTCAGCAGTCTTTAGTTCCACCTCGATCAACGATTACTACGTTATCTCTGTCAGTCAGTCCTTCATAGAAGATGCAGATTGCTTAGGCTGCGATGACTTTTCTACATACAAAGAACCTATCCGCATGATGTGGAAAAAAGCAAAAGACAATACGCTCGATCGACTATCCAACGCAGACTGTATTGAGAAGTACGCCCAGATGCTACAAACTAAAAGACGCAACGTGCTTTTAGTCACGCATGACGACAAGCTCCCACCATCGAGCGAGTCCGACGGCAAGCGTGTCCATGCCATACTATCTTATGCGGTTGATTGGAGATATGACGTTCAAGCGTCATGGATATATGGTAAGTCAGAATGAATTATGGATAAGAGTCTAGTTCGCGTTAGGAGAACAGTACCAGAACAAAAATCTACACACGCTTGCTTGGTAGAGTGCGTTTGTGCTTATGTCATGGTATTGTACTTGACGTTTGTTTTGTTGAAGACCAAAATCACGCAGCACATTCGCTAACGTCTGTCTCTATCCCAGGTTGGATATGCATGGGTCTGCCACAGGGTGTTTGTACCACCCAAGTTAATGAGCTCAAGAACGCACCGGGTATGTGGATAGTATCTGGAATTCCTGTCGACTATTGCCTCAGCGAACGTGCGGAACAGCGTTGCAAGCTACACTACCTTCCTTCGATCGCCATTTTGGTCACTCTTCTCAATCTATTGAAGGCAATTATAATTTTCTATACCGCTTTTGGAACCAAGGAGGAGCCACTGATGACCATGGGAGATGCAGTGGCGTGTTTTTTAGAGAACAAGGATCCTACTACGAAGGACACGTGTCTACTCTCCGTACACGACGTCAAAAAATACAAACACCACTTTCCCATGGGCGCGAGAGAGTGGGTGGGCGAGCAGCGTCGGTGGAAAGATGCAACGAGTCTCAGGCGCCGGGTAACAACCATACTCGTGTAAGCTTTCTTGCTTGATTTGTCTTATTCAGTCAACTTATAATCCAGGTTCTCAATCGCTGTAATTGGCATCGCAGCTCTGTTCAGATATGGTGTTGACCAGATGCCGACCGGAACATCACGTTCTCTACCCAGCCTCGCGCGCCTAGGCTACGGCGCTATCGATGTACGAGCAATCATCAAGTTCCGAGAAACACTTAACACGGTTCAAAACGTCCTTGTTGCCAACATCGCTCAGCCAATTCTCTCCTTTCTCTATTTTTCATACAATGGCCTATTCACTTGCATGCTATTAGGTCACGAATGGTCGACCTACGCGCGTCACAAGAAAGGATTGCGCGTATCACGCTCCCCCGATGGCGCTCAACGCTCGACTTACTTCTTGCAACTACCCTATCGCTTCGCGCTGCCGCTCATGGCACTTAGCGGTATTTTGCATTGGCTCGTTTCGCAGAGCATATTCCTAGTGGCCATAGACGTCTACGATTGGAATGGAACCGAGCATATTACAAAGAGTTGGAAATCGTGCGGCTATTCGCCCATTGCCATATTCACCATCATAATTCTGGGGTCTTTGATGGTTGTTGCAATCATCGGCTTTGGTTTTGTACCCTACAAGCGGGGTATGAATCTCGTAGGGAGTTGCAGCGCAGCGATAAGTGCGGCTTGTCATCTAGGAGACAACGAAGTTGATGGGCATACGGCTGCGAGGGAGAAGCTTCAATGGGGCGTTGTTGGTGTAAATGCGGAGGGTGTGGGGCATTGTGCGTTCTCGACAAAAGAGGTGGAATTTCCGAAGAAGGGTATGATGTATGCTGGCTGAGCATATTGACGACATAGGCAGGGACACTCTGGGTAACTACGATACCGACGGTCCGAATCCTCTACTAGAGCCAGTGAAACGACATCTACAGAGGAATGAGGTCCATCAAATTTCCTATTAAGGCTCGGAGCTTGGAAGATGAGCAAGAACAGGGAATAAAGAGGAAAGACAGGGTAACGAGATTCTGAAACATAATGACTAGATCAGAACAGAGATTGAAAACGTTTTGTAACTGAGACAAACATTAACATGAGCCTGCAACAATGGCTCTGTTATCATTCCTCATTCACATACCACTGGTTGGAAAAAGCAGCTGCCAGCGTCAGGCTTATAGTCGCTGCATTGTGCAAGGTCTTGCTCACGCCGTTGCTAGGCTTCAAGAGCATGTGCCAGAGGAGCAACAAGGCGCGACGACTAGGATGGGGCTTGATTCTCTCACCTCGCCGCCAGTTAAGAATGCAAACATCTATCTGCTAAGCTAGATTACGTGTAACTAGACTAACAAGTACTGTATCAAGATCCTGCAGAGCCCCGCTCTTAGTCTCCAAAGAGGTAGCAAGGCAGTTGTCAACGATACTCGTATTCCTGAACCAAACCAACTGGGGCGCTGAGCGGATCAGGGGCTAAGGTAAGCAACGTAAAAGTACGTATATCTATCCAGTCTAATACATCTCTAGGCTTATAGACATCTCCATGAAAACTTTCAGCTTTTGCATGGCCGGTTCCAGGTTCTGAGAGGATCATGATGCCACCAACATCAGTAGTGGGCACCAGACTGGCAGAGTGGACCGGGTGCGATAGGGTTGTAGCTATGCCCAAACTATGGGGCTGTATGGTACTTACGAATTAAGGGTATGATACCGAGAGATTGGTTTTCTACCCAGATTGTAGATACATATCCTATTAAGATTCATTGATAGAGCATTGGTTGGTACTTTTTCGGGAGGCCAGATATGTAAGTTGCTGCACGGACCGTGGGCAAGAGGCGTAGTCGCTACGGCGGGGTATTTTTACGGCAAAGGAACTCTTGGGGCATGGGCGAGCAGAGGGCAAAAGGTCACGATCCGCCGTAGTAGTGATGCCCAGATCAGGAAGCTGGACATCTATTCTGGTGCCTGTGCCGCACTGAATTTATGCTCGTCGCTCACCCATTCACCCCAGCGTCAATGCCACTCTTCCATCACAAAGAAATACATGCCCTATTCCTCCTTATTGTCTTCCGCCATGATCGTCCAGCTACTTGCTGTGTCCGCCCTATCCTACCTAGGAGGAAGACTTCTTACCCTGGAGATGAACTATCGTCGCGCTTCATCCATGGGCATCCTTTTAATCCGTCTGCCCATCGACCCCCTCAACATTTTTTCCAGGTCTTTAAGTCACACGTTTGGCGAATCCTCGACCTTCCACCCATTCCATTACCGGAATTTGCCCGCTACTCTCGTCGAGGATGGTATTTCAAGGACAAGGCGGACACGCACCTGAAATACGGACCTATCTGGGCCCATGTCACTCCACGTGATATCCATGTCCATGTTTCCGATTCAAACGCCATACAGGAGATATTCTCCCGCAGAGCCGACTTTGTTCGGCCAAGTAAGATGTATAGCAAGTACACCCCTCCACGGGCAAGTGGTTATCTTAGGCATGAGCCTGACGGCATTGTAGCCCTTCTGGAAGTGTACGGCCCATGCATTTCCACCGCAGACACTGCGAACTGGCCGCGACACCGGAAGATCCTCGCGGCGCCTTTGAATGAGAGCGCCATGGGGTACGTTTGGTCCGAAACAATACACCAGACAAGCCAAATGGTGGACTCCTGGACCACAGTGCCCGCTGTGGTATTCCAAGCGTAACCAAAGATACTCGCACATTGCCCTTGAACATACTGGTGGCCATCGGATTCCGTCGCTCATTCCGATTCCAGAGCTCTGATGAAAAAACTACTGATAAAGAGGGAGATACATTCTCGTATCGCGATGCCCTCCAGATTGTGTTAGAGAATGTCATCCTCTTGATGCTAATTCCACCCTGGCACCTTACTTACCCGTGGCTTTCGGGCTCGCTTCGCAGAATAGGGGCCGCGGCATCGGATTTCAAAAAACACATGGTGCACATGTTGGATGAAGAAACGGCATCGATCAATCGTGGTGAGAAGGGAAGCGGAAGCTTGATGACTTCTTTCGTCCGGGCTCTGCACGTGCACGAAAAAGAAGATGGCAGGACAGGAGCTAAGGCGGGCCTTTCGGTCGACGAAACCTTGAGGAACATCTTCGTTATCAACTTCGCTGGCCATGATACAACGGCTAATACACTTGCGTTTAATCTACTCCTTCTTACTACCTACCCAGAGGTCCAAGAGTGGGCTGCAGAAGAGGTGGAGGAACTCACGCGAGGAAAACCTGACGACAAATGGAACTACACAGAGTTATTTCCTCTCCTAAAGAGATGTCGAGCTATACTAGTAGGCGCCTCCTGATTCCGGATGCAGGATCAAAAGCACTAACTGAAACCCCTAGCTCGAAACCCTCCGCCTCTACCCCACCCATCATGGCTCTCCCCAAGTGGACGAACGAACGCCCCCAAAGACTCCACGTTAACAATCGAACCATCATCATCCCTCCACACACCGGCGTCCAACCCCACATCCTTGCAACGCACACCCATCCGCAATACTGGCCGAACCCACTTGCCTGGAACCCGCGCCGCTGGATACAGCCCAACAATGACATCTTGGTCCCGTCCAGGGACACCTACTTCCCATGGTCGTATGGTCCAGAGATCTGTCCCGGTCTCAAGTTTTCCCAAGTGGAGTCTGTGGTAGTGTATGCGCAGTTGCTAGCGCGTCATCGCCTCGAAGCGGTACGACAGGGAGTGGAGACGGATGCGGATGTTTCGAAGAGGGTTCGCGCCGTTGTGGATGACTGCGATGCGTAGATGTTGTTGAGGATGGTGGACGCGGACAGGGTTCGGGTGGTTTGTAAGCCTGTGGGGATGTAGTGGGCTATATTGTAGAGTCAATGATGACTATTTACGTGAAGCATTGATGGTATGGTTCACTACTTGCATGATCTTTAATCTCCCTGTTCACTATCCGCCCATACCCACATTCACTTTCATATTGCTTTTCATCTATTTGCTCTCTTCGTACTATTAGTAGGTAAATATGTCATCCGAGGGGAACTTATGCCCATTTTTGGATCGCCATCTACTTTTAAAAAGATCATAATTCCCTGTAAATGCTGTTACGAAACGTAGCATGCACAATTAGGCATATGTAGGCTTGAAAGGCTAGTTATAAAGATTCACATCTCAGTACAGTGGACATAAAAGCTACAAGATTAATCTAGCACGCGTTGGGCTCTACAAATATGTATTACAAGGACTCAGGCCTAGGCACACATCCACTTCCGAGCATGGTACACTAAGACTTTACACCTGTTCCAGCTTGTGTTCCACCTCACCACCGTCGCGAACAGACAGTTTCATTCCCTCAGTCAACTCAAAATCTCCCATAACCCCGTAGTGATCCGTCACCCACTCTGTCCTAGTAGCAGCCTTCAACTTCCGACGATGCTCCTCGGGCACTTTGACATCGATACCTACCCTCTCAAAAGCCTTTGGCCGGATCACGCCGGTAAACATCATCTTATCCATCCTGCTGCATCCGAATTTTTGTCGAAGCCAGTTCGGTACCTGGTATCCCCACGTGTAACCCTCATCGCTATCTTCTTCACCACCGAGCTCTAGGTACGCATCTTTGAGGTTGTTATCGAGGTGCAAGGTGCGGTCGAAAGGCTGAATGGCGTTGAAGTCGCCCGCTATCACGGCAGCAGCAGCTTCGTGCAGATAGCGAGCTGCGGCTTGCAGCTGCAACGGACGGACTGGTGGCTCTGCGACGAGAGATTCGAGATGCGTGTTACAGAGTCGGAGTATTTTCCCGTCCGAACTCGCTGTGAGCGATATATCAACGAATAAGCCATCGCGCGTGAACCTGCTGAACCACGGCACTCGGAACACGTTTTCGATCTTCAGACGCCGGTCTATTAGTGTCGTTGTGCCGTAGCCTGGCTCGAGCCAATTGTACACATCAAGATCGGTGATGGAGAATTTCTCTTGGACCCATGGAGTGTCCTTTATCTGAGCGAGATCCGAAGAAATCATCTCTTGCAGAAACACGACCAGAGGGGTGTCCTCTGGCGCGGCAGCGACGAGAGAAGAGAGGTAGTCGAGGGCTGCGCCCATGCGCACCTTGTCGAATGGCTGCTGGAAATCGATGTTCCATGAGATCAGACGTATTTTTTGGGGGTCGATTTTCGGTTCGGTTGGGGTTGAGGGCGGAGTTTTCGACGACGAGGCCCAGGTTGAGCCATTGTGGTGCCAGTAGGACTGTGGACGTGGCTTGTAGTGCTCGTCATCGCGCTCCTTCTGCGTCGCAGAAGATTGGAAGAAAGAATTGTTTGTTGAGGTATTGGAGCTCATTCTGGAGCGGAAGCAGACTGGAGCTGCACGGCGTAGAGAAATAGTCTTTCGAGAAGAGTTTATGATGAAGCTGAGCAATCAAATGGGGTGAGGTTGAGCATGTTGTTGTGCGGTGAATCAATTAGGCAGACGCGGGGTAAACATCGTTAGCAAACGGAGAAGTTATCACCCACACAGCGCGGTAGTCGCGAGATGAAACGAGCCTGTGTAGTTTTATGACCACACTGAAAGATATAAAAACTTCTTATGGCTATGCTTTTGTGGCTATATCTTATTAGCCTGTGTGGGATGATGTCGTACAGATGGCCGATGGGGAGGACAAAGCTCGGTTGCTCTCCTACTAGCAAAGTTGTACCTACAATTGACCTTGGATCAAATTTGGCATCGGAATTTAGAATGAAAGGTGACGGGTGACGCGGATGCGATGAACAAACCATTTACGCATCTCGTCAGCAGCATAGAAATGTGGGCAGTCGTCGCCATCGAGCTCGTCACCCCATGCCTTGCGGCATCTGGACGTGCTGTCGTTGTTGATGGTACCAGAGTTTTGATCAAGGCACTTGCACGCCAGAGCGCGTGGCGAAGAGGTTCAGCTGGCGTTGTGGTTGTAGATAGAGACTTGGTCATTGATTGATATCCTATGTACAGAACCCACGGTCTTGCATACTGAAGAGCGCAAAGACCGTGCTCAGACAGAGTCAATGGGGTTCTATATATGATAGGGTTCCGTAGCTGATTGCAGCTGATCTTGAGGATATGTGGAGTGTTTGCAGACAAGTAAAGGTAAAGGTGAAGGAGCTTACCGGAGGTAATTAGGGGCATTAAAGTAATAATCTCAAGCCGTCTATCCCAACAGGTGTAGAAATAGGGAACCAGACGAGATCAGAAAAAGGTTGGGATGATGGAGGGGAATCCGGGGTGAAGGTGTTCGCACGTGATAGCGACCGGGAACCCTTGCCCAATTTCCCCTTCGCGTCGTGATTTCGCGACCTCGAACTGGAGCTACAACGAAGACATGCACCCACCCGCGTAGCTCCTTCTTGCCGCCCGCCCACCGAGTCCATCACTTCGCGGACGCACCTATAGTTGCTGCGGCGTGATTTTAATCTTCACCCCACCACAGCCCTCGCCATGGGTTCTCGTCTCCACAACGCTCCGATTGTGCTCGACAACGGCAGCGGCACGATCCGAGCGGGCTTCGCAGGCCAGGACCTACCCAAATGCTTCTTTCCTTCCTTCGTGGGCCGGCCGAAACATGTGCGGACCATGGCAGGTGCGCTGGAAGGTGACGTGTTCATTGGACCGCAGGCACAGCAGTATAGGGGGCTTTTCAAGATAAATTATCCGTTGGAGCACGGCATCGTCACGGATTGGGACGACATGGAAAGAATATGGCAGTACGTCTATACGGAAGAGCTGAAGACAGTCAGCGAAGATGTGAGTGGCAACCGTACATTTCCACCGAGGAGAGCAAAAGTGGGCTGACAGCTGTCTGCGAATGTAGCACCCTGTACTCCTTACAGAACCGCCACTAAATCCTCGAGAAAACCGCGATACGGCCGCACAAATATTGTTCGAGACTTTCAACGTCCCCGCCCTATACACATCTGTACAAGCAGTCCTGTCCCTCTACGCATCGGGCAAGACGACCGGCCTCGTTCTAGATTCTGGCGATGGGGTGTCACACGCAGTGCCTGTGTTCCAGGGCTTTGCGATACCGAACAGCATACGGCGAATAGACGTAGCGGGACGGGACGTGACGGAGCACCTACAACAACTGCTGAGGAAAAGCGGGCGAGTCTTCCATACCAGTGCGGAGAAGGAGACGGTCAAGCACATCAAAGAGACGACGGGCTACGTCGCGCTGGAACCCGCGAAAGAGGAGAAGGAGTGGTCGGCGGCTGCGCGGTCTGATGGCAAGAGCGTCGAATACACACTTCCAGACGGACAGAAGCTCAAGGTGAGCTTCGAGGCGGTGCAAGGTGCTTTACATGAACTGACGCTGTTTAGATTGGCGCGGAGCGGTTTCGGGCACCGGAGATTCTGTTCAACCCCGAAATCATCGGGCTCGAGTACCCAGGGGTGCATCAGATCGTGGTCGAGGCTATCCACCGCACCGACATGGACCTCCGCAAGGCGCTCTATGGCAACATTGTGCTGTCTGGTGGTTCCACGTTGACAAAGGGATTCGGAAACAGACTGCTCCACGAGGTGCAACGACTAGCGGTGAAGGACATGCGCATCAAGATTCTGGCGCCGCCGGAGCGGATATACACCACGTGGACGGGGGGCAGTATTCTCGCGGGCCTGAGCACTTTCAAAAAGGTGAGACTGCCGTCATCGACGGGGTATGTGATGCAAAGCTGACGCGAGGCAGATGTGGGTCGAAAAGGACGAATGGCAGGAGAACCCGGACATTATCCACAGCAAATTCGCATAGAGGAGGCGATGTGCCGTCGCAGGCAGCGATTTGCTCGTCTGCTTCTCCACAGGCGGTCTCCCGCCCCCGCAATCGCACGCCATATCCGGGACGGTGCAGGACGCGTTAGTCATGGAATCGGATTTGCGGACCCGAGGACCACACATTACGCACCAGCCCTGTCTCGGCACTCTCAAGGATGTACGTGGTCAAACCATTGCTGCCGCCTGCAAGACGGTGGCGGGAGTGCTAGGAGGTAGCTTATTCCCCCGCATTTTGTCGAGCATGCTGGCTGCAATTCGAGTCTTTTTTCTGTTTCTGTTACTTAACGCTTCTCACGGCATGGCACGCTGGATATTGCGAGATTAAGTGGAGGCCATGCAACAGAGGCAGACGAGGTGTGCGGTGCATCAGAGGCGTTTTGTGATACCCAGTCGTTTTGGGGCATAGTCTGTTAGCGATTCAGTGGGCGCATTAGCAATGGCAGCGTGTACACAGCACTAGGGGCCGCAAGCAGACGGCGAAGAAAAGGATGGAGACGCGGACGATGTGCCAAGGATCGTGAGTCTTGGAGTGAACCCGGTGACTTGGTGCTCGTGCACAAGGATCGAGCGATGTATTGCAGACCCGTAATGGCGCCAAATTGCACAATGTCACACAGGCACAGGCCCGGGCTGGACAGGCGTCCTGGCTGGCTGGGCGTAATTGCCTCAGGTCCCCAGGTCGCGGCAAGCGGGGATGGCATCATGATGAGATGGCGACGGCGACGGCGACGGCGACGATGACGGTGACGGGGACCTGCCGCCGCACCGTCCGATGACTGGGGGGCCGGCAAGCGACCACGCCTCCAACAGCTCAACTCACGATGCTCGACGTCATGCACTGGCTGGGCGTCGGCCGCCGAGCAGACGTCGCTGGCGCGAAATTGCTGCATCAGCTGCGCATGCACCCGGGGCGGCGAGGGAATTGGTTCCTGCAGCACTGGCCGGGGCGTCCGTTGCTGGCTCACGCAAGCTGAGCAAGCTGAGTTGCGAGCTGTCTAGACACCGACTATCCAGCGGGTGCCGCCAGGCACCAAGGGGCTTTCGCAAGGAGCTTCATCGCCGGCTCAGGAACCAGCAGCTTCTTCCAGGGGACGCGGCACCTGAAAACTCTGCCTCTCCACACCAGGGCAAGCGCCCAGCGGCCCCAGACAGAGCGGCGCTGCACCCATGGCGGCGTTCCGGGGTCGCAGAATTTGCAGCATTATTTCGCATCTAGTTTCTGTTACCCCCAGGAAACGGGCGGCAGCCAGTCGCGGGGCCTGCAGGCAGTCAGGTGCAGGCCCAGCGTTGCAAACTATTACGCTATCGAGTGCGAGGCCAAGGCCGAACACCGACACGCCTTCGCTGAGGACCGATGCTGCGTTGCCCGTCCTTTGTTTGCGTGTGATCAAGGCCCTGCCGTTAACTGCAAAGTGCGCCCGTTTCCGAGTAAGCTGGCCAGCAGACCGTGCTGTCATGCATTTCTCTGCCGCCTGGAAAATTCTGGCGCTGGCTTGCTAACCTGGCTGTTGTGACTGCTCGCCCTTTGTGCAGTGCCCCTGGAGGGTATATAAGCTGGTTTCCGTAGCTGCTCTCTTTTTCCCATCGCCATATCCAGCACAAGTCTCCTCCCCAAACGTCCTTCGTCATCCCATATAAGAAAGCGTCTTCGTGTTCATCACTGTCTCCTCAACTTCATCTTTCAACTCCACTGCACCAACCACCACACGTCATCACCACCACCCAACCACACAACCAAACAATCAAAATGTCCTCCTCCTACCGCATCACCGAGCCCCACCCCTCTGTCCCTGCCTCCGCCATGTACTACGGCCGCGGCGGTGCCGGAAACGTCACTCGCGTACAGCAAGTCACTCCCGGTGCCGACGCCTCAGGCCCAGCATCTCGCGTCAAGCTCACGCCTCCGCCCTCCAACAGCCGCTTCCTGAGTGGGCGTGGCGGCGCGGGCAACGTGCACCGCGAGAAGGAGCGCGCCATGTTCAGCTTCGACGAAGAGCTTGCGCAGCAGGAGCGCCTAAGGGAGCATGCCGCGCCCGTCTACCACATCGGCCGTGGCGGTGCGGGCAACCTGGTCGACGAGGCCCCGCGCAAGGCGAGGACCAACTCGACCGGCTCCAGTGCGAGCGACGAGTCGGAGGGAAATGTGCGGAGGAGCGTTGAGAGCGCGTGGCACAAGATGTCGAGGCAGTTCTCTCGCAGCTAGAACGACCAACCTTGTTCCGACATTTTTCTAGCGACTTCCTTCACTTCTGCCCTCTTCGGCTCATCTCTTTTCCCGTCTGAGAGCTGGTTCTGATTCTCTCACCAAAAATCTCCCGGGCGGTAGCATTTTCAGGCACGGCGTTCTGGAGCACCTTCCAATCATCATCATCACCACCACCCTCCCATCCCATTCTCAACAAAAGTTTTCCGGAATCATCTCCTTCGTGTTTTTACTCAGCGACCAAACAACCATCGAGGAGTTCCAGGGCATCGAAAAAAGTCCTCACCGCGGATATTTTTGATGATATCCAGTTCTTCGGGAGAGGGCTTAGCATTTTTCTTCGGTGCTACAAAACCAACGGCGCAAGATATACCCCAGGATGCCGGTGCCGGATGTAGGCTTATGGACATGCGTCCACGGTTTTTCTTTTGGGTGGTGGGACATGGCGGATTAGGGAGGGAGATTGTTTGCGGTCGAGAGACCTTAGAAACTTTTTAATCGACACGATTGATTCTCACATTCAAATTGGGCCTTGTGTGATGTGTTGTGAAGTGACCAACGTATAAAAATACCTCCATTACAATTACAATCGCAGTTGTACCCGCAAGTTGCCCCTCCCCTCCTTCTCCATACTCCCCTCTCTCTCTCACACACACATTTCCAATCATTACCCAACGACCCCGCCACTCCACACCGCCACCCTGCCACAAAACGCCTCATCTCGCCACATCTCGCCACATCCGCCTCGCGCCTCGCCCATGACGAAATCTCCGAAAGGAAGGAAAAAAAAAAAAACTACTGTTGACCCCGTGCACGGAGAAATTAATTTTTTTTTTAAAAATAATTCTGACATAGGCGATCTCTTTTTTAGCAGTGGCGGCTAACACTGGGAATTAAGGGACTGTGAGATCGCCATGTGTGTACTTGCTTGTACATGTACAGGTAGTTTGAGAGGGCGAGATGGTGAGATGGCCATCTGTGATGTCATACCTGATATATATAGCACACCTTGTGGAGTTTTCCGGGTCAGATGCGATAGATGGCAGCGCCTGCACCTGCACATTAAATTTCGCAAGTTAGTAGGAAATACTCCACAGGGATAAAGTGATTCTTAAATGTAAAATTCAGACCGCACACCTGCGATCTCACTAAAAGCTATCTAAGCTAAGCTAGGTTATGCCGAGCCCTCCCAGCGAAGACTCCTAGAAATGCCAGTCTCAAACCAAAGCAGTTTTCCCAAATGTGTTACAGTATCCATTTTCCACCAGTAGAAAGCGCGATTTCGGCTGCTCACCCCCCTTAAAAGACTAGATGCCGGAGAGAAAAGAATAAACTACCAATACATGCAATAACGAAGCTTTGAATTCTCCTTACTCCGCCCAACATCACTCGCTCGGCATACGGCTATCCTGCCTGCACTACCGACGAGGAATAGCCGTGGTTGGCGGCCTGGCTGCCGCCGCACCACCCTTGCTGCTATACAGCATCTTGAAACCGTTCTTCAGGGCCGTCGTGTCTGGGTAGATGTTCTTGTGCATTTCAAAGGCGTTGGGGATGACTTTGACGGGCCAGGCTCCTGGTGGGCGGTCGCGTCCGGGTTGGAAGCAGAGCCAGAAGTAGCCAGGGTGCTTGGGGATGCTGCAGAAGGCGTACATGAAGCGCGTAGGATTGGCTTCGCAGTAGTTCTTGAGCCACAGTTCTGTAGCTGTTAGTCTGGTGCACCTTGATATAGTGAGCACGAAGTTAACTTACCTGTTTCCTCCCTGGTGCCTTTTTGGAAGCGCTCATCCTTCATAATTTCGGTAACCTTCTTGGCCATGGCTTCGACGTGGTTGACAATCAGTTCATCCAAATCCGAGTAGATCTGCTTGCCGATACGCAGTTGCTTGCCAACAGAGTATTCGGTCGCCTTGTTCATCTCAAGAACATCAATGTGCTGGAACGAGCTGTCGGACACCTTCCATGTGACAGCAAGGTGATCGAAACCCTTGGACGATGGACGGATAACCACCTCACCGGGTTCTTTGCTGCCAAGGTACTCCTCAGCCTGTGCCGAGTTGAAAGAAAAGAAGAGGGGATGGTTGACGACACGGTTGGGTCGACCAGAAGCAACCTCCTTCTCCCTCTCAGCAGCTTTTTTGTCTGCATTCTCCTGCTCTTCGTCCCACTCGCCTGGTGTGTGCTCAAACGAGCGGGGAGCCGGTTGCCGGATGAGGTCTTCGCGTAGAGAAAGCTGCGCCGTGAGAACTTTCCGGTTGAGATACATGATTCTCGCCCGCACCACTTGATGGGCTTGGAACACATCGCGAGGAGCTTGGCGGCCGCTGCCGACACCTTCGGGGAACTCAGATTCAGACACGCCGCCTTCGACGCCGCATTCAAGTCGGACTTCGATATGGTCGGGGAACGTGCGCCTGATCGTGACCGGCACCACCATGCCTTCGGCCAGGGAATCCTTTGTTTCGCCTGTAAGCATAGTGAAGATCTCCTCGCCAGACAAAATGGCGAACGTCTGCCGAATCTCCTCGTAGGGCTCCGAGAGTTCGGCGCGAATGGTCTCCAAAGTGGCACGCTTGCGGTTGCCAAGTTTTCTTTCAATTTCCGATGCGTAGTCTTCAAGAACGAGTTCATGAATAAGGTCTGTTTGATCGTCCCGAACCATCCTCCGGATGACTGCGCTGGAGCCGCCCTCATCGACTTCAGCCTTGATATCTTCTTCGTCCATATTCATGGCGTCTGCGACCATCTTGCGGGCCAGCTCGTAGTCCTCCGGATGAACTCGAGTATTGTCTAGGTAGTCTGATGATTCTTCGCTTGCGTCGAATGGCAGCCATAGGAAGCTGGCACAGTTCTGGAATACCTTCGGGCCCATGGCGGCCTTCAGCTCGCGGTTCTCCTGCTCTGAAAGACCGCACAGCTCGTATCGAGAGAGGATTTCATCACCGTTCGCCTGAATAGCTTTGACCAGCCTATCAGCCTTGCGGGGACCCAGACCACAGACGTATGGCAGTAGTTTTGACATGTACTTGTCATCGTAGGAGTCTGGCAAGTTGATACCGACAAGATTGACCATATCTACCATGGCGTTCTCCAGACGATCCAGAAGCTTCTCTTGTGGTATAAGCGTTTGGTTCTCAACGAAAGGTAGCGAGACAATGTCCTTTCCGAGGGAAGCGTATTCAGCCAAAGGGTTTTGTAGATATCGACCAAGAGCAATGCAATATCTCGTGAGCGGCGGGTATTTGGGAAATTCGCTAGCCGCACGCGTACTGTTGTAGTACAGCCTAGCAACTTCATCATTGACCATGATCACCTCCAAGGGGTCGCTCTTTTCTGTCCCGTCATCCTGGTCCTCGTAATGCGGTCCTTTGAGGTCGTATTGACTGACGATTTCCTGTAGATCCTTGTAGAGCTTTCGCGTTTCCACGGAAAACCCACTGATGCCTACAACGTCTGGTTTGCGACGATTGCATACTTCGACGAATACCTCTATATCCTTCCCATTGGGAATGCCCCGGTCGCGATTGCCGAGCCTGAAATCGACCAACTTGCCGCTGTCCAAGACTCGTCCGTCATTCTCGACGTAAGCCCACATGATGGCATCACCTCGCTGGCCCTTGCCATGCGAAAGGCAGATGACGTTGGGAACGGAGCCAAGTTCCGATCCTCGAGGTTTATAGGGGGCCTGGTCGAGCTTGTTAGAGTAAGCGTCTCGTGCACGACTTGCAAGTTCATCCTCGCACCGCGCCCGCAGAGTCTCTTTGACACCGGTTGCAATAGCAGCGTGCAGTTTTTCGAGAGCATTGTCGACAAGTTCTTTTCGAAGAGAGTTCCACAGCTCTGAGATTTCGCTGACATTGTCCGAGACGATGTGATTGTGCAATTTCCGCTGAAAGTCGTCATAGTTGCCCATGCGTATCTTGACATTAATGAGGCCCTCCTCTTCTGCTTTGAGCATCTTGAGGAACAATTCCGGCCGTCCATGTAGGTCAAGGAAGGTCTGGTTGCGGAGATATTTAAACTCGTAGTAGGGATGGTCATCGGTGATCTTTCGCATGCCCTTTTCGGTCCGGATGCAGTCAATGAGAGCGTTCTGGTAGAAGCTGCCTCTCATAAATCGCCGCAGCCGAGGGTTCATCTGCAGCTCCTGGGTATACAACAACTTTGCGGATCTTAGCAACGTAGCGCCGGTTTCGGGATGCTCGGCCAGGCTATCAGCGAGATCTTCCGGTTTGCTAGGAGGATCCTCGATAAAGTGACCCCCTAGCGTTGTGCCTTCAACTCTCTTTGCAAAATCATCCGGTGTGATACCGATGGCAATCGCCAGTTGGCTTGACCTGCCGCTCCGAAGCTTGTCGTAGAGATTTCTAGCATTGTTGGCGCGCTTTTGCCCGTTAGTGGCAGATTCCAGACGCACGTCGTTCATCTCCTGAGAGTAGCGGAAATGGAGGTAATCCTGGAGCTCCTGAACTTCCTCGATGGTGACAGCCTTGTCAACAAGATCCTCGATGACTGGATCTGTGATGTCGGGATGAATGCTCCTGAGATTGTCATAGTGCCTTTGGAGTGCGTCGCGCTTCTCGGTGAAGGCCCGGAATTTGAGGTCCAGATCGAAGACCTCCCAAAGCTCGCTTTGGTTCAGCAGGCGCTCTGGTCGCGCATCTCGGGGTGCCGACATGTCGTCATCGTCATTCTGCATATCGGTAGGCGCATGAATCAGATAGTCCTTCCGGTGGTTGAAGATAAAGGGGACTTCGTAGTCCTCCAAGTTGAGGAATTCGAGCACCTTGCGAACGGCCTTTCGGAAAGGTATCTCGAAGTATGAATCCAGTCGCTTCTTCGGCCAAATAAGCTTAGTGATCCAGATGGCCTCCTCGTTGAGCCGGAGCTCCATGTCGTGGTCGGAGATGTCAAGCTCCTTGAAAGGCTTGCGTGCCAGCTGCAGACGCTCCGGTACGTCGGTTTCGCGGATGATGTTGTCCTCGTCGGTAAGCAGACGCTCTACAAGCTGCGAGGGCTCAAAGACATCCTTAAGCTGCAGCTCGCGGCCATCGCCCTCTTCCTCTGCGTCTGCCTGCTCTTGCATATCTAGCGCCCAGTCGTAGTCTGTCCCATCGCCGAATGCCGCACGGTAGTCTTCCTCAGCACCCTCATCCAGGCCAGAAACCTGCAGGGCCTTTGTAATCATGGACACACCCGGCTGTCCGACCTCGCGGTCGTCCTCCTCGATTTCATCCTCAAATTGGTCCTCTTCGATGAAGTCGGCGAATTCGTCCATGCCTTGTCTCCGTCGATCGTCGACTTCCTCTTCAACTTCCTCGTCGTCGGAGAAGATATTGTCAACGCCGCGGGACAGACTCGGGCGCTCCTTGTGGCCGCGCTTTAGACGCTTGTATTTGGACTATTTCTGTCAGCAGCTGAATGAGAGACAGCAAAGCATGCGTACCTGCTGCGTCTCCCGTGGTGCCACCTCGACTCCAATGAGGTCCAGGTCCTCGTCATCGAGTGCTTCGTCTTCCTCTCGGTTTTTTCGCTTCTTGCGTCTCCGCCGCTCTTTGCGGCTCATCTCCTCCTCATCGTCTTCGTCCTCGTCGACAACAAAACCGTGCCCCTCCTACATGAGTGTTAGCAAAGCGGCTAGGCATCTACATTGAGTAACAAACCTCGCGGAGCTTGTCCTCGTCATCTTCATCTTCTTCCTCACTTGAGTCGTCTACGCCATTTGCGCCGTTGACCTTTGTGGGCGCAGCACCCGTCTCATCAAAATCCTCATCCTCTTCCTCGCTGCCTAGTTCGGCGTCCAGATCAAAGAACTCGCGGGTGGACATGGTGTGCAGTTGGACAAAGGAGCGTTGGGAGGTTGTCGGTGGACGATGGCGCGGCACGTCTTGGGTATGTAAAGGCGAAGCTGATGGAGCGCGCAACTGAGGCGATCGAGGAGTCTAGCAGCAAGAGAGGGAAAGGCGCGCAGGAGGCAGACGGGGTTGTTGAGCGGTCGCGGTCGCTGAATTGTTCAAGCCGCACACGCACGTGATGGGGCGCTAGCTCATATGGGTCTTAGTGCATAAGCCACAGTGGCTGATCTATCTACCATGGAACCCAAAGCGAGAACCAAGGGTCCGGGCTGGACAGGACATTCCTTGACACTCGACCGCGACGAAGTGCCGAAAGAGGATGAATGCATGATTCGGCATCGCCTCTGCTGAGCCTAGCATCCCGTCCTCCCGGCTCGGGGGCATTCAGTATAGCCAAAAAGTCACGTTGAGGCTCGGGAGCAGCCGTCCAGCGAGCGCTAGAGAACAAGGTGAGGCACGGTACGAGGGGTCATGCGAAAGTGAAACCCTCCTGAAAAGATACAATAGCGGCTGTCTACATAAACGCCCGAAGCCCGCCCCTGCGAAGACGTCTGCGCCTGCGTCTGCCATCACTCCGGCCTCTGTTGCCTCACTGCCGCCCCCTGAAGCCTGAAAGCTGCTAGTTTTGCGCCACTGCATCGTGCACGTTGCTTTCCCCACCAAGGAAGAAAGCCCCGCCTATCGACCGACGACTTGCACGGTCCCTGAGACGGCTGCTCTGAGACACACCACACTCAGTCACGGTGCTGCTATATTGGTTGCGTTGCGTCGGGCACCGCTGTCTCTTTCATTTTCCGGGCTTGCTACAGCAGCACTCCCGAAAGCGTTAATCCAATAGGCGCTGTGGCCCTCCTTTTGACGATTACTGCTGTGATTGGCGAGACATCGCTGTCGCATCAGGGCGCCAAATTCGAAACAGAGGGCAAATCGTTCCTACGAGCTATCGTCCACCCGCTATAACACTGCCGACCCCTCCGCCTCGACATTTTTCACCTGCCGCCACCAACTCCTCGCCCCGCATATACCCCGACGGCGCCTGCCCGAACCGTAGCCATGGCCGACTCCGCGTTTAAGACGAAGACGATGAAGAGGAAGAATAAGATGGGCCTCACTCTCAGCGCGCCTCCACCCAAACCTGCGCCATCGGCCGGCGATTCACAGATACCCGGTGCCATCGGGCACGACGAGAACCGCACGGATACACTCGAGATTGGCGTAGAGTTCAGGCTAGATCTCAAAGCTGAAGATTTGATAGTCCTACGAGAGCTAGGTTCTGGAAATGGAGGAACAGTGAGCAAGGTGCAGCATGCCGCAACCAAGGTTATAATGGCAAGAAAGGTGGGTGGCGATAGAACGATCATGAGTAGCGCGTGGGTTAACGTCCGGTCAGATCATACACGTCGAGGCAAAGAATGAAGTGCGGAAACGAATCGTACGCGAGTTGCGAATCATGCATGACTGCAATTCGGAGCACATCGTAGCCTTCTACGGTGCATTCCAGAACGATACCGGAGACGTGATCATGTGCATGGAGCACATGGATGTTGGGTGCGTTCACTCATTTGGTCCTCAGCCTACGATAGTCGCTAACATGTAGTAACAGGTCCCTTGACTGGGTCTCCAAAACGTTTGGTCCTGTCCGTGTGGATGTCTTAGGCAAGATCGCAGAGGCCGTGCTAGGCGGCCTTTCCTACCTTTACTCCGCGCACCGCATCATGCACCGAGATCTCAAGCCATCGAACATCCTGGTCAACTCTAAAGGCCAGATCAAACTGTGCGATTTTGGTGTGTCCAGCGAGCTTGAAGGTTCGATAGCAGAGACATTTGTAGGAACAGGAACATACATGGCCCCTGAGCGGATACAAGGGTCGCCCTACACCGTGAAGTCGGACGTTTGGAGTGTTGGTCTGAGTCTAATGGAGTTGGCAATCGGAAAGTTCCCCTTCGGCGGCGGCGATGACGATGGAGACGGGCCTGGCGGCCCGCAAGGCATTCTCGACCTTCTACAGCAGATTGTTTTGGAGCCGGCGCCAAAGCTACCGAAAAGCGATGCGTTCCCTTCGATCTTGGAAGATATGATCGCCAAGTGTTTGATGAAAGATCCGGCAGAACGGCCCACGCCGAAAGAGCTTTATGTGAGTGGTTCCTGATTGCTCACTGACGCGTATACTAACAAGACCAGGACCACGATTCCTTCCTCCAAGCTGCAAAGCGAACACCGGTCGATCTCGAGGCATGGGCAATCAGCATGATGGAGCACAACAAGCGCAAATCCCATTT
Organism: Darksidea phi; assembly: GCA_030770425.1. Taxonomy (NCBI): domain Eukaryota; kingdom Fungi; phylum Ascomycota; class Dothideomycetes; order Pleosporales; family Lentitheciaceae; genus Darksidea; species Darksidea phi. Next base: position 169,615 of record JASJFT010000020.1, on the reverse strand, counting down.
GGCCCCCTCCGCGCCGACATCTGCAGTCCGAGAAAAGCTACGAGAGCGGTCACCGCCGACCAAGAGTGAACCCGGACAACCCGATTCGAACGGTTCAGCGCACACACCCCAACGCCCAGTGTATCCCTCGCGGACATCTAGCACTGCAAGCGGCCAGAACACCATGTCTTTACCCATTCGGCCAGCGCCTCCACCTGCAGGCTCACCCCAAGTAAGAGCACCGCCGAATGGCGGCCTGCCTCCAGCGCCTAAGAGGTGGAACAGCGAAGTAGGAGGTGATACCGGCAGGGTTGGATAGTAGTATTGAACATTCTGAGGTTAAGATTGATATGTGCAACATGGCCTATTGGATATAGTCCCAATATCTAGTGGAAGCCATGAAAGATGGCAGATGTTCTTTTCTTCTTCGAGGTCCTGCATTATCAGGCGTAGTTGCTTCTTTGGATTCACCGACGTAGGGACCTCACGATTAGAGCGAGGGTAAAGTGCAATAGTTAAACATTAGTCCATATTCATCAGTCTCCCGTGCCTTGTCTGCTCAGCCCTATGCATGCACTTCTAGTCTCCGCCGGCGCCCCACTTTCTTGCATCGTAAAACCCCGAGCCCGGCTCTATGTTTGACTCCACAGCCAGCCTCGCAAGGTATGGCGAGTCAGCACTTTCTACTACCTTCGATTGCTCACGTTTAATCTTCCTTTCATTTCCGAGTCCTCAGACATGATATCGCAATCCTTTTTTTTTTTTTTTTTTTTTTTTTTTTTTTTTTTTTTTATAAAAAAAAAAAAAAAAAATAAAAATTTTTGTTAATT
>JASJFT010000020.1:82976-168796 GCA_030770425.1 Darksidea phi | reverse complement strand
CCCCAATGGATGGCGTTTCCCCAACTTCTACAACCTTCGTATGCCCACCTTTAAAATTCCTTTAATTACCGCGTCCCCAGCCATTTTAACCCAAACCTTTTTTTTTTTTTTTTTTTTTTTTTTTCGCTGATGCTTGTCCAAAGACTTCAGTTGCGCATGGAACAGAGCTAGACGTTCCATGAAGGTGAATTCAGTATGCTTGTGTTAATAGCATTTGAAGCGGTAATGATGTAGGTGACGTCTGTCATATATTTATATTCTTACGAACTTATAATATTCTGCTCAATCGCGATGGCGGTGTGTGTCGTCACTGCGAAGCAAATATGTTGAGTAGGTGAGATGAGATTTCATGCAATCTATCTATATTACGACTATGATAGTGTCGAATATGACAACATTATAAGTACCTCCAATTTGCACATTTTCTTTCCAAATTCATGGAAGAAAGTAAGTTATGCGTAGCTGTCTCGCACCAAAAACACGAGATAAAGAATCTAAGCACCAGGAGAAAGACTCTTCCCCTTGACATTGACCCATTCCAATCCTAACGCGCAGACAGATGACAGTGCAGTGACCGCAGCTCCAAGATAGAAAGGATCCAATAACGCAGTATTGTATGATTCCAATATGCCTGGTAGTTGCTCCGGCGCCACAACATTATGAATCGCTGCTGTACCCGCAGCAAGTAGCGCGCCGACATCGACATCGGGGACGTTCTTGGCTAGCTGCTTGAGTAGCTGTTCGTTGAAGATGGTCTGAGAGAGCGCGGCCATAAGGGCGCCCCCAAACGTTTGGAAGAATGTTACTATTGCGATGCCGACTGGGGTATCCGAAGGGCTGAGGACAGCTTGAACAGCTATCATGGGCCCTGTGATGAACATGCCAGCTCCAAATCCGTTGATGACTTGGTAGCCGATCCATTCTGCGTTTCCAGAGGTGGCTTTGAGCGTGGATAAGAGGCCGGCCGCGATGGACATTAGCGCCGGGCCAACTATGATCCAAGGATTATAGTATCCAAGCACCGTGATCCCTACGCCGGAAACGATTGCAGATACGGTTTGCGCAAGCATGGAAGGAAGGAGGTGGATCCCGGAATCAACGGGGGAGTCACCCTTGATGACTTGGAACCATTCTGGTAACCAGAGACCTAGTATTGTTTGCGCGCCCATACCAAATGCACCGCAGAGGCAAGCCCAGAATACAGAACGTTGCGTGATGATAGCAGGGGGGATCATAGCCATATCTCCGCTACGCCGTTGCCAGACTACGAAGATTGAGAGGAGGATGCCGCCGCCGACGAAGAGGCCGATGATGCGAGATGAATTCCACGGATAGGTAACGCCTCCCCATTGGAGGGCCATCAGTACCATAATGACACCGGGTATGAAGATTGTAGCGCCGATCAAGTCGAGTCTCTTGATCTTCTCTTTCCACGGATCGCTCTCAACTCTTCGCGTTGGCGGGTGGAACATGAAGACAAGGGCGAAGATTGTTACGCCACCGACCGGCAAGTTGATATAAAACACCCATCGCCAGGAAACATGCTGGGTAAAGGCGCCACCAAGGAGGGGTCCTGATATGGTGGAGATGCCGAACATAGCGGAGAGAATGCCAGTATATAGAGCTCGGAGGCGCATCGAAACTACGACCGCGACGATGGATAGTGTACCGCTCATCAACCCTGCAGCACCCACACCGGCTATGGCTCGTCCTACTATAAGGAACGATGAGGACGTAGCGGCGCCGGATAAGAGGGAACCGATTTCGAAGATTAGAAAGAATGTCAAAAACGTCCACTGCAAGAGATCAGCGTGCTGAAGAGAATAAACGGTGTGCAAATAGACGAGCATACCTTGAGAGAGAAATTAGAGTACAGCTTTCCACTCAAAGGCTGGAACGAGGACAATGTCAAGAGATACCCGCTCATGTACCATCCAATGTCTGCTGTTGATTGGAACTTCTCCGTTATCAATGGTATAGCAACGACTAATATCGTCATGTCAAGGGCCATGAGGAAGACGGCAAGGCCAAGTCCGAAGATGAGGATGTAGAGTTTGACGCCAGACATGTAGTTCTCTTCGGCTTCCTTGTCGGTGTCGTCGGCTTTGGAATCATCTTCAACGGAGCCATTGGCTTGGTTATTGGGCACATCCTTATGGAGAGACTGATCGTCTTTGAGCGAGGAAGCCATCTGAGAGAGCTAGGGCGAGATAAGATGAAAGAACGGTGATGTAGTGTGTGAACATTAAGTGCTACGGCTAGATATTTAAGTATTGCCGGCTGAACTGGTCTTCTCCGAAAATACTACGGCCATTATCGTCTGCAGGATGATGGTAATATGACCCATTGACGAAGCTGAAGCGATGGCCTCAGCTCTCTCACCTCGCGTTATACGAGAGGGACCACGCTCATATTTTTAGGTACCTAATTTCTAGACGGCTAGTCGATTGGCTTGTTTGGTCTACCAAGGCGCATATTCCTACCTTGCGGTCCCCTTTGGTATGTGATGTTCCGACTTTTGGGCGTGAGTCGGAGCGACGCGGTGCGAATCGGTGCGATTTTGAGTTCCGATCCCGTCGGCTTATGGAGACTGGCCCGTGCGCACTACCTTCCTTCACCATAATATCTACCCGCTACCGTCCCGTCGTATCTCAGCAGCCCTACTACTTGATTTCCCGACGGAGACCGGGCCATTTATCGCCCTTTGTCTCCCTCATGTCCAATATGCCCCTCGCCACCAAGAAGCGTAAGGCGTGCCAGTCGTGTACCCATTCCAAGGCCAAATGTTCGCCGTTCGAGGATAGGAGTGACTTATGTTATCGATGTCAACGACTGGGTAAGAATTGTGTTTTTGAAGATACAGTGAGGAAGAGAGCGCCCAAATCACGATCGTAGGTACTTTTTGACTTGACTCTCGGACCTAGACATTTTAAAAAAAGTACTTACCTTCGACAGGCGCGTCAAACAGCTTGAGCAGCGCGTTGATACACTTATCGACCTGTTATCGAGCAATGGTCAGCATGTCGGTGTCGCTCAACCAGCAAAAGGCGTGTCGCACCTACCAATTGCCACAGGCGAAGAGACCCCCCTGCCAACTGCCTTTGATGTCTCAGAGAATGCGCAACAATCAGCACCGTATATCACACCAGAAGAAACACCAAGCAGATGTTATTTTGATGAGGAGCCATTTGAGCCATACGATCCAGTGGAAGCTGGTGTCCTCACTCAGGATAGCGCATCGAAACTGCTGAAGGAATTCGGCAAATCATTCATCCAGTCTTTTCCATTTGTTATGATACCCGTAACTACGGATTCTGATGCCTTGCGCACGAATTCGCCGTTCCTATTTCATTCGATCATGACTGTCACATCATATAGAACGCCTGCCACTCAACGGATCCTTGCGGAAGAGCTCAAAGAACAGATCGCTACTCGCATCATTCGACGTTCACATAAGAGCTTAGAGATCCTACAAGGTTTACTCATATATGGAGCATGGTGAGTAACATGACTTCTCATCTGACTTGTTCCTGTTTGCCTCGAATCTGCTGATCGGCTCCCGGTCGTTGTAAACTCGAGGGCTAACAATGCGTTCAGGTACCATTTTTTTTACATCCCCAGCAAACAGCAGATAGCCACAATTATGCAGCTGTGTGTTGCCATGGTGCAAGATCTCAGCCTTGCGAAGAACCCAAAAGAGAGGACACGGAAGTTGACACCTTCAGAGCAAGACGCTGGATCGATACTGAATACCGAACGAGTGTTTGCTGAAAGACGTGCCTTTCTTGGAGCCTATTACCTTGCTGTTGCGTAAGTTAAAAGCATTGGTCTTCAGACCTTCATACTTAGATAAGCCTAGATTTGCACAGGCGTGGCGCAAGAGGAGTACGATGCGCCGTACGCGATACATGACACAGTGCTGTCGTCTACTTGCGGAGCGCAAGGAACATCCTTCGGACGAGCTCATCACACCCTTGATCGAATTGAGCGAACTGACGTGTCGGGTTAACGATTACTTCTCATACGATGACATGGACAATGCGGAGGTGAATGGAGAAATGATGTTAAGTTTTACTACCCTCAACTTCCGCAGCGAACTGGACCGTATACGCAACTCCCTAACTGCTGACGCAAAACGTAACAGTAGGTAGTTTGCCATCCTCAAGTTAATCAAGCTAATACACCTGTAGAAAATCTATATCTAGGGATCTGTCTCGTCGAAATCTGGGTATATGAGTGTGCTCTCCATGGAACTTTTTGGAACTCACCCTCCCCTTCTGAACCAAGTACCATATCCGTCAGCAGGTCCGTGGCATTATACCACTGTATGAATGCTATGAATTCTTATCTTAACGCTCTCATCGGTAAGCGACCTCTGGTTGCAACGGACTCTGACAAAGCTAATCTCCATCTCCACTGGCAGGCATACCGCAAGACTCTCTCCACCACCTCGCATTCCCTTCTTGGTCTGGTTGGTTCTATGCGATTATCGTCGCGTGCAAGCTTGTGTTTCTAGAAGACAACGAACGTCGCTCTCAAACAGACCTCGATTCTGTATCCCACGAGGTAGACAAGTTGGTTTCTGATGACCATTTTGAGAAGCCAATGTCGTATGAGCCATGCACATTGCCTGTTGGGGTCAATGCAACCTCAGTTTGGGATCCAATCGCCGTCGCCAGGGAAGCTGGAGTACAATCGCTCTTCGACCGGTTCATCCAAAAGATGGAGTTTACGATTCCCTGTGACCCAAACGCTCTCAACGGTAATAATCCCATGTGTGATCCGCTATTCTCCATGATTGCTCTACAACGCAGTCTCCTACATGGCTTCACGAAAAGGATGAAAGAGCATGTATCGAAATTGAAAGCTCCTGAAGCAACCACCACCAGCGTTCAAAGCACCACCAGCTCACTCGAAGACATCTCCGGCGCAACATGTTTTCCCGATTACGACCACCTGCCTACAATGACACCGCAAGCTCAGCACCTATTTGAACAAGAGCGGACTAACCCGATACCTTTCATGAACAATTTTCATTTCAACTCCATCAACTTCGATACCATTGCGCCGTCAGACTCGCTTCCACTGCCGCAATCATCTCAGGATGATCTGCTTTGGGATGCTGTCATGGACGACTTTTCTTTCCCGATATGAGGTCAGACGCAACTATATCGAGGCAACCGTGACAGTGCGTACTCCTATAACTAGTGCTAGGGAAGCCGGCTCGTCTGGACTTGGTGCAACGTATCTTGGGAGGTTTGAGTAGAAGTAGCTGTTTGCAGGAGAATTCACATGGAAAACTGAAGACTCCTCTGATTTTTCTCGAGGTCGATGCCGATGGATGCTTCTGCAAGTGATATTTATACCAGTTAGACGGTTCTTTGCATTGTTGCCTAGCAATGTAGAGTGAAAGCGCGCAGACCGGTCACGTCAACATAACAACTCCAGCCCGGTAAAACCACAGTATAGTGTTTCTTCTCTTAGCTAACAAACACGATAACTTACCCTTACACTTGACAATCTTTCGCATCACGCTCCCCAACCACGATCACGCCAGAATGGATAGTCACTCAACGGAGCACCCAAATGAGCTGCGGGATCTGCTGCAACGCAAGCTGATGGGCATCCCAAAAACCCACCTTCCTACTCTCACTGTCGCCGATATTGTCAACCAGACGCCCAAAGCTCTGCTGCTGCCAAAGTAATACTCCCGTCTCTCATACCCGTATCCACACTCTCACAATTACAGCATCCCGTCTGACCTGCAGCTTACCTTCTTCCTCACCCAGCGCGCCCTCATTGACTCTAGCGATGGGCTCGCCGTCAAAGACGAAAATATCCAGCACGTCGACGTCACACGCGCGATCTTCTATTACCGCCTTGACGAAGTCCACCAGTTTCAGCGCTACCATGATTCGCACCGCTGGAACGTCGCCATCTTCCTTGCCGTAATTACCTTGCCCAACACTTCATCCGAGCGTTTCCGTTGCGGTACCGTATTTTTCCCTCCTGCAGCGCGTCGCTTCGTAATTGCGTATCTTGGCGCTGTACTCGAGCACCATAACACGCCTGCGTCGTTCGACAAGAGAGAGCTATTCATTAAGTTGTGGAAGCGTAGTCAGTATGACTTCTTCACATTTGGCGCAGGCCAGAAGAAGCTGCTCAAGGGTGCGATGAAGGTGCTGACGACCGCATGGGAGAAAGAGCTTGATAGGGTGAAGGTGGAGATCGGAGCAGACAACTATGAGCGGAAGGTCGCGAAGTTTGTGGGTGTGCTGATGCCCGGACGAAAAGACCAGCGCGCTCAGGTCAAACCGCACACGGCCGAGTTGAAAGATGAAGATGTCAAGATGGGGGGAGACAGCTTCGAATTACCCGCAGGCACGCTGCTCGCAGCGCTAAGGGAGCCACTTGGTGCGGGCAATGAGAGCGACCAGACGAACATTGATGGAGAGGCTGCAATGGTGATGAATACGCGCGATGCGATTGCGGCGGTGAAGGAATGTGAGCCAAGAGTTATACTCAGCTCGTTGATGCAGATCTTTCCGGAGGATGAGGAGGATTGGCGTAATGAGGTGAAGATGGAACCGATGGGGATGACATATAAGATGGATGGCGTTACTCGCTCTAGCGGTCCGAATTATCTGACGCCGCGATCCGCTACAGGATACGGCAGTTCTTGGTGAAGGAATCCAAACGTCTCGAAGATGTTGAAATCGTTGAGACGGACTCTTGGATTATGACGGAGGCGCAACCGTTCCTCGTTGGCCTTATCAGCTTGCTCGTCTGGCTTGGTCGGCGTTGAACAGACGGTGCGGTCCTCTTACTTCGGGACGGCGACGCATGTTATTAAGGTATCGATCAAATCTTGCAAGATAGGCAGGGTACTTGAACACGTTGGAAGAATGATTTGATTCAATGGAAGTTGGTCATAACCATTTCAGGGCGCTCCCCTAAGCTTAGTTCTGCGGAATCAATACACCGCGATACCTCATCTTTCCTTCGCGCAGCGTATCCATCGCCCGCGTGATACCTTCCTCTGTCATCGGGAACTCCATAATGATGGGCTTAATCTTGTGCTGGGCCGAGAACTCGAGCATGTGACGGTGAACATTTCGTGCGGCTACGATGGTACCTTGAATCGTAATGCCAGCCACGATGAAGGGGAGATGCGGGATAGAGAAGTCGGCGCCTGAGACGGTGATAGGGAAAATGGTGCTGTTTGATGCCATGATGGGGAGCATAAGTGACCAATCTACCTTCACGTTAGCGAAGATTCGTTGTGCGGATATCAAAGCAAATATACGTACCATTCGGCGCGCTAGTCGTGACGAGGAGAACGTCTAGCTTGCGGCCAATATCCAACTCTTTCCTCCCCTTCATAGTGACGAACTCCCTCGCCCCCAACTTCTGGGCTTCTTCTTTCTTGCTGTCAGATCCCGAGAAGACAACGACATCACATCCCTTCTTCGCCGCATACTGGATCGCTAGATGGCCCAAACCGCCCACACCCATGATACCAACACGATCAGTCGACTTGATGTCATACGAGCTCAGTGCGTTGAACACAGTCGCACCGCCACACATCAGTGGTGCCGCCTCCGCATCGGTCAGCTCGTCCGGAATACTGAACAAGAACGACTCCTTCCAGACGGCATGAAATGCAAAGCTTCCTTGGTCCAAATTTGCCTCGCCGTACATCTTGCGGTCGGGGCAGTACTGCTCTCTGCCAGTAAGGCAGGACTCGCAGTGGCCGCATGAATCGTGAATGTATCCCCAGCCGACGCGGTCGCCCTTCTTTAGGAATTTGACGTTAGGGCCGGTTTGTTCGACGACACCAACGCCCTCGTGCCCGAGGACGCAGCCGGCCTCTTTGTAGTGCTCATCAGTGCCGCAGACGCCGGAGGCGGTTACTTTGACGAAGACTTGGTCGTCTGTAAGATCCGGCCTTGTGGTCTCTGATTTGATGATCTTGCCGCCCTCGGAACCCTTGAAGACCGTAAAGGTAGGCATTTTGGTTTTGAGGTATTGATGTGGGGAGGTGTTCGCCTAGTGAAAATGGTTATTGGTGGGAGAGGATGCGAAGATAATGTAGGAGAGATTGGAAGATGAAGGTGGCTTGAGAGCAAGTGGAAAACTTATATGCAGACAAAGAGCAAGCTCGTATTTACCAAGCTCAACAATGCCTTTGCGATTCGAAATCAAGTCCAGAAAGTAATCAAGACGCTCGAATGATCCATGACGTTGATGTGCCGGCCAAATCGGCCAGTCAATCAACCCGTAGCAAAGTCGAAGTCGTGGCGCTGCATCGGCCGCCGCTAGCAACATATCGGGGCAAATCTTATCGGAAGCACTGACATCTGAGTGGACAAACTTTCTAATTATGATATGGAGATAACGGGTTCACATGATTGCGCTCTGCAACTCATTGGTTTAGTCATTATGATACGTGCTTAAGCGCTTCGCTTCTGCACAACACACTAAGTCTGAATTCGGATAACGTTTGGAGAGGGGACCAGGAGAACGAGCAAATGACGACCTACCAACGACAAACGTAGCCTCTCCGACTCTAGAAGCGAGGAGGGCTACGCAAAACGATTACTTATCTTCGTGAAAGTGGGGTTTTCGACCGCAAGTGGGCAATCGATGATGGAACCCTACGGCTCTTCGCAATCGGTCCGTGGAGGCCGAAAATTCTCCTCGCCGCGTTTTCGGACGAACATGGACACGTGAACTAGACTTTTCCAAGGGGCTGACCAGCAGCTATCGCATATTCAAACACGCTAAATTACACATCCTGATAGTCTTCAAGAGACAGCTCATCCAGATCAGTGAGTCTGATCGGGACGCGGCTGTCATGAGCGACGATGGCTGTGACGATCCTGCGGGTTGCATACACTGGTTACCTGCGAGTGGCGATAATCTACGAGAGAGTTTCAGGCGTTGCACGTTGGAGACAGCTATGACAGCTAGTACATTACACATCTGGATAGCCTCCAGGGGGCAAAGAAAGACAGTGCATATGCTGGTGAAGCACATTTAATCTGATTACTTCATTCTCACCACTTCTTTCCTTTCTGGCTCTTAGTCTGTTTGGGCTTCTTTTCCTGCTTTGTCAACTACCCGTTAAGTCCGTTCAGGCAGATTGGAAGATATGAGAAGAGTTGGAAGATGTCATCGGGATCGACGCTTGGTGTTGTGGGTGTGCATGTCTCCTTCGGATGTTGGATAGCGTTCCAAATGCTTCCATAACCAAGGACCTTCGACATAGCGAGACCTCTGCATGCATCACGCTGCCTGCGGCGATTTGCCGGAGTAATGATGAAAGATTCGATGTTTCTACAGGCAGATAAAGGCAATCATCTTGCCTCTTAGTGCGCTTAGCCTAGCATCATTACGACTCACATTGAGCGTCGTGAGCAGCGTCTATTTACAAGCACGTGATGGCGCGAGCGACGAGCGCGATGCGAATTACACGCGGGGCTATCACCGAGCACGCTGCAATCTCAGCCGTTCACCCTCACCGATCACCTTCATCACTCATCTCACTCGCTTAAAGATTGCTATCCTCCTTCTTCCTCCTCTCCCACCCACCTCCGCCTCTAAAGAAGTGGCACAGAACAGCAGCTGAATCTCAAGATGGATACCCAGGCTGCAGAGCGAACGAGACCGCCGACCCCCATCCTCGATGGCAAAGTCGTCACTCTATCTAGGGAGGCTGACATTACTATATCGGTGTACAGCATCAAAGACCAGCAAGGCTAGCGCACATTGACCAAGTTCAAAGTCCAGCGTGACGCGCTGATTTCGAACTCAGAATACTTCACGGCGACACTCTGATTCAACAGCTCGCTGGGTGCGGGCAGCCTAGATAATGTGGATCTCAAGGATGACGACATCGGCGCCCTCCACGTATGGCTCGTATACATGCAGCCGGCGTACGAGAGTGAGCGAGCGAGAGAAGAGGAGCAAGAGGCTCGTCCATCGAAAAGACCTTCTCCAGGAACGGCGTCAACGGCGTCCTTGCCTGGCTCAAAGCCTTCGAGATGCCCGCACCCCCCCAGGAACTTCGCTCTGCCGTCTTTGTTCAGCAGACTGAAATGAAGAGGTCGCCCGTGCACGCATCCACACGTTCCGTTACTTCGATGGGCTCTGTATCGACTGTATGGATCGGAGCCGGCCGAAGCGCGACGACACGGATGTGGATTACTGGCGGCAACTGGAGAGCGTGGACGGCCGCTGAGATACGAATTGCCGCGTGAGGCACGATGAGCCGACGTGGTATGTAAGCTGGTATGGCAGGGACGAGCATAAGCAGAAGCTGTTGGAGCGACATCGGGAGCAAAACTCGAGGCCCTTTTCTTTCTCCAAGATGGGTTTGAGGATGCGTTAAGGGCATGATGTGAGAAGTGCGAGATGATATGCTCAACTGTTCCTCTGATGGAGTGCAAGTATGTGGTATGGATGGTCAGCGCGGCGTCGCTTTTCGCATGATGGGCCAATTGGGGGGAGTTTAGGTGGGAAGGCGAAACGCCGTTCTTTTTATGATGCATAGGGTAAATGCGGTGGCCATGGTCGTACCATATGAACGCAAAAAAATGTTAAGCTTCTTCTATTCGGAAGAAGTTGCTTACACAATCCTACCACAAAAGCGTCCCCTCTCCCTACATCACCTACATACCCCTTCTTCAAACGCGTCGAACTCCTTCGAACTGCTTACTTCTCGCCGGCTTCCTACATCCTACCCTACCCTACTCTATCTAACAATACACTAAAGTTACATCATATCACTTCCACAACTTCCGGTTCAAAAATCAAAAAATATATTCTTCTCGTACTAAAGCGAATGCAGGGGTATCTAAAGTCCCCTAATCCCTAATCCCTAATTCCCAATGCCAACGTCTGCAGCGTCTATAAAGGTACCGTGATATAATACAAACAGTGTAATGCGTCGAAGAACAAATGGGGGTATCTAGCGAATGTCCAATACAAAAACAAGTATTTCCGTCGCCTTTGTGCTTTCTGCGTTTGGTGAAAAGACGGAGAGAAGGTAGCGCGGAGGGCGTTCATGGGGAGGAGGATGTGGCGTAAGATGTATAAAAAATATGTATGTGGAAAGGGTGCTAGTGTGGCGGAATGGCGAATGGAATGATCAAGACGATGGTCCTGGGTCGAAAGTGCCGGGGCTTGTGAGGACCACCGGGGCTGGTATCGTCCTAAATCTTCAAAGGCATATGAATAACACCATGCACAAGTTCAGCACGCCACTCTTCTACGCCGATGCGCTTCGATGTGTCCTTGGTAAGCACCTTTCCGAACCACCCCGCAACATCAAATCCCAAGTTCTTGCTCAACGCAGCCATCCTCTCAACATTCCGTACTCCATTGTCACCCTGACTTAGATACGCTAGTGGCGTACCCTGCTTGATGCACTCCTTCTTCATAAACTCGTTTGAAGCTACGCGACTGTACGGTGATGCTCCAAGAACGAGTACAAGAAGCGTCATGGCGAGGGACCAGAGGTCTGTTGTTGGCGTTGGGAGATTGGAGGCAGAGGCTTTAGTCATGAGGGTGGGGTCCAGGAAGTCGTATGTCGCGCCACCAACGGAGGATTTGGGGGCGGAGGAGGTGGATAGAATTGCAGAGGAGAAATCGGTATAGACGGCGTCTGGTGTCGATGCTGAGGGGGTGGCTGCAGCGGAGACGAGGATGTTGGCGGGTTTGAGATCGCCGTGCGTGCAGTGCTTCTCTGACATCCAGATGAAGCCGTCGAGAAGCTGTGAAGCGAGTGCTGAGAAGACATCTGCTAGCTTGGCTGCGCGAGCTTCTTCAGGTAGATTATTCAACTCTTTCTGTATCCAGTCTTCCAGCGTGCCATCCATGAGCCCCAGCACCAATGCATCGGTTCGAGTATCCTGCCCGTAGAATGGAACAATATACTTCTCCGCATCCGGATACCTAGTCAGATACGACAAGAAACGACATTCGTCACTGAGCACCCGCTGCGCAGTGCGTCCATAGGGCTCTTTTACCGCGTACGCCGTTGGTATTCGCGGGATCTGTGTCTTCGAAAGACTCGTATTCCGGGAATGGACAGGCGTGACTGGGGGCGTCATCTCAGCCCCAGGCACCATGTTAGAGGGGGCGAGCCCGTCCAATCTGGGTAAGCGTGGAGTAGCGCGATAGACCTTGCTCCAAGCTCCACACCCGAGTGGCTTCTTCCTACCCTTGTGATCAACCTCGATCTCATAGTCCGTCGCCCAGTAGGGAAAGTGTCGGGGCTCGGTGCTTCCAGGCTTCTCCTTTTCATCGACAGAAGGTTTACGCCTAGCTGAGACTGAATTGCCCCTTCGTAGGCTATCGAAGGAATCCCTCAGACTGGACGCCGAATCAGACTTGGAATGCGAACCCTTTGTCGGTGTAGGCGGCGGTGTTATCGCACCGCTATCATGTATATTCGGTGGTCCATCCATCCCCATCGTATACGCCCGTTGTCTCGTCGGCGAATCTGGTGGAGTCGATATAGTCCTCAGGGGCCCAGGCCTCCTATGTCCAAGATCCGGCACCGATAACGTGTAGCCTTTGCCTTCTCTTGCCCCAGTCTGTAGCGTAATCCGTGGTCTCTCTCTCGGTGGAGCCGTACATTCGGTAACAGGCGTCGACGAGGAATCCGAAGGCTGTTGATGGAGCGGAAAAACGAAGCGTGGTAGTGTTGCCATCTTGGAGTCGCGCAAGCAACCGTTGGCTTACACGTGGCGATGAACTGTCGAGGCTGACCTTGTTCACTAATAGTGATGAGGTGTAACAGCTGCTGGCGAAACGCACAGCGTAACCGTAGGAAAGTGAGATCCCAGAACCAGGGCCAACACGATGCGCAACCTTCCCAACACAGATTCAGTAGTCGACCACGTTAGAAGGCGAAACAGAGACAGGTGTCCAAAGCAAAATGCCAGATATTGCAAAACAGAAACAGAAGCAGAGACAAAAAGAAACCCAGGCCAGTGTCGCGTTGCCAGACCAAACCGAACCGTACCGGACTTGATGGACCGAGAAGGACGGTAGACACAAACGAAAAAGAAGACGGGATATATATTACAGTAATATAATAGTACAAGACGGAAGCTCTCAAGAGCACTTCATCGTCAGCGAAATAGCATAGTGGCAACGAGATGTTCAAGGACGTGGTGCACGCGGAACAGCACCGCGCGGATGGTGATGCAAATGGAGTCGCAGAACCACGCACCAGGCGAGGGAACCGCTGCATATAACAAAAGCGCCTAGGCCTACAGCAAGTACCGTCCCCTCGGAAAAGGGCGGAAAGAGAACAAGACGACGTCGCGCAACGCAACCTCGAAAGCGGCAAACCGCCTCGCTGGACACAGGCCCCCCCGCGGGCAGACCCGGGGTCCGAAGGGGGCTTTCGGTGTTGCGAGAATAGCCAGTCGAGCCAGTCGACAACGCACGATAGGCAAAGCGAGATGAGCACTCGCGGGTTGTGGTCGAGAGGCAGGGGCAAAAAAAGCTTTTCTTCTGGAAGAATGACCGGGAGACGTGCAGCGTGTCGATGCAGCAGCCTTGCGAACGTGCCCGCGTTGATTGGTGGCTGGTGTCGCGGCCTCTCGACGGCGCGAGGTGGCAGCATACGGAGTTGCAGGGGATATGGGATGACTGTAAATCTGACGTTGCCAGTAAGACGCTCGTGACTTCAAAGCCTCCCTACCACGTCTGCTCCAACTTCCCCCACCCCCGTTCGGACAACGACAGCACATACATTCGGTTCCCCATCCATTTCTCCCCACGCACAGTGTCTTCCCAAACTTTACCTCGACATTTTCAACACGCCCCCCCAATCCGGGGAAAGCCCCCAAATGCAACTAAATTAGCCTTTCGCCCAACCTGGCCCATTCGACCTCTTGCATCGTGGGCTTCCAAAAGAGGAAATCCATCGTCCCAAAGGATATATTGATCAATATCTCTGCAAACGACCATCACAGGTTTCGCCCGTAGTGCCGCCATCTCGGACCCTTCGGAACGTTTAAATCCAGTCAAGGTGACTGCCGGAGCCCCAACCTTCCCGTTCGCATGAAGAAACAGATTTCCATGTCCTCTAATTCCATCCGAAACTGGTCATGGTTGAACCTTCGAATTGGCAGCAAAGATACTGTGAACATTTCGAACATCACCCTTGAGATCAAGCAGACGAATCACAGGTATTGTACACCCGCTAACATTTCATCTACAGAATCACTATATCCTCTGCCTGCCACACCTCCGTCTCACGATACCCCAGTCTCAGCGAGACTAGCATACAGCGAATTGGGGCAGCCTATCTACAGCCCATCTCGGCCCATCCCGGCCCTCAAGTAATATATACTCGACACAGCTAAAGCTATGGCGCTGCCACGCGCAATGCAGAATCCCAAAAAGGAGGTATCCTTTCAACATCCAAGATGGTGTGAAAACGCCAGAGGTCCAAACAAAAGGAAAATGACAACAACGCAACAAGACTTTAATACTATAGAGATGGAGGGAATGAGATTATGTAAAATGTCGTTCGCTCCTCCTCTCAGGGGAGCAGAAAGCTTTTCGAGAAAGACTTGAATTGGAAAAAAAGGACGCCACCAGTTCGTAACCGTCTCTAGACAGATTTCGGGCGAAAGTTTCGACCGTTCGTGGAATTAAGTATATTGTAATGGATAATATGCACAAACGCGAATGTTCCATTAAGGCTAGAACTTCCCCGAGGATCGGTCATACATCTCGATGATGCGCTCGTTTGAGACGGATGTTGGCCGCTCCTCTTCCTGACGTCAATGGTCATAGCCCGCTCCTCGTTGCCATGGGCTCGAGTTGTTTGCAGACCGGTACTGCGCCTCATTCCTCAGGCTACCTGCCCGCCCGTATCCGCTCGAGGGCGCTGAAGGCGTTGGGCTGTTGCGGCCATAGTACGAGGGGGCCACTGCTGCTGGCATGTTCTGCTGCGACGCGTAAGGCGACGTCGCCGACTGATCAGGGGTCCGTGCCGGGGACGGCTGGTAGTGCTCTGTGAAGCCACCTTCTTTGCGGGCCATTTGTTGCTGCTCAAGCGAGTTGTGTGGGCTAACGTCGTCATCATCATCGAGGCGCGAGTGCGTGCCCTTGCCCTCACCACGTGCGGTAGCACCAAGAGCATCGAGCTCAGTGGTAAGCTGCGTCTGTGATTTGATGAAAGATCCACGGTCGTCACGCATCGGCTGGTAGCGCGTGTCGGGGTTCTTCGTAAACAGGGCGAATCCGGACGAGACAAGGACCATGAGAAGTAGCACGAGAGCAAAGGCAGCGTTGGAAATGAAAAAGACGACACCCACGACGCCAGTCACGATTCCCTGCTAATGTTAGCTTGGAGGCAATGAGACGGCGTTTGCAGTAGTACTTACAGGCTGCTTGAACACTTCAGAGAAGATCAAGAGGAAGATGGCGCTGAGGAAGTTGACGGCGGCGATGGCGATGTTGAAACCATTCGTCTTCTTGTCCATGTAGGGGCGCAAGACGCAGACAGCGATGAGGAAGCCTGCCTCGATCAAAACGAGAGCGATGGCCTGGACAGTGCCCTTGCCCTGGGCAAACCCGACGAACATGGCTTTGACGAGGGTGTAGGCCAAGATGGGGATGATGAAATAGTACATGGCGGCCTTGAATTGCACATAGAGAAAACCCCACTTGTTGAGCGCGGCGGGATCCGAGTACAGGATGTAGGCGGGGTTCTTGTGCATAGTGATGGAGCGTTGGGCAATGCGCACCACCTTGGAGGAGGCCCATCCAAGGATGCAGATCATCGTGACCAAGCTAAAGATGGCCAATACGACCTCGCCGGCCGAGTCGCGCTGCGTAAGCTCCCAGAAGCAGAGGACCATCATCTGCGGGAAACCGATGAGGATGACGCGGAACAGGATGCCCTTGAGCACAGTCTGCCAGCCATTGCGGAAGTCGGTGAATTGGTCGTTCTTCATCTTGCCAGCCTTGACCAGGGCTTCGCAGATGTACTTGAAGGCAACCACGCCGATGACAACCAAGAGCACGAAGATGACGAAGAAGATGTAGCCCGTAAAGAAGACGTTGGTCGATTCGATGCGGGACTTGAAGGCCACACGGTCGATACCATAGAGGATGATGCGGTCGTTGGCGTTCATCTGGGTGCCTGTCGTCTCGGCGTTGCTTCGTGCAATGATGGGGGTAAGCACACGCATGCTCATGGCCAGGGCGCGCTTCGTCATGGGCAGTTCGGCAATGGAACGCTTCATCTTCTTTTGGACTTCAACGGAGATGGTCCCTAGCTGATCCAGGTACGTGGTCGGATGGCCACCCGTCGCACGCTGGTACCAGGTAGCAAACTTTTGAAGGAAGCCGACACGGATGATGCCCATGGTCCACTGGAAGTTCTGGGTCCAAGCGGCAACAACAGGCGGCAGCGGTACTGCGCACATGCCGAAGAATGCCTGTGCCTGGAAGTAGCCGAAGAGCGACATGGCGTTGGCGGCAACATGGGCGGCCGTGTTGGAGTGGCCGAGCCCAGAGGTAATGGCGGATACCAGAAGTCCTATGCCAGCGATAATAGCCGTTATCCACGCGACGGCTTTCTGCTGCACACTATGGCCGTTGGACAGCTCAGCCTCGACACAAGCAAGCGGCTCCTTGGTCTCTTGGTTGGAGATGCGAATACGGACAGCGGCATCGAGATCGGGGATGGTATAGGCGATGCCTGCGGCTGTTAGCAAGTGTCCTGGGCCGGCTGTTGCGCAGGGCGCCTCTCACCTGGGATCTGGCTCATGACGTCGGGCCCAATGTCGATATTGGACTTGATGTCGATGTTGCCCGAGTTCATGGGGCACATGCCTTCCAGTCCCTCGGTGTCGCAGGGCTTCAGGTCCTGCTTCATGGCTGAAAAGCCGTACACAAGCAGCTCCAGCTCGGCGCTGACATTGATGGCGATGTTGGACACGCCCTTGATGTTGAAGGCTAAGCTCCGGTTGTCGGGCGTAAAGGAGACGTGGAAGAGCGTGGCTGCGAACTTGGAGTCCTCGAGACACGGGTTGAGCGACTTGGATTCGATGATGCGTTCGGCGGAGGTGAAGGGCAGGGCCGACGCAGCCAGCAGCAGCAGCGATGTGGATAGCGAGGGGAACATGGCGGCGGCGGCGGCGGTGGAGGGCGAGGGGTATTAGGGTGGGTTGTTGTCGAAGGCGAAGGGCCTTCAGGAGACGGGGTGGTACTCTGGGCGAGTACGGGGAACAGGGTCGGCCAAACCAGCGGCTGCAATGTCGTCCTCAGCGAGTGTGGGAGTGAAGGTAGGATGGGGGGCAGGGCGGGGAAATGCGAAGGGCTGGTGAACGAGCGGCTGTCGAGTGACGAAGTGGTGGTGGAGCGAGGGTTGTGGTGTTGGAAACCGGGCAGCTGCGAGGCGGGCGAGGGCGGGTCCGGGCTGGACCAAGGGGTGGAATACCGAAGGGGTTAAACGACCGTGGCGGGTACGATCAGCGGACTCTGCTGACGCGCACTCCAATTATTGCAGATTAGCAGCGTGCGGGTGTTGTCGCAAGCACGACTGGCGGTTTGAAGGGCCTGAGGAGCGAGTGCGGGCGTCGTCGGTTTTGCTGGAGGAACCCGGCGGCGTCTGGGGGCGCGCGTCTCACGGATAGGGGGGACGACACGGCCACGGTCGCAGGATGCTGCTGAATCAGCACGTGCTTCAGGCAATGCTGCAAACGGGGTGCGGGCGGGCTTCTTTGTGTCTGCGCGTGTGCGCTTCTAAAAACAGCGCTGTCGCTGTTGCTGGTGCTGCTGCTGTTGCTGGTGCTGGTGCTGGTGCTGGTGCTGGTGCTGGTGCTGCTGCTGGTGCTGCTGCTGTTGCTGCTGCAACCACACCTCTACGTCCAACAGCCGCATCCGGAGCGGGCGTCGACCGACCGAGCGACCGACCGACCAGCTGCACGGCGGTGCTCCGCCACACTCGGCGCGACAACCCTTCCGCCAGACGCAGGCACAACGCCAGCCAATTTCGCTGCGTAAGCGCCTAGCCAATAACTCATCGCCCGCTCGATAAAGCCACTGCTCGTAACGGCCTCGCGAGGGCTGACTGATTGCGCACTCGTCGTGCCGTCCTATCACCCCGCCGCCAGCGCTGCCCCAGGAGCCTCCCCCGGAACGCCGTTGCAGCTGGACCCGTTCGCAGCGAAGCAGGCCCAGCGCCCAGTGATCCTCATCTCCTGGCCTGAGGAGCGTGCTCGGGATTGCTGTCCTCGAATTTCCGTCAGGCATCCTGCGGCGCACAGAGTTTGGGATAGCCCCCACCTCTCAGCGTGCAAACAGAGCAAACTGCCAGCCAGACGACCATGGCCAACCACGCGTCCACCCACCCTTGACTGTTGACATCGACACCTGACAGGAAAACCGGACCGCCAAACGCCTTGTGTATCTGACCGTGCAAACGTCCAGATGTCAAGCCTGACTAACTGGGGCCTCGCCCGCAGTAAGCCCGAGCGAAAAACGTGGGCGCTTTCGTCTTTCCACTTGCTGTCTCGCGAGTACTGCAACAACTCTCTTTCTGGCATTCGGCGTGTTTCCTCTTCCCATTCAGTCATGTCTCACAGTAGATAAGCTCACCGCCAGTCGGCCCCATCTTTTTTCTCATACAGGTACCCGCGCTGCATACGCACACACGTGGACTTGCACAGCCCCGTCTCCAAATAACGCCGATGATCAAAATTCCGATCCCGCAACACCAAACCCTCCAACACATTCAACAGCTTTCGAAACTCAGCGCCAACCCCCCGACCATCGTCCCAACAAACCGCTCTTCCCTGGACTCTGCACAAATAGCAATCGCAATAAGACAGGACGATTGCGACTTGCGATGGTCAAAACTGTGGGGCGGGAAGTGATGATGCTCAGGGTCCACCGTTCACATCCATCCTCTCCCGAAGCCCGCACGTCCGTCTGACAACATCGAGTCCGTGCACATTTACCGAACGGGCAATTTCGTCAAAAGATGGGGGCATCGAGACTTGTGCCACAACGATCGGGCAGCACGATTGTTTCAGACGGCCAGATCTAGACAGCTCTTGGCACTTTGCACGTTTGGCCGTGAACGGCCACGGTTGCCAAGCGCTCAAGATGCTTTCGGCTCTAGCAGCTCTACCCCAGGGTACGCCCGAATGCAACATCGATTCCTCTCGTCTCTAGTCGCACAGAGCTATGGCAGTCACAGCCTCAGCATCTGCTGCGTAGGCACGTCCATCAGAACAGCTACTGTAGCAATGCTCCTTGAAGATAACTAGGAGACGCAAACTATGACAAGTTATGAGTCTAGTTCCCCCTGGTGTACTCTATACATCAAAACGATCCCACTTTTATACCACTTTCCACTTAAACGCATGCTGCGCCTATTAGAAACGTTTAGTGTCCTATGGGGCGGTTGTATGACCAACAATAACCGCGTCAGTCCGCGTGCACCGAAGGTAAACCTTCCAGGCACACCACAATATGATGTCTAATGTGGATAATTATCCGCCGATACAATGTACTATGCCTTGTCCGTCGTCAACATCGCTTATGATCGATAGTACTCTGTACAGCTCTACAGCTCCATTATCGTGTATAAGGTGTGGGTATAGTGCCTCTATTGTGTACAAAGTCATACCGCGTTTCATGCGGACCTTACAAAGGAGGCTTCTACTATGAAAATCCGAACATATATAGTAATAGTCTACAGCTAGGCGATGACTAGTTGCAACAAGTAATCATTGCCCGACGGAATGAACCTAAAGAGGGTCGAGTATTGATCCAACTTTGCGGGGAGACGAGTAACGAACCTAATAAGGAAAATTTGACAGATGCGAATCGCCTTACCAACATTCGAAGCCAGGTCTTCGCACGGGCCCCGTCGGAGAGGACGAGGACACTTCCACTGACGCCGCTTTCGACATCATCACGCATGTCGTCATCCGAGACATAGTCGCAGCCGAGCCAGCCGGCACCAAAGCTGTAGCCGAGCATGCTACTACAATGGTCAAGGATGGTGAAGATGTGCAAGAGAAAATTTTGACTTCCGCGATGGCCTTCAAGATTCAGTCGATTGGTGTGACGCAGATGGCCATCCGCTCAAAGCCTCTCATTGAGGCTATTCGTAGTGTAATAGTCTATTTTCCTACGCAGGATCTCGCTGGCGACACTGTTACGGTGGATGAGCCTTATTACCCGCTCCTTCACTACCAAAAAGAGATCGGTCCCTATCTACAGAATCGGGAAGAAGAGGATCTGAAGGACGGCAATATTGGAGGATCACATACGCAAGGGCTTCGCGACTTCAGAATCCTTGAAGTGTTTTTGAATGCGATCTGGAAAGGCAGGATTGAACGCGAGAGTATCCGCTACCGCCAAGAGCCTCCTGGTGCCACTTACGAGATGCTGTGGAGTTTATTTCGGCCAGGAACCAAGGTTGTTGCTAAAGACAAATACATTCCGCATGGTGCGGAATATGCTGGCTACATTGTCCAACATTATGACTTGGAGCGTACGCAGACGGCGATCGGGTCTTCAAAACGTATTTATGGTGCTTGGATAATCAGGGTATTAGGTCATGTTCACAGTCAGAAACGGGTGACATTAACGGTGCAGCAGGAACATCAATCGACCGTGCCGACTACTTCATTGGAATACCTCATTATGAAGGCGTACGAAACATCACTACCCTTCCGATGTACCCGGTGCATATACCAGATGGCGGTGTTAAGATCAAGGTCAACCAAGAGTTGGAGAATAACATTGTGGAAAGAGGCCGTTCGTGTTGGAGCATGCTGCAGAAGGTGTTCACGGAAAAACTCCTGGAGGTTTCCTATTGTGGACCACTTATAGGCGGAGAAGAGGAGGTAAAAATGTTGGTAATTCTCTGCAGGCCTTACTGATTTCATACATAGTATAGCGGCAAGGCCATCATCGATTGGGAATCCTACAGCCACCATGTGAAAGGAAATCTAGAATTTAGCGAAATGTGGTCGCGTACTGTGAGTTATTAGTATCATCTTTCCAGCTACTGGAATTACAATCTGACGGACACAAGGTGATAAGCGGGCCGTTCGTGAGTTACCAGTACATCGACTCTGCGCAAAAGGACATCGTTTTACAGAGTGACCACTTCTTCCTACTTGGTTGATCGCTCAGGGCTTTCACCTTGAAGACGAGACAGTGGCATAAGTAGACCTTGGGCATATGACGCTTCATCATCTCCATTGTCCGCCGTTCTAATTAGTGGAGATTAACGTTGGAATTTACTCCTCAACTTCGAACTGTAGAGCTAAGATATGCAATCAGGTTCCCTCGATATTCGGTACATCAGCACGACCAAACATACCGAGGCTTCCAGCAACCTTCAGATTCCAGAAAGCCGGCGGACGACGCTTAAGGCGTTGACCGCTCGATTGAGTAGAGATTCCGTGGCCTGGAGCGCGGATTTTGTACGTAACAAGGGTGAAGGGCAAATATTTTTACTTCATGGGCCGTCAGGGGTGGGAAAGACGCACACGGCCGAGTGCATTGCGGAGCTTACGGGTAATACCATCTATTGACTCTAGCATAGACCGGCCACTTCTCTCACTTACCTGCGCAGACATAGGTAAGTGACTGAAACTGCGGTCTCAGTATTCCATTACTGATATATATACAGGAACAGATGAGAGTAAAATGGAAACAGAGCTTGCCCAATGGTTCAGCTTGGCTAAGTAGTGGAAAGCCATCTTGCTGATTGACGAAGCGGATGTCTATTTCGAAAGGAGAGTAACTGGTCAACTGCAAAGGAACAGTCTTGTGTCTGCCTTTCTTCGCTCCATGGAGTACTATCGTGGCATCCTCTTCCTGACTGTACGTGCCTTAGCGGTCTAACGACACATTGGCTCTTTCAGGTGCTAATCAGTTCACGTAGACCAACAGGCTGGGACGTATTGACGATGCCATACTCGGTCGAATCCATCTCATTATCGAATACGAAGATCTCTCTGACGAAACGCTCGAGAAGATTTGGCACCAGTTCTTTGCCAAACTGTGCAAAGAGCGACCTGATTTTGCTCTCGACGATTACGTCGAATCGTACATCGAAAATGATCCGAAAGTGAAGGAGTTGAAGTGGAACGGGCGCGAAATACGGAACGGTTAGTTTTGCCCATCTCAAGTACTGCTGGCGCACGCATGGACGAAGCATATAGAGAGGTGGGCTTGATGAAAAGGGTCAATTTGAACAGGGCACCGAAGGCGAAGGGAGAGTAGGCGAGAGGCTTTATGACATGCGCGACACCATCATCTCCTTTTCTATACAATTTATCGGTTGAAATTCACACTCTATTTGCGCACTGTGTATCGCATAACGTATCTTGATGCGACTCGGATTGATGGCCGCAAGCGGATTAGCAGGTGTGTAGGCTTCTTTGAAGAAATTTCAGGATCGTCAAAGACAACTGCCGTGAACGACGAGCGCATGCAGTCCTACAGAAAACGCCTATACTCGTATCTCTAAAATCTACCAGCCATTTTCGCCTGTCCACATGCGCTCTGGGTGCCAGTCCTGACTACCCCACACCAGCGAAGCAGCGCTAGGGTGATGCATCATCACGGCGGTAGCAGACTGGTGGCTTTAGTATCGCATGCGGGTGACATTGCGATTCTGGAGAAAATGGAAAAGGTTTGCCAAAGAAGCAGCGGGAAAAGATGGAAGCTGAGCGTACGCGATGAAAGGCACATAATACCCATCTCCTACGCCAACAAACCCCACAAGCTCGCGAGAAACAATGCTATGGCTCTGCTCGGCGACGCGCGAATAGCTACTGTCATGACCAAGATCTGGTAGGACCACGGCATTCGTAATCGTGCACGGAGTCGACCCTGGAGAGGGTTATGAGGCATGTAATCATCCGCACCTCAAAAGATGACGACGGACGGAAGACAGTGTAAGGGGCCAAACGTACGATGGTCGAGATTGAGGTATCATGACCCTACAACGCTAATAACTCGGAAACACTGCCCTAGCGATTAGGGGCAACGGCCAGATGAAAGAAATGGACGAAGGGTATCAGTCGACGGCATATCATTCGCGGGCACGTGCTGAAGTTGAATAGGTGCCTTAGATAGGCTATTGGAGATGTCACCAATGACGAGCAACATGCAAGCTAGAACGATGAAGGTGATAGGCGGGGGGTGTGTTGGACTGAATCGAAAGCGCTGAGATGGGCCCTCGTGACCAATCTAGCCGAGCACTTAAGGTGTCCTCTGCATCGAGGCTGTGCGACCGAAGTCTAACTATCGGAATCGGATCGAATAGACTACACCATTTATCGTAGATCACTAGAACAGGTGGGAAGGACTGGTATCATGATGAGGCTATGCTGACGACAACGTTGCGTGCTCGTCAGGCGGTAACAGCAGAGGACCAGAGGCAGACGTGTCCAGCCGTGAGATGTGGCTCGAGAGGTCTAGATCTGTGGCGGAGCAGACGAGAGCACTTGCAGGAGTAAACATGGAGGAGCGAGTTGATCGCCGTGCTGTCTCCAATAGTGGACGCAAGAAGGGCGATCGGGCAGATCCCGTACTCAGGCCTTCCCTGTTTCTCCCTCCCGAGATGCAATGACAGAGATGGCGCGCGAACAACGAAGCTGGCTGCACAGAGAGAAAAAAGACGCGGTACTGTTGACATCATTGACTCCATACCATCACAAAACAACAGGGTCAGCATATTGCCTTCCTGAGTGACACGTCCAATGCCAAGTTCGCGCAGAGTCAATATCGTTTGTGATGGGCGCTGGGATGTACTCGCCAACGCCTGCACCCCTGCCCATGATTCGATGCTTTCCTGGGCGCATGTGGTACGGAAAGGCGCCGGACATCCTTTCATCAAACGTGTTTCGACACCCTGCTGCTGCTGCTGCTATCTTCCGCATTGCTAGTCCACTCCGCATCTGCTGCAGAGACCCCGACGGCTGCGCAGCCACATGAGGCTGGAGCGCGCCACGCGTGGAGAAACTTGGTCTTCGCAGGCCCAGAGTTCCCTTGGGAAAGGGTTTAAGCTGAAGCGAGCTGGCGGCCAATAGGGCGTGGTAGCCGCCGCGCTGGTAGCGTGCCATGGCGACGTATTGGTGGGAATTGCACATGTGCTAGACCCTGATTGAGCCGTGCTAGTCTCGATTCGGCTGGGCTATGACGTGGGGCGCTTGCCAAAGGGTCAAAGGAGGACGGACTACATGAGAGCGCCGGAGTCTTGTTTACCTGGCACCTCAATTTGTTCCCGCTCGCCTGTATTTCTTCGCACCTTCGTCGCGACATCTGCTGGTAGGGCGCTGCGCGAGCGACTGTCCATCATGGCCCTCACACACCTTTTCGTCAGGGTAAGCTTGGCTGCGATTTTGCTGCTGATCCCGGAGCGGAGCTAACACGAGTTTCGCAGGACGATGGGGATCCTGGCTCCCACAGGAACAAGTCGAATTCGCTGTCGTCGCTCGTCTCTACCCTCGTGCCGGTCCTCATCATCGCCGTCGTCTTCGCCATCCTGTTCTTGATCTTCCGTCGCAAGTTCCGCAGGTTGTATGCGCCGCGTACCTACGTTGACAGCTTGGGCGACCAGCGCAAGACACCCGCCCCGAGCCCTGGCTTCTTCGGCTGGATCAAAGACTTCAAGTCCATCAAGGATGAATACATTCTGGACCACTCGTCCATCGACGGATACCTGTTTGTGCGGTACTTCAAGCTGCTTATCGTCATCAGCTTTCTGGGCTGCTTGATCACTTGGCCGGTCCTCTTCCCTATCAACGCTACGGTAAGGTGCGCGGTACTATAAATTGGGGGCTTCGCTGATCGCAGCAGGGCGGCGCGGGCAATGAGCAGCTGGACCTTCTCTCCATGAGCAATGTCGTCAACGTCAATCGCTACTATGCGCATGCTCTGATTTCCTTTGTTTTCTTGGGTAAGGCCCCTTTAATACCCACTGGAAGCGCAATATACTGATTGTCGTAGGCCTCGTCATGATTATCATCGCGCGCGAGTCCTTCTATACCATCAACATTCGCCAGGCCTACCGACGTTCGCCATGGGGCGCTAGCCGCCTGTCATCAAAGACGATCTTGTTCACCAATGTTCCGAAGACTCTCGGGGAAAATGCACTCTTTGAGATGTTCCCCGGTGTGAAGCACGCATGGGTCGCGTCCAATTGCAAAGAGCTCCAGGAGCTGGTCGACGAGCGCGACGACACAGCTTACAAGCTCGAAGCTGCCGAGATCCAGCTGTCGCGCGACGCCAATCTGAACCGTATCAAGGCGGAGAAGGGCAAGAAAGCGTACCAGAGCGGAGAAGGCGTCGACAAGTTCATCAACCCGAAAGACCGACCGACCCACAGACTCAAGTTCCTCATTGGAAAGAAGGTCGACACCATCACGTACGGACGTCAACACTTGGCTGAGCTCATTCCCAAGATTGAAGCCGAGCAAAACAAGCATTGGCAGGGCGAGGCCGAGCTTGTCGGTGCTGTTTTCGTTGTCTTTGATACTCAGAAGTCGGCCCAGGATGCCTGGCAGATGATGCAGCAGAGGAAAACAAAGCCCAACTCGAAGATGTCGGCGCGCCAGCTTGGTGTCCTCCCCCAGGAGGTTGTCTGGAGCAATCTTCGAATTGGTGTTCCGGAGCATTGGGTGCGGTGGTTGCTTGCGACTGCTTTCATCACCGTCATGATTGTCTTCTTCGCAGTTCCTGGTAAGACATCCATTCATCAAACCAGCATCTCTCTAACAATATGCAGTGGCTTTTGTTGGTGCAGTTTCGCAAATCAACTACTTGACTGAGCGATTCACCTGGCTTCAATGGATCAACGACATCCCGCCTGTCATTTTGGGTGTCGTCACCGGTCTGCTTCCAGTTGTCATGCTCGCGGTCCTCATGGCTTTGGTGCCTATTGTCTGCCGAGGTAAGTTTTCGCAGTCTTATCGGCTCAAACTCACCTCGCTAACGTATCACAGTACTAGCCAAGGTTGCCGGATGGGTAACACTCAGTCAGGTCGAACTCCAGACTCAGTCATGGTACTTTGCCTTCCAGGTCATCCAAGTCTTCCTCATCACCACCTTTGCCGGAGCTGCGACCACCGTTATTGACCAAGTCATTAAAAACCCTGGCTCCGCTCTTACGCTGCTCTCTGAAAATCTACCCAAGGCATCCAATTTCTACATCAGCTACTTCGTTCTCTTTGGCTTGTCGGCTGCTACAGGAACTCTCCTCAACATTGGCGGCTTCGTCACTGTAGTCCTACTTGGCCGCATCCTTCCTGGCAAGACTCCCCGCAAGATGTTCCAGAAACTTACCAATCTTACCGCACCCATGTGGGGTTCCGAGTTCCCCAAGTGGGTCAATCTAGGCGTCATTGCCTTGAGCTACTCCTGCATTGCACCTCTCGTGCTAGGTTTCGCAACCGTTGGCTTCTCCCTCATCTATGTCGCCTTCCGCTACAACTTCCTGTACTGCTACGAGACCAACATCGATACCAAGGGCGCCGCCTACGAGCGTGCCCTTCGCCAACTTATCACCGGTGTTTATCTTTCTGAAGGCTGCCTGATTGGCCTCTTCGCTATCGCAACCGGTAACAACAGGGCTGCCGCTGGACCCCTCGCCATCGAAGTCTTGCTACTTGCTTGCACTATCGCCCTCCACCTCACTCTTCGTACCGCCCTCAAGCATCACGAAGCGCGCGTCGCATACATGGATCCTACACCCACTACCACGCACGTAGAAGCCGCGCTCTCGCTCGAGAAGAAACCCGGCACTACCGACGGACCTTCCGCAGCAGCCGGCCCACCCCGCCCCTCCAAGATCCCAGCATTCCTTCAAAAGCTAATCAACCCTGAACGCAACTCCACCACCCACCTCTCCACCTCGCTTGACCAATTCTATCATCAACCCCAGGAGCCCCTTCCCACCGAGATCCAGAAGAGGGCCTTCTTCAACCCCGCTGTTACCTCACCCACACCAGTTATCTGGATTGTGAAAGATGATATGGGCATTAGTGAGCGGGAAATCAGGGACACGAAGAAGGCGGTTCCCGGATTGGAGATTACAGACGAGCAGGCTGTGTTCAATGAGAAGAATAAGGTGGTCTGGAAGGGACTGGACGAGGGCAAGGCCCGCGAGGCGCCAGTTTGGGAGGAGAGGATTCTCTATTAGGCATTGGACCAGACCAACAAATACAAAAAATGGAGGAAGAAAAGAGGAAGACGTAATGAAATGGGAGGAGGCTGAAGGCCGGGATTTCCGCCAACAGTGAGTGGTGCGTGACTCCGAACGAAGGTCGGAGTGGTTGACATTATGGTCACCCAGCGAGGATTGAATATCTTGCACGGCTTGACTTGTCTTGATTTGGATGAATCTTTGTTTGATGAGTTCCGACAGCATGGTGTTCTGGGCCATGGTATCACTTCATGCCACATACCCCCTAGCAGATTAGCTTTATTATAATCCTATTTCGAATTCCACAAGGTACTGCGTGACAGTGATAGAGATCTTTGGTTTTACGTCTCACTCTTCTGGACTTTTGACTCTAAAGCGGTAGAATTTCTGCCTATATTCTAGAATTTAACTATACTTAAGTTATCAAATGAGTAGCAGCCATCGCGTCGTCAAAACTCGCGGAATAACCCAAAAAAGTTATATAAAAAGGCATTTCGTCCCGAATACCTTAAAACGCAAGAAGGTTGTAGTCATTGCCTGTGATTGCCTGAGGCGTCACGGCATGACTGCGAGGGCAACGGCCCGAGCCTCAGAGAGGGCGTGGGGCGTGCCATGATGTTAAGCTAGTATAGGATTATAATATAATGGTAACGTACTCTAACGGAACAAGGTTGTGGCTATTAGACCTGTAGCTATACAAAGTCTAAGCAAGCGGGCTGACCAAAGCTCCGTAACCCGTGATTAAACTCGGTTATCCTCCCTGGCGGTCTGTCAACCAGCTCACCTTTTGCAGATTCGCCACCTCAACAAGGTCCGTGTCAGTGCGGTTCGGCCGTCCTCCCTGCTAGTATCAGTAAGGTGTTCGTCCGCTTCTCAAGAGAGAACCAAAGTCGCATGTGAACTCGCCTCCAGCTGACTCCGCATCTTAACCCGACTCGGCCACAATGTGGCTGTGAAACTAGCTGCAAACCACTTTGACCTCAGCGAGTCCAGCTCCCGCCTCACTAAGCCTTCGATGTAGCAGGACACAACAGTCCTCATTCAGAGCGTTGCGCTTGCAGATGCAATTATTTGGTATAGCTCAGTTTCTTGTGTACCTATGCGCTCGCTAGCCTTGATAGAGAGGGCTATATTGTGACGGTTGCTGGATACAAGAGACGTAATAGATCACGTGATAACTCTAGTTATGTAAGACGACTAGCGTAGCCTCGCCTATATAGACGGCCGCGCGTACATAGCTACCATCCAGAGTGTTCCTCCACCTCATCCGCTGTGACCTACGAGATACCGTCACACATATCCTCCCCTGACATGCATATGTGCACCAGCAAGATGCAGGGTAATTTTCGTTGGGATTGTTCTAGCGTGATATTCTTCCATGTCAAGCCATGGTACCTGCTTTCAACTTATAGAAACTAAGAGAAAAAGTGCAAAACGCAAGGAAGAACCTCTTACTCTTTCACGTCATTTTGTCGATACATTCGCTCTTCTATTACCACCTTCCAGTAATCCACGACTCTGTAATTTAGTCAGTAATGGGTCCAATGCCCGACGCCCTAACTCACGGCTTCACAATATCTTCTGGTGAACGACGTATGAGTTCCGGTCTGACGATTACATCATTGCGGCTTTCTAATTTGGCCAGTGTGAAGCACGATTCCAATGCGAGCTTGTACTTTCGCGACCCAGTCTTGGTCTGCACCATGCTCAACAGCTTTTCTTCATGAACTCTCGTCCATGCTCTTTCTGCGACTTGGTTGATGTCGCGCTTCGCTACATCGAAAACGAACTGGTTTTCGTCGAAACGAACGTGCATGATCTGACTTTTCATGCCGAGCTCAGCAAGTGCTACCGCGAGGCGCAAAAATGTTTGTTCTGAAGTCTTTTCATCATGGCATGTATTCCGATTCTGTCGAAATGTGCAAATGTCCTCGCCCGAGCACATTTTGTTTAGGAGGATTCCGCAGGTGCAGAGGTCACGTGTCCACGGAGCGTCGTAGAGCAGCACCATAGTTTTGACTAGGCTTATGGCGACGATGCCAAGAATAGGTTCCCTTGCTTTGCGGGTTTTTGGGTTTGCTACAATATTTTGGAGGACTTGTTTGATGCTCAATCCGGAAATCAGGCTGTTGAGTCTGATGTTTCGCGCGGTATTTCCTGGCCGACGAGAGGTTGATTGAGTAAGGTTGACTGCGATAGTCCTGAGCTGGTACTTTTCACGCCACTGAGCAACGAAGTTGAGCGTGAATGTGGATCCTTCGGCTAGATCGCATAAGGTTTCTTCAGGAGATAGCTTTCCTAGGACGAGCCACCACTTCTTGCTCTCCTCATTCCTGTCATACAGATCCCATAACCACCGCACGGCACTCGTAAATTGCGTCTGAAACTCGATCGTTTCATTGAGCTCTTTGGGATCGACTGGCTTGTTGGGGTCCCATTTTTTGCTCAGAAGCATCCAGTATTGCCTTCGGGAGAACTTGTCCAGCATTTCGACTCCGTCCTTTAGTCGATCGATACACTCCTTCATATAGGAGCTTTGGAAAAGGGCGTATGTGAGTTGCTTTATCCATCCATCTGTGGGTCGTGCCTGTCCCATGCCCGGCTTAGCCTGGAGAATTCTATACCAAGTTCGTCTCTGCGAGTCAGTCAGCTCCGGAGAGCTTGGATCCTTGCAGTACAGGTAGGCAAGTAACTTGTTTTTCTCTTCCTCGATGCCACGCAGCATATCTTTGACCGTTTGGAAGCCATCACGACCCCAGAACATCTCGTAGACCGCGTCTGGATATGAATTGTCGTACGTATCCACCCAAGTATTCTTCCAACTCTCCAGCTCCTGTTGGATCACACGTATACGGATCCTACAATAATCGAGCCGGGAGGCCGCATCTCGAAAATCATGGTACTTCTTATTCAGTGTTTCCACGGTGGTGGTAACGAACGCGATCAACCCTGCGACCGTTCCAATGGCGCCCAATACCGCGAGCTCGGCAACCATTTCAGTAAGTGAACTGTTCGAGTTGTACTGGTGAAAATATAGATGTTTGAAGATGATGTTTCAAAACATTGTGGTCACACTGGACAAATGATCGCCAAGCCTACCCCGCTTTTCCAGACTCAGCCTCAGCTGGAGCAGCTGCCTTCTACCTGCATCTAACAGTCTCGATTTCAACAACAATCATTCTCTACGGCATGCCCTATTATCTATGATATGCGAAACAACATGGAGGAGGACACGGGTGTACAGGGACTGCAAGCTCTGTATACGCAGATAGACCTAGTCAACACGATCCGTAGCCTCGTGGACAAGGCTAAATATAGACCTGCAGACGAGCCTACAGCAATATCTTTGCACGACAACCTCATTCGTCTTCGAAATTGGGAGCAGGAGATATTTGTGAACGGTTTAACTGAGTTTGAAGCTAGCAATCAGAGTTTGACGCAAGAAATATGTGGGCAGGTGAAGAAGATTGGGGAAATTCTCCAGGCTATTGAGACCGCGATATCCAAAGGAGACACTGATACGGTCGTGTAAGTATTGAACCCAGACATTCAGCCTAGTCACTTGCTCGAGAGCTTCTTGTTCTGGTCGTATTTCTTATACGGCTAGCTAACGCGTCACACAGTAGCTCGTTGGAAGAACTGGATACGACGATCGATGAGCTTGTTGAAAACTCAGAACCCGCTATTGTAGCCATTGAAGTAGCCAATAAGTCGGGAACTCAAGGCTTGCTGATGCGCAGTATTGAACGGCGAGCGTTAGAATTGATTGAAGTTCTTAATCAAAAACCCGAGGCGTTCGTTCCAGAACGACCCATCGATATAGCACAGCCATCAGGCCACAGCTCAATGCCAATAATATTCGATCGGGTCGGAGAAGCGGATCTAAGCAACAATGACCCAGCCACGAGCACCGAAAGGTGGCCCACCGGACGCTTGCTCCAGTACTGGCCAGAAGAACTGGCAGAGGTTCAAGACAACAAATCTGCGGGGTTTACTGACACTCCTCCAAAGGGCGCTAGTAACAATCCACCAATCCTTGAGGCCGTTCTAGGACGACTAGAGGATAAAGACCCGTCGGTTCGAAAAGCGGCTGTTGAAGCGCTAGGCAAGCAATCGCCATTGTCAGACGATATCCTCAAGGCCGTTGCAGTGCGACTCGAGGATAAAGATCCGTCTGTTCGAGTAGCGGCTGTTAAAGCGCTAGGCAAGCGTTCACCATTGTCAGACGATATCCTCAAGGCCGTTGTAGGGCGACTCGAGGATAAAGACCCGTCTATTCGAAAAGCGGCTATTGAAGCGCTAGGCAAGCGATCACTACTGTCAGACGATATCCTTAAGGCCGTTGCAGGGCGACTCGAGGATGAAGAGTGGTCTATTCGAGGGGGGGCTGTTGAAGCGCTAGGCAAGCGTTCACCATTGTCAGACGATATCCTCAAGGCCGTTGTAGGGCGACTCGAGGATAAAGACCCGTCGGTTCGAAAAGCGGCTGTTGAAGCGCTAGGCAAGCGTTCACCATTGTCAGACGATATCCTCAAGGCCGTTGCAGGGCGACTCGAGGATAAAGACCCGTCGGTTCGAAAAGCGGCTGTTGAAGCGCTAGGCAAGCAATCACCATTGTCAGACGATATCCTCAAGGCTATTGCAGGGCGACTCGAGGATAAAGACCCGTCTATTCGAGAAGCGGCTGTTGAAGCGCTAGGCAAGCGATCACCATTGTCGGACATCCTTAAGGCTATTGCAGGGCGACTCGAGCATAAAGACCCGTCTGTTCGAAAAGCGGCTGTTGAAGCGCTAGGCAAGCAATCACCATTGTCAGACGATATCCTCAAGGCCATTGCAGGGCGACTCGAGGATAAAGACGTATTTGTTCGAAAAGCGGCTATTAAAGCGCTAGGCAAGCAATCACCATTGTTAGATGACATCCTCAAGGCCGTTGTAGGGCGACTCGAGGATAAAGACCCGTATGTTCGAGAAGTGGCTGTTGAAGCGCTAGGCAAGCAATCAACATTGTCAGACGATATCCTCAAGGCTATTACAGGGCGACTCGAGGATAAAGACCTGTTTGTTCGAAGAGCGGCTGTTGAAGCGCTAGGCAAGCAATCGCCATTATCAGACGATATCCTCAAGGCCGTTGCAGGGCGACTCGAGGATAAAGACCTATTTGTTCGAAAAGTGGCTGTTGAAGCGCTAGGCAAGCAATCGACATTGTCAGACGATATCCTCAAGGCCGTTGTAGGGCGACTCGAGGATAAAGACCCGTATGTTCGAAAAGCGGCTATTGAAGCGCTAGGCAAGCGATCACCAATTGCCAGACAGCATCTCCGAAGTCGAGTAAGTAGCTAATCAAGGAATAATGTACCTCGTCGACAGTAAGGACTCTAGCGTAGGAGGAGGAAGTCGATGTGGGGAAGGAGTTTTATATGGCATTAAGCACTCGGTTTTCTTGGTAGAAACATTATCAAATTGAAATGAGTTCGCAGAGTTATAGAATTCGCTATTATGAAGGCCAGATTTAATGCTACTCTAACCTTACCCTTCTCAAACATGTGTCTTTAGCGCCCCCGGCCAAAAGCCTGCTAGGTTACTCACGAGGCTGTTTAGGTTGGCCTTTCAATCGCCCTCAAGCAAGCATTCGCGTGCACTTCTTTGCGACTCGGCTCGGAACGTGACCACTAGCCTGTTGAGATGTGCGGCAGCTTGTGGATCGTCTGATATAGCCTCTGCTTGGTCCTCCCATGACTTGAACGCGTGTCAAGTTCGTAAAATGATAGATTTTTTCTAGGCTGTATATCGTCTAGACCTAAATGCTGCCATTGGTCAAAATTCATGTCACATAAATCTCCTTTTCCTAAAGAATTGAATGCGTTTAACACCTAATAGTGTAACCTAATTACTTATTCACAATATCCTCTTAAAGTCGAAATCGCGTCGTGAATCGGTCCAACTTGCTAAGAAACGCGACCAGATCCCCTCAGACCCTCCCACGCGGTTTTGCAAAAAGCTCGGACCCACAAAAAAGCCACCACAACAAACAAAAATCGTTGTGTCCTATCCACGTACATTGTAATTAATTGCTCCACCCACAACGGTATTTCTGGTGATTTTTATTGCGCTTTTATTACAATGCCTCCGCAGAGACAGCAGCAAATTTTTGATACACCAAGGAAGGCGCGTATCAAGGGCGCAGTCGACTTTCTCGACTATATGCAGATTCCTTACTTTAAGAACGATATTTTCCGATACAACAACGTTTCCAAACAACGCGGATACGAGATTCTATCTCAAGACAATGAGCTAGCTAATAGGACGCACCACAATACTATTTTAACAGAAGAGAATCGCGGCAGGCCTTGTTTACTGTCGCAGAAGGATCTGGAGCGCTGTGATCGCTTTCTTCAAGACTATGGATGGGACGCGCTCTCTTACGTAGGCTCAACTTGCCAAAGAATTGGATTTGCCCTGTTCTGCTTAGACTCAGAGAAAAGCTATAGGTATTATGGACTACTCTAAGTGTATAGCATGTACAAAGGGATGGGTGAGCCAGGGGGTCGCAGAAAAACGAGTCGAATTTTGCAACAATATGCTCGCAAAGTACCCAGAACCTTTTATGTGGGCACCGTGTACGGTTCTCCGACGAAGTCCACTGGAGTATTGGCTCAGAAGGAAAGATGCGGATCATTAGGAAACCTAGAGAGCGATATTATTCTGATGGTATTCAACATGTCACTAATCGAGATGATAAGAAAAAGCTCCAGCGGCAACACTCCTAGGCAGCAATTGGCTTCAAATCCAAGTCGCCAATACATTTCTATGATTTTTTTTTTTTTTTTTTTTTAGATATCAGCCGA
Organism: Darksidea phi; assembly: GCA_030770425.1. Lineage (NCBI taxonomy): Eukaryota > Fungi > Ascomycota > Dothideomycetes > Pleosporales > Lentitheciaceae > Darksidea > Darksidea phi. The sequence goes on along the minus strand of JASJFT010000020.1, from coordinate 134,728 downwards.
ATTGCTCAGCTATCCTGTTTGGTACCCCGGGGGAAGAGGTGGGGTGAATCTGTAATACGATCTATTCCTTCTGTTGACCAGCACTGATTTCCCTTGATCTCTGAGAACGAAGCGCGCGATCGCCATCTGCGCCAAAGTACCCTACGATCAGAGCGACGAAGAACCGGAAGGAGGTTTGCCAGGCTTCCAGCCCTATGCGGAACTTCTTCTTTCTTCACGAGGATCTCAAGGTACTTCTGAACGATCGTGCGTTGTTCCGAGATTTCTAGCGCGCTCCACCCGCTGCGCAGCCCCACCTGCCTTCAGCCTACCTCTGCATGCCTTGTTGACGTGGCAGCCAAGTCTTCCGGTGAAGCAGTTAATCAAGTCGCTAGAAGCAACGCAGAACCAATATGGCTAGCTCGCGCAGCCACTTGCGTCGGGGGAGGGGGGCGCTTCGCCCGGTTAACGCCTTGGCGTGCACTGCATTGGAAGGCTGCCTTCACAGCCCGCCTGCGACCATTATAATCTATCAACCGCTTCTGTTGTCCCCACAATTCCTAGCCTCCTACCTTAGTTAGCTCCAAACAACGCCTTTCCCCGAATCGTTTGCGTTCTCTCCCCTCCCGCCCCGGAAACGATATTGCAGCGATGCGACTTCTTCACTTCGATCATTCTAAAAGACTCGTCTCGACAGACTTCAGTGGGAAGTCTATTCCGCCATATGCGATCCTTTCACACAGATGGGGAGATTCCGAGGTTCTCCTCGAAGATATCAGAAGCGACACCTACAAAGAGAAGGAGGGTTATCGAAAGATCGAGTTCTGCGCCGAACAGGCGGCTCAGGATAAGCTACCATATTTCTGGATCGACACATGTTGCATTGATAAATGGAACCGTCGCGAGCGCTCAAAAGCGATCAACTCAATGTTTCGATGGTATACGAATGCGACAAAATGCTACGTATTCCTACCAGACGTTTCAGTATCCACCGCGACAGAGATAGTTCAACGGAGTAGTTGGGAGGCATCATTTCGGGCAAGCAAATGGTTTACTCGAGGTTGGACACTTCAGGAACTTATTGCTCCGGTATCGGTCGAGTTCTTTTCTTCTGAAGGACGGCGAATAGGCGATAAGCGATCCCTCGGGCAGCTAATCCATGAGATTACTGGTATCCCAGTCGACGCGTTGCAGAACTGTCCATTAAACGGATTTACCATATCCGAGAGAATGGCATGGGCCGAAAATCGCGAGACAACTGAAGAAGAAGACAAGATATACTGCCTTCTTGGACTTCTTGATATCTTCATGCCTGCCTCCTATGGCGAGGGAGAGAAGAAAGCGCGGACAAGACTCCAACTTGAAGTGGAAGCAGCCAATGGCGCTCCATCCATCATTCCGTTTTCCCGGAACGATCACTTCGTTGGTCGGGAATCACAGCTTGCGGGACTGGAAGCAAAGCTCTTCGAAGGCAAGCAAACTGCCATGATCGCAATAACAGGACCAGGAGGAACGGGTAAATCACAGCTAGCGCTCGAGCTTGCCTACCGAACAAGACAAAAGAACAAGAACTGCTCGGTCTTCTGGATTGATGCAAGCGACATAGACAGTCTCTATCAATCGTATACGAGTATTGCCCAAAAGCTCCACGTTCCTGGTTGGGACGATGAGAAGGCAGATATTAAGGAGCTGGTGAAACTACATCTGAGCAGGAAGGGTGAAAGGCAGTGGCTGCTCATTTTTGACAACACGGATGGCATAAACCTGGGTTCCAGCGGGTTGTCCGCACGGGCTGCCGACTTGCTCGATTACCTGCCACAGTCTGAACTATGTTCTATCGTCTTCACAACAACCAACAGCGACACAGCGAAGAGGCTGGCATCACCAAACATTGTAGAGCTAGGGGAAATGACACCAGATACGGCCGAAAGGATGTTGGAAAACCATCTGAATATTCCGGTTTCAAGAAGTGAGCAGCAGGAGGCGAAGCTTTTGCTACAAGAGCTATCGTATCTTCCCCTGGCCATTGTCCAAGCAACATCCTATATCGATACCAGAAACATATCACTGCGGGACTACCGGTCACAATTACTCAAGAAAAATGAGGAGGCTTTTGAGCATTATCGCGAATTATCGGAGGGCAAGCTACAAGAATACGGTGCAAAAGGCCCTATAACCACCACACTTCTCATCTCAATGGACCAGATCCGCGGTAGTGATCCGCTGGCAGCAGACTATCTATTCCTTGCGGCCTGCGTGGGCCCAAAAGACATCCCACTGGATCTTCTGGACGCATCCTTACCTCGTGAAAGGGAAGATGCGATAAAAGTTCTCAACAGCTACGCGCTTGTTACTAGGCGGCCTGCCGAATCCGCACTCGATCTCCACCAACTAGTACATCGTGCTGTGCGGAGATGGCTCCAAAAGCAGGAGAAGCTGGACCAATGGACCCAACATGCTATTGCACGGCTAGTAAAGGTGTTCCCTGGCCATAATCACGGTAGTAGAAGTAAGTGGAGACGGTTACTTCCCCATGCTAAGTACGCTCTGTCACATAGCCTTCCTGAACAAGAGGACGCGGATAGGATGACCCTGGTATGGAAATGCGCTATGACACTGCAAAGTGATGGACGGTACAACGAGTCAGAAGAGTTGTTTGTACAAGTAATAGGGATGAGAAAGAGGGTACTTGGGGAGGAGCATCCAGACACGCTAACTAGCATGGGCAACCTGGCGTCGACGTACCAGAAGCGGGGCCGGTGGAAGGAGGCCGAAGAACTGGAGGTGCAACTAATGGAGATGTTCAAGAAGGTGCTTGGGGAGGAGCATCCGCACGCGCTGACCAGCATGAGCAACCTAGCGGTGACGTACCAGTATCAGGGCCGGTGGAAGGAGGCCGAAGAGCTGGGGGTACAAGTAATAGAGACGAGAAAGAGGGTACTTGGGGAGGAGCATCCAGACACGTTAATCGGCATAGGTATCCTGGCGTTGACGTACCAGAATCAGGGCCGGTGGAAGGAGGCCGAAGAGCTGGGGGTACAAGTAATAGAGACGAGAAAGAGGGTACTTGGGGAGGAGCATCCAGGCACGCTAATCGGCATAGGTATCCTGGCGTTGACGTACCAGAATCAGGGCCGGTGGAAGGAGGCCGAAGAACTAGAGGTGCAAGTAATGGAGACGTCCAAGAGGGTACTTGGGGAGGAGCATCCAGACACGCTGATCGGCATGGGCAACCTGGCGTTGACGTACCAGAATCGGGGCCGGTGGAAGGAGGCCGAAGAACTAGAGGTGCAAGTAATAGAGACGAGAAAGAGGGTACTTGGGGAGGAGCATCCGCACACGCTGACCAGCATGAACAATCTGGCACGCACGTGGAAGTCCCAGGGCCGGAATGAAGAAGCTATGTCGCTGATGGAAAAGTGCATCGAGTTACGGAAGCGGATCCTCGGCCCTAACCATCGTAACACGGAGACTTCGCTCAAAGCACTAGACTGGTGGCGAATGGAGAATTTAGGTATTTTAACCTAACGCTGCTTTTATTTCGTAGAATACAAAGCCAATGCCTATGCGGAACAGATTAAGCTGTGTAAGCCTGATTATTAGTGATAATTAATAGTAATGAGTAAGTTACCAACTGGATTTTGCCACCACATACAGGGAGGGTGGCCGACCCGCACCGGCCACAGGGTTGTGAGGTGGCGAATCTACAAGAGGCTGGAAGGAAGACTACCAGATCACATACATTGTCATGGAGCGCATCATCGGCTCAAACCTAAAATCCGAGTGGCCTAAGATGGATCAGACCGCAAAGGAGGTTGTTACCTCGAAATTGCGGACCCTGTTCCAAGAGATGCGAACGCTGGAGTCACCGGGTGGATACTGTAGCGTTGGTAACGGCGGGCTTCCGGACGGCACTTTTCCAGAGAGATAATCCAGATGGGCTTTTCGGGAGAGATCATCTAGAAAAGCCATTAATGTCGTTTAACACCGAAGCCGATTTGAACGCCACTATAATCACAAAGGGTGTCGAGTTCGGCCACTCCGGTGCTAAGCTGAGTTTCTACACACGCGCCATCGAGGATATCTGAAAGGGCCACGGACCTGTTTTTTCAATGCGTGTTTCCGGCGGGATAGTGCCCTATTTCGGCACCCTTCGTTCACAGGTGCTAGGAAAGAGGGGGAAGAAAGGGGAGTGTCGTGGGATTCGGAGAAGCAAGATATTGTGCTTGTTGATTGGGAGTATGCGGGTTGCTATCCTAGCTATTGGGAGTATACTCACGCTATGTTTCGTCCTGTGGGGTGGGAGGATGACTGGGCCTATTGGGTCGAGAAGGTGCTGGATCCGTTTCAAAATGAGTAACTTTTGATGCAGACTCTACTCTTATCGGGGCGGGGTTAAGCAAAAGAAATCGAGGAAAAGTTGACACGGCTGGTACTGACTAAGCCGACGACACAATCTCAACTTTCGCAGGTATCTTTGGAGCCAATTGATTACGCACAACTGAGAAGGACATCTGACTTCTAGAAGACTGGCAATCATAGGAACGACTGCGCAAAAGCGAGCTTTTTAGTATCGCAACCTGACGTACTAGTTGGCTCATAAGCAACTACGTAATAATCTATAGACAACTTTTTTAATGCTGAATCTCTTACAACGTACTTGAGCCCCATTTCATTTACAAACTGCGGCCAACAACAGATCAATTACTTCATTTAGAGAACAGATCTACCTCTCGAATCTTTCGGGCCGATAGTCCGCATGTCGAGCGCTGAGATGAGGTTGTTGTGACGTCAAACTTTAGGGTCCTCACGCCCCACCACCACCCTCTACAATAAACCTTCCAACCCTCCCCCGCAACAATCTCCCACTCCAATTCTTCATACCAGGCTTCTAAGCATACCCCTTCAGTTTCAATTCTATATTCTAACACCCAACACCGTCATGTCTGCCGAGTACAAAAACACCAACCCGCTCGACCTCGCAAAACAAGCTGAGCGCGATCTTAACTCCAACGATGCAAAAAAAGGTCACAGAGGAGCTTCTGACTCGGGTACGTTCTCTTTTCTTCGATTTACCATAATCAACACTAACTCCCCCTAGCAACAGAATCCGGCGTCGATGCCTCCGCCGAGCGCAAATTTCCCGGCGCATCCGTAACCTACGGCTCCCCTGCCTCGGGCGCGGGAGATAACAGGGAGATCCCTCTGAACGAAGGGGGCGATGTTAACCCAGCCACTGGGAAGTAAGCTACCCCATCGTAATTTATCTTGAAGTGGTAGTTGTGGAGCAGTAGTGCTAATGTGTTGGCAGACTGTACAAAGCGCGCGACTTTGAAGGCACGGGCGGTCCTGAAGATAAAGCGCGTATTTACGCTGATGAAAAGGCTGGGAATGACGATGTCAGGGGAAATGTGAAGACATGAGCGTACTCGGACTTGTTTTATCACACCGGCGGGGAAGTGAGCCCGCGTCTCGACCGAGGTCCATGGCGCGTAAGGTTATAGAGATAGGATGGGTGAGGCTCATGGAAGAGTAGCCAACAAGCTGAATCGATACGGACAATTCGTATGCTGCTCGAGTCCAGCATGAGCCCCTTTCCACTCATAATGCCATGGATAGAACTCTCTTACTATACCATAACCCGTCACTAGTAATTTCGTCAAGACAAAGTGGAGCCAATCTCTATCAAAAGCACCGATCGTATCACTAAACTCTAGCTCCAAGTACTAAACGCAAAACCTCGCACCTTCGCTGTTGTTGTTTGTCTGTACTTTTAACTACTACGCTGTCTACCATTATCTCGGCGCTCCCCATTTCCATTAACCTTGCACATCTTTATCTGCCAGTGTTTCTCCTAATAACAATTTCACACGATCTTCTCACACTCCCCTTCACAGTTTTCTTTCACATTTGCCCCTTCCACTCTCGATCCAACTCCTCTCGTTGGGAACTTCTTTCAAGTACAAATGATTATGCAATTCCAAGTGCTGCATCACCCTCTCCATCTCCTGCTCTCCGCCATCGAGATACACCGCCCCCATGATAGCTTCCAGCCCCGTTGCCGCCATACTCTTCGTCACTCTCGACCCATTCGACATCACCTCTGCCCCGGGATTAACGATAATACAATCATCCAGTCCCCAACTCCTCATCCGCTCATCCAATTTATCATTGCTCAACTGATCCTCGCGGATAGCAGTCCACTGCACCTTGTTCCTTGCAGCCGGGCTCCTACCAAACCACAGCCTGCAGAGATAGGCGGCCATGTATGCGTCTCCAAGGACGGCTATAGCGTCGTTCCTAGCGAGGTTATAGGCGGTAGCATTGTAGTAGACGGTTATACGGGCGCCTCCGGCCGCGTTGAGGGCTTCGAGGATGAGCGATTTCGTGGCGAATATGTATTTAATTATTAGTTCGCATTTGGCTACTTTGGCGTCGACGTTGCTGATCACTTGGGTCATGGGGCAGGCCGTGGGGAGGATGAGGCGGCGGTTGATGATGTAGTGGTACGCGAGTCGGCATCTGACGGGCTGGTGTGGCGCGGGATAGAAGGAAAGAGGTCTGCGGATTCGCTCTTATACGTGAGCAAGTGGCTTCGAAAGAGTATTCTTTTTTCGGATGAATAGGCCATTTGAACCATGGGTCATTTCCCCGCGTCATGGCTCGCACGTGGTTAACTTTCTTTTTAACACAACGAACTAGAGTTGAGAAGTGACAGGTCGTATTTTTTTCTCTTTCATTCTTGCTGCCATTCGCAAGGTATTTGAGATGCGAGGTTCTGTTATGGAAGGCGCGAACTAAGCCCGACAGTCAACCATGGGTCGCACGGTTCGTAACCTCGCTAGGCTACGACGGTAGGAGAAGCCCCTACGAGAAATAACTTAGCGCCGAACCTACTGTGGGTGCCGAGCTGATCAAACCAAGATGACGTACCACATTAAGATGCAAAGCTTTACCGTTGTATCTATTTGCCCTCCGCCTTGTCTTAGACAATCACGCGCTCTTGAATAATATATGGTTTTGCGCATTCGGCATCAATGAAGAGTATTAGATCGTGGGATACAAGAAATCGTGCAGAGTACAGACTATAGTGCGGCGCAAGGCAAATGAACGCTGATGTACTGACTCGAAGGTGTTAGGAGTGGACTGGTGAGGCTGTTCATGTAATAAAGCGTAAGTTATTCCGGAGACATCGGCGAAAGTATGCGTTGAAACAAGGGCGACTGTAACCAGCCACACTACAATACACGAGTACTGGGAACTAAAAACATCATTGAAGGATGCTATGATATCCGCATAAAGTATAAGTGTACGAAGGTATAGAACCTCGCAAGGACACCGCCATGCATGTATGACCGTTTAAGACCAGAACAATCAAAATGCCATCCCCGCTATACTCTTTTACCCAGCCAAATCTATAACGTACACACCACAATGCCGCCCAATAGGTGAACGGAACTTACTATTTATACATTACCGTATTCATTCAAGCATAACGCTCCTAAAATCCATACCGTCGTGCTGTCGTCCCTCCCCCTCGTGCCCTCCTCCCCGCACTCCCAGGTCCAATATCGATACTCTGCAACTCCAAGCTTAACGCTGTCATATCCTCTCCACCACCACCCCTGTCATGTTCCAGTGGAATCTTCGCTGGAATAGGAGGCGCGGCGCTGGAATGTCTCGCATCGCGGCTGTAGCCGGGGCTACTTCCATAGCCGCCGAGATTTTCGCGCTCGCGTAGGACGTTGGTGTTGGGCATTGGAATGCCACCTGGTGATCCGTGGGTAGGAGAGTCGTAGGTTGACGTGGGGCGTTGGTTGCGTTTTTGGAGCCTGTTGCGGCCCGTGGACGGCGGCGTTGCGTCACGATCAGCCAAGACCATCGTTCCACTATTCGCGGGAGAGTTGTGGCTGCTGAAGTTGTGGCGGGAGGTAACCAAAGCGTTGCTAGGACTTTCGGCTGTCCCGAACGTCGCCATGGTAGCGTTGCGTATCCTTTCGCGATCCGCACGTTCCCTCTTGTACCTTTCTTCCCTCTGCTTCGCTGCTTCGAGATCGCGGGCACCACTCAGTTGAGGCCGAGATCGGACTGGGTGTACTTTTTCAGTTCCTTTGCGTTCCGGCTCAGGTGCCCAGCTATCGACAGGAAGATGATCAGATGCATCGATGACACGCCCACTAAACGTCACAATTTGTCCTTTTTCATTCACTTCCATGCTGCTGCCAGGACGCTCCGGATCGCTCGTAGGCTTGGCGGTGTTAGGATTGAACACGTCGAAGCTGTCAGGATCGAAAGGGACTCCGGAGAGTCTCCGCTCGTCACCCCCAGACGGAGGAGGCGGCCTTGGCGAGACGGACTTTCGCGTTGGCATACTTCGTGCGGGCATCCGCGATGAGCGGTCGTCCGCTTGGCCATGTGCGTTCACAGGGCTCGCCGCAGGACTCACCGCGCGAGGTTTGATAATAGGCGCAGGATCATGTACTGGAGATCTACGGTGCGGCTCTTCCGGAGGCGGGTGCTGATAGTGTTGCAGTGAGTCCATTTGATGTGCGGACTCATGGTGCGTCAACAGGTGCGGTCGAGATGGCGTATCATATTGTGGCGGTGTCCGGTAGTCCGGTTCAGAGTGTTGTCGTAGGCGCGGAGGGGTTTCGTACGACGGCGGTGTTTGATAAGAGACCGAGTCTCTGCTTTGGCGAGAATGATCAATACCAGCGACTAGGCTGGCTGGAATCATGGCAGTCTCGTTTCGCAATGGCGAGGGTGCCATAGTGTCGCGTGATACTGGCCGGCTCGACGGGTTGGGGTAGGTGTACCGACGTTCCTGATGATGCGTTTGTCCATAGCCATCTGTTTCATAAGAGTGAGGTGGCGATTCATAACCGTATGGCTGCTCATCTCTATAACGCGAAGTGTTGAGCGGTGCTGGAGCATCGCCGTGGTAGTCAGTGGGCTGCTGAGGCTGGACCAAAGTGTTCGCGTTGCTTCTATGTACGGGAGGTGGGGGCGGAATGTCGTCCTCATCCTCCACTGTTGGTTGCATCGCGCTCGCTCTGCGCCCATACGAAGCATACGAATCGTATGGATTGTGTGAATCCATGATGGCCTTAGGCGCTTGATACGCATCGTGTGGCGCAATCTGCTCGTTACTACGACTGTTCCGACTCAAGCGCAGGGGCTCGACCTGATATGACGGGTCTTGATAAGAGTCCTGGGAAAAGATGTCCGGCTGCGGAGATGCGCGTCTGTTCGAATATCCCACAGCTCCGCTGTACGGATCCTGCTGCGAAGGTTCTGGCTCGTACATATGATGCGTAGGCACGACTGGGGCAGAGTGTGTATGTGGCGGGTCGGGTGGTGGACGGGGGGAGTGGCCGCGCGAGGATCTGAAATCGTCCTGGGACATGGTCCGACTCCCCCGGTCTCGAGTATGCTGTGGTTGCGAATCGGCCGGCTGAACCTCATATGGTTTAGGAGCAGCATAAGACATGTCGAAGCCATCTTCGTTATGTTGCGCGAGATTGTTATTTGACGAACGGGGGTTTGGCGGAGTTTGATAGACGTCCTGCTCTGCCGCTCGCGGCGCATACTGCTGGGATTGTGGAGTATGGGGGTTCGATGACGGCGTGCCATTCATAGGTGATGCGTCAGGCAGAGGCCTACGCAGAGGCGTATCTGTGTGCTGAGTTCGACGTTGACTGGTCGGCGTCTGCTCGTTCGCGCGCTGCTGTCGTGGAGGGGTATTGTATCCGCGAGGGCCGGTCTGTATTCCTTGCAATCCACGGCGCTCGGGTGTGTTTACAGGAGATGGCGATGCTCCCGTTGGATCACTGGGGAGCGGCCTACGCTTGACGGGTTTAGACTCGCGAGGTCCGCTGACTGCCGGGCTCTGTCTCTCGGCCAATGTGTTCTCCTTCCTTTCTGCCGGCGCTTTCTCCTCCTTCGGACGGGTATCATAGAAGGTGAGTTCGATGCGGATGTCTCCGGCGTATTTGCCCTTGCAGGTGAGCGGATGCCATGTATCGCTCTGTCCTCCGCCGGGTGTTATGATGTTCTCGAGGTTCACCCACGTCTCTCCAATTAGCTCCGTTTTCTTGTCGTCGTTGAATACCGAGACCTTGAGCTGGTGGTAGTCGGGTGAGTCGTGGACGGTAAAGCGTAGTTCTTGATCCCTACATGGCAGTCAGTGTCCGATAACGTTGCAGTCCACAGATGCGGTCGTACCATTTAGGTGTCTGTCCTCCGCGGCGGTCCGTTGCCGTTTTCTTTGCCTCTTTGCCCAGTCGAGCGGCACAGTACGGGTCTTGCTTCCCCATTGACCGTCTGTTCGGTAGGTTCCTCCCGCGATCTATGATAGCCACCAAGGTGCCAATTACCGGACCGTCAACCGTCATGTCGGAGAAGATGCCCGCCGTATGCGGGCCCCCAAAGGCCCCTGCTCTTGCTGTTTTGGTAGCCATGACGAAGTCTTAGGGAGCGATCGCAGCGACGACGACAGAGTGAGGTTCAGAGGAGGGGTGGTGAAGCCGCGCAAGCGGCCGTTTCGAGCTTCGAGGCGGAGCATGCGCTGCAGTTGCGGGACTGAAGCGAACGAAGCTCCCGCGGTGAAAGACCAAGTGAACAACGGCTGCGAATGAGCGACTACCTGTGCAGGACATTGGGTGGTCGAGACGGCGGCTTTGTCCGGCGGCTGTCCGATGTTTGTTGTTGCGCATTATGGTGTGGCTGGGGCCCAGCCTCGTGGCGGCCCCGCCAATCAGCAGCGCTAGGTGGGGCATGGCGCCCCGGATCTCCCAAATCGATGCTGCACACAACCCCGTACCTTGCAGTCGCCGAAACACAAGCTTCTAATTCCATCCAAGCCCCCCTGCGAACTACCCATTGAGGTGCGCGAACGCGCATGTGAATGGTTAATTCCTGGCATGTGGCTGGCTTCCGTCATGGTACGCCCGTATTGACAGCTCCCGGGTATAACCATAAGCCTCGCTAACAATGGACGCGTACCTCCTGTAAGACGCGTATCCCGCGCCTTCCTACTCCAACTAGTTAATTACCTCTTCACTTAATGTATAACAAGTAGGATCGCACCGGTGACTTCAACAATTGGCTAGACTGAAGGCTGGGATACGGCAATTACCCGCTCCATTATCGTACGATAATCACCATGTTAAGCATACGATCGCGATCATCGCAAAAGGTGGCTGGTACGAGTATCAAGGAATGTCATTTTGTTGTCGTCACAGTTAGAACTATACGAAGTTCCCGCCAACTTGGTCATCAGAACCAACCTCCAAGAGCACAACCACGAATTGCATCCAAAAGCTACTTTACTCACTACCCCCAACACACGTATCGTAGGACGATGGACGCCGATATGAGAACCAGCGAGGCTCCGCCTTGCAATGAATGACTCTTCCCGTTAGTCTTCCGTCCCATGGGTAACACTCCAAGAGAAGCCGACAAATACGATTCTGCAGAACGACAATCAGGGCGTCTTCCGTCTCTCCCCGACAACCTTCCCAACCATCTTGCTCTTCGCCAGTGGGGAATGCGCTTGGAGACCCGGGTGATCAAGGAATCCAAGGTGACCCATAACCCTTTCAACTTCCTCAAAGCCTTCTCTCTTGGCACCAAAGTCGAGATAGACAGCCCCGATAAGCGCCTCAACCGTCGTAGCCATCATCTTTTCCGAGACATCGCCAGGGCGGTGTCCCGCGTTGAGCATGATGCACTGATCCAGACCGAGAAATTTTCCTCGTAGGGAGGCGGGATATTATCGTGATGGAGGTGACCTTGAAGTATACGAAAGAAGCGAAGAAGAAATCGAGGCCGTAAGTGGTTTCACGGACACTTGCATCTAGGTTACTAACATCTCCTAGTAAAACCTTTATCCTTACTGAAGTCGATGATCTTATCTTTGATCCTATCCTTCTCATGATTGTCTTATAAAGAGACTTCCACTATGCAAATCCAAATCCGAAAACGAACAAAAACGACTGTAATCCACACTTCCCAGAACCTACCCTTTTAGGCAATCTAAAGCAACTTGATCAGCAGATCGCCTACTGCCGTCTACATTCACATCTTTCTAAAGCAATCAATGAGTCCCAAAGTAAATTTTATGACGGTCGCAATGCGTTGACCATCTTCATCATACTATCATGCCCAAGCGCGGCATGCGTGGGCAAGGTGGTGAAAGGCTGAGCTCTCCTGCCCCACCATCCCCCTTTCACAATCTTTGATCCTATCCTTCTCATGATTGTCATAGCGATACTTGACAACGCATTCGACTCTAAGGTGACATCGGTAGAAGACATCTATCGCACTCGGGTCCCCGCTCCACGTCACAGTCTAGAGTTCAAGTGGAAGCAAGAGAAGCTGAGAACTCCAATCTTCCGTCAAACCGCACTCCCACAGGCATCGGGACATCAGATACGAAGGCCCTACGTTATCACACCTTCCTCTACTATCTCCAACGTTTGGGCCTCGCTGCAGGGTTTATGCAAATTCTTACTGCCTATGCTATCAGGCGAGGAGCAGGTGAGGCAGTTGAAGGTACGTGATTTCTAACAAAGTACTTGTTCAGGCATCAATACTAAGCGTTTACTAGCTGTCGCAACACAGCCGCAGCTTCAGTAGGTCATGGGCCACAGAGATGCCGGCGTCTATCAAGCATACATCAACGAAAGAGTGCAATGCAATGCGCAAGCCGCCTTCCTTGGCCCCCCTTCGGACGATGCCCTCTACAAGGCAGTCACGCACATGAGTCGCTACGTTGACCCACGGGCTCCAATAGGGCCCAATCCAGCGGAAATCGATGCCCTCAGAGCGGATTCTAAGATTGTCCATCTCCGAGAGTTGAGGGATCAGTTGTCTCGCGAGGTTCGCGAAGAGTCTCGAACTATCAAGAAGGCGGAGGTAGAGGGGACGAAGATGTATCAGATATACAAGAAAGCTAACGATGATCTCCGTTGCGCAAAGGCGAAGTCGCTCAAAGAAGCTACTGCATCTACCCGACAGCGGTTTTTCGATACTATTGACACCATAGAGATAAATAGACAGCTCGACTTATCACTTCTCGACCTAAATAAGGACGACTGCGAACCTAAGAAGGTGGAGCACCATCTAGAGGAGCGGAAACTAGTTGCCGACCTCATCTGCAGAAGTTCTTTCGACCTCAGCGACCAAGCCAAGCTTGACCACCGGATTCAGACCATCAATGCAATACTCGCATTATGCCGAAAACGGGAGGCTCCACGGCGACTAAGGCCGGATCGCACTTGGGGCGTCCAACGGATCCAGGACAGCCACGAAGCACCGAAGCCTCCACCGTTTCCTCAGAGCTGTGCAAAGACGCAGTGTATCTTCTGCTTCCACAATCCAAAAGAACCTTACGAAGTCCGGCTTCGCCACTATCGTACCGTATACAAAACTCGCGATCACGTTGAGCTGCACCTCAATCTTTACAAGCAAGACCACCCAATATGTTGTTCTGATCCAAACTGTCAAAAACCTGGCGTGGGTTTACGTGGCCGTTTGCGCTTCATCAATCATGCTGCACGCGAGCACAACTATGATATTTTTCGCAGGCGCGACGGATAGATCTCTGTACTATTTAGACCAAGTATGTAAGGCGTTTAGTTTGGAACAGCCCAAGCTTTGGTGTGTGTTGAGTCACTCTCTTCTTCATCCTTAATACTAAATTTGTAGCCGAACATAGCATCTCCAAGTTCCTTTATTATAATTAGCGCAACACTGGAGTATATATATTTTCAATATCTTTTATTCCCTTCCTTATCACTGTCTTTCCTTGGCCACATACTCTTATGATAACTCTCTGTTCTCTACGATCACACTTTAAGAGAGTAGAACAAGACCAGTTAAGCGCTAGTCACGACCTAGCCATCTATTGTATGGGTCTATATTCAGAATTTTCTACTAGAAGCTTCTAATTGTCACATGATTCTCTTATCTACCCTAGGGTTTACGGAGACTATGACACGTCCACTTCTTTAGTCCAAATTCGTGATTGAAAATTATATTCGCTCTTAAGCTATGAAGAATCTGCCGGGACTTTAAGACTATCTTCCACCTGTTTCCTTTTCTTCTTGCTTTTTATCATGTCCATCCTAAGACTTGCGGGTGTCATTATAACTGGTAGTGAATAACAGTTGGCCTTGACTAGATTAGCGAAGCGAAGAAGAGGAGGGGCTGATCGTAGACTTACGGCGATATCCTTTATTCCAGCAGGCCATGATAAGTCCTCATAGGACGTGTAGATCTCTTGTTTACTTTTCCGGCGTGCGTGTATAGAAATATCTGCACCAAAAAGCGTCGCCATCCTATTTATTTTCTTGATAAGGGTCTTCATTTGCCGTCGATAAAGGAGCTCGGCAGCGGGCGCAGCGGCGCACGCCGTCGTACCGGCACGATGGAGTTCATGGCTATCGAGGTGCTACTTAGAGTCTCACACACCTACCGGCACGATTTGGTGTTGTTCCTTTATGTGCTGCAATTTTACACGATACATTAGTTCTAAAAAAAAATGGCTAGCTAACAAATTGTCACTAAAGATTGGCTGCTTCACTGAGTTCCCAGCATAACAAGCACCGCATCTGGCATTTCTTCAAATCTCTTATCTCCAATCGTTCGGACAAGCAGTGGGTCCGTATGGATCGAGCAATATCGCACTACATAGCACATTCCATTCCTGCATTTTCCGCTACCCAGCACCGAGTTACCACCTCCAAGGGAATTGTTGATTGACGCACCTGTAACCCAACCATCTCGCTTCAGCCGCATATTTCAATCACGCATGCAGCCTAAGCGCCGAGCAAAAGATATAACGAATGCCTCTAATCCACATCTAATGTTGCACCAAACTAAGATTGCGTGCAGGTCGGAATACTCCTGATGCTGTTGGTGGGTTCCAGCTCAAATCTGTCGAATGGGCTACGCTGGTAGTTTCCATGGAACATTTGCTCAAAAGCCGTCGTAACAAGCAGAGCGAACCCTCTTTCTCATTGCTACTCTCATCTGAGTTGTGCTTGTTTCCGGAATCGCGGTGACAAATTTATGCGGGGTCCAAATTTGAACTCCGCCTACTCCAAACTCCAGTCCGCCAACCTGGACGCAACATAGAACGAAGAGACCAGAGTGTCTCTCTCCTAATTTCCTGGTATGCCTTTTCATTTGAAAGGGCCGTGGGTGGCAGGAACTCCGGCAGCATAGGATTCCGGCTTTCAGTTCCTCGGAAAGCCAGAACGAGAACGGAGCACCAAAGAAGAACAAGGCACACGACGAGAACGAGGCGGGATCATTTCGACTTGCCATCAAGGAGGTCGAGGAGCTGTCTCATGGATAACTCCTAGCAGCATCTGCCTCGGCAGAACTACTAGGCGAAAGGGCTTCAATTAAGTTATCCCAATGCTCGTGCGTCTCTGCACATTTCAAATTTTCGGTTTCCAAATCCGCATAGTCGATGGTCGGACTCGAACACAAGACCCCTCGTCGAGTAGAGTTTTTGGCGGGGCGATACCCATGCATGTTGTGTAAAGTGACTGGGATCATGCAGACCGTGTGCGTGAAGAGTGCGGATTGATTTCGATTGTAGCTGAGACGTTTAGGCGTGGAGAGCAAAGGGGTGCCTTTTGGAACGGGAGAGTTGCTTTGAAAGAAAGTGGTATAGTAGGGATGAATGAATGAGTCGAATTTGTTTTGCTTGCGACTTTGCTGGAGAGCGGCTGGTTGTGCTATAATGTTATCAGATACCCAGCCGCTATCTTGAACCTGGTCTGCAAATATTGGGAATCCCAACACTAATCTCCTCCGTCGGGTTACATAAACACTCCGGATAAGCGTATATCATTCTACCAACGATTATATTGTCTTTGACGATAATACCCATCCCATCAGGCAACGATCGCAGGTAGCGCAAGCCTGGGATTCGGTAAGCCACACCACCGTATGCTCTTTCGTGTGGTATATAGAGTGCTGCACGGAAAACTAAATTTTGCTTGCACGTCGGGCATGGCGCGCATATTAGACCGGAGCATCTGGAAAGATGCATGGTGCTGCCATGAAGCCTGAAAAACTCCAACGGAGTTATATGGCTGGAAGTATCCAGGGTCTTGCCCATAACGTCGCCGTATTCCGCTACTGTTTCTAACTCTTCCACTAGTTGGAGTTCGGTGTTGGAAAGTCCCAAGTCGTCCGACGCTTGCTCTGCGTAATCCGTTGGCCAGGGGACATGACAGCCGTTCTGCTCGCGTAGAATATTCTGAAGACGCTCGTATCTTCGTTCTTTCGCTAGTCGTCTCATAATGCGACCCGAATCTTGACCGCAGATTCTGGACCCCAAAGTGGTCACAAAGTCTTCGACCTTTGTACCAGTGAAACGCGACACGAGGGGTGCTAATGAAGCAAATGTGGACATCAGCGATCTGCTGGGATCCAAAATGTGGTCGAGCGACTCAATAAAGCGGACATTACCAATCCGCTGTGCTTTGAAGGTTGCTTGTTCGTTGCGTAGCGAAACACCATGTTGAGCAGGCGAGATGCCCTCGCCGAGTCCCCAAGTAGTGACGTCGACCAGTCCGAAGTATTCTCTTGGCATGGGGTATCGATCCTGCATGTTCGGCACCATCAAAAGAGGGCTATAGTCCCTTGCTTCCAAGCAAATACGAATAATCTGCCGCAGTGCATCTTCAGGAGTGCGCGACAACTCCTGCACCCCCGTAGTTGACTCAACGAGACCCAAAATAGCGTAGTAAAAGTCTAGCTCTGCGCTGCAACCTCTGAGGACTATTTGTGAATAAGCCTCTGCAAATATGGTCCTTTTTTGTTTCTTCAAAACGTTCAGCACTCCCAGTTGCCAGGGAACAAGATTCTTGCCCATCTGCGCCATTTGCTCTACTTCAAGAGAACTATTATGCAACTTCGTTTCGGCATTCCATACTCGGAACATCTCATCGAGGAAAAGATCGTCGCTCTCATCGCAGACTCGATAGTTTCTCATCATGACGCGCACGTGTCGACTCCGCATGTACTCCATTGCGGTCCAAACCCTTCTGAACCATTGAGCATTGCATATATCAGTGATGCCTTGCAAACGAACTAACGTCTGGGAGTCGCCCGGTACTCGAATCTGATCAAGTGACGAACGATCTACGTCGTGCATATGCACCACGGTGCAATGGGAGTGATAGTAAATATCCGGAATCTTTAGAAGAATCTTGACTTTCACATCCTCGTTCCACTGTGGCACACTGATGTAATCGTACCAGATCTCAATCCTATCCTCTTTGAAATGCTTTGCGATGCCTTCGTAAGTCTTTATAGCGTTGTCGAAGATCGTGACTGCTGTAAATGCCAGCTCGCTCGGATCCAGATTGTTCTGTCCTTGGGATGCAGCGTACTGAACTCTTGATACCCTTTGATCCCAAACGTGAGATACGGAAATGAAGTGTACATTTGTAGAGCGAAGGCAATCGAAATGTCGATCATAAAGGTCGAATCGTCGTCCCAATGCAAAGATTTTCTTCACTTGCTCTTCTTCAATCGAGGTTGTTTCGTCGGCTACGACACAAAAAGTGCGAATTAATGCATCAGGATGGATCGGGTTACTACAAACGAGACACAGTTGCGTCTCAAAATTCCGTAGAAACCAGACGCTCGATAACTCCGGAATGTTGTGACGAGGTACGGCGTTAGCCATTGCATTCAATGGTATAGTGCTCGCTCGGCGAACAAAGAAATCGGTATATAGCTTAACGAGCTAGTGGCAAGCTGGTGCATAAGACAATGATGCTAATTATCAGAAACGAGAATCAAGAAGCCATGATGAGATTTATATGCCCTTTTGAGATGACCGCCTTTTACGGTTCAGCTGACGTTGGTTGACCAAGGCTCACAAGCCCCTCGGATTCTCCATTGGCTATCACCATGGGCGATTCTCCCTCCTCAGTACAGGGAATGATTTCACTGGAAGCGGGGCATAATTAGCAAGTCCGGGTTTTCCTCCATGTTTCTTTCGCCTTGTCGGAAGGAGATTATTACATGACAGGCGGGGTAAGCGTCGCGGCGTGTAATAGGCTGAGTATATCACAGTAGGCCGCAGAAGGCTTGAGAAACCTCGAAAAATTCAGCCCGGCTCATCTATCCTTGTCATGCAAAAGCTTATTGATCGTGCATGTAGGCTGACGCAGGCAATGTGATGGGACTCGCTCAGCTTATTGGGGGATGAAACCAAAGGATCAAAACAGTAAGCAAGCCTCATTTTTTTAGTAGCTTAGATTGGCTTTTCAACTCTTCAGCTCTTGGCTACATTTTGCGCCACGTTTCTGATAATGGCTCACCGGAAAAACTTCTTCTGTCAGTATACTATACCCCGATTCTTAATAAGGCTGTCCTAATTAAGGATAAGGGTATAGTACTATAGTAAATATCATATTATCATAAAAATTCTATAATGAGGGGGGATGGGCCCCAATTTAGGAGTGCTCGGAACCGTAGTGGTGCGTACTTCTTTAACACTATCACCACAGCCTATCATCTAATCGACCCGAAATGCACCGGTACGTCTGCGAGTTGCTTAATTGTATTGTTCCCCAAAAACGAGGCGCTTGTAAAGTCTAGAGCAAGTAATCTATTGTGTGCTAAGGCTAATGTGATAATGCCTCTATCTTCTCATGTTGCCGTCTCATGAAGCCTCCATCGAATGAGTAGCAGCCATCACGTCGTCAAACTCGCGGAATAACCCAAAGGGGTGATATAAAGGTACTTCGTCCCGAATACCTTGAAGCGCAAGAGGGTTATGAAAACTAAAGGGCGTTGTAGTTATTACCTAAGGCGTTATAGTAATACCTACGAGTAACGGCCCGAACCTTATAAAAGAGGGCGTGCCGCGTGCCGTGTGCCGTGTGCCGCGAGTAACCACCCGAGCCTTATAGAAGGGGCGTAGCGTATACTATAACATTAAGCGATAGCGACGGTAATCTATTAGACTTAGGAGTAGAAAATACAACTAGCTACCTACTCAACGTCCCTATATAAGAATCTTTATTCGCGGAGCGTTATACGCTATTCTTTTTCCAACACTCTCCGGCTCGGCAGTACATATCATTGCTGGTCGCCTGTCAATGTTCGAAACATCACCTCGTCGGTATCTTTCAATCGATAGTACCATGTACAACTCTACAGCTCTATTATCGTGTATAAGGTATTGGTGTAGCACCTCTACTATATATAAATTCCTACTATATTCCGTACGGACCTTATAAAGAGACTCCTACTATATAAATCTAAACCAAATACAGGCTCCTACTATGAAGGTCCAAACCAATGAAGGTAGAAAAGCTAGGCAAGCGCCTTTATAGGTACGGAGATAGAGTAATTAGCATCATTGGTTAAAAATAGTATGCCCGAAAACGAACGATAGCTGAATGCAACGGTTCATTATCTTCGTCTCTGAAGCTGACAACATAAAGCATTTTCCGCACCAACAAGCCTAGAATATGCAGAGCACAACCGGAGATGAAGCGAGGCTGCATGTTATCCAAGATCCTCGTAGAATTTTTCGCGCCATTCACGACGAATCACATCGCCAAAGCACCAATGCAACGTATGCCAATACACCGATTTCATGAATCATGCATCTAATGCCTAATGCCCACAACTAATGCGGCTCCACTTCAGCCCCTTCCCCATCAATCCCCGAGGCTGACCTTCACCTTCATCAACCAAAGCGCAACTCCATCATGCCTCGTCACTCGTAATCTCATAGCGGTCATGGACTACGGCTGAGATAAGGGGCCTTTGACTTCCGTATAGACGCCTCGAGAGTTGAAGCCCAAAAAACCATATACTCCGAAGTATGATCGAAAGAATTTTTTTGTACCAGAGGGGGTATCAACCTTACTCTCCCTCCCACCATTATCCATTAACCACTGGCGTTAACCCGGAATCACGTCGAGCGCTGCGAATCGAGTAATTCCGTCGAACCCAATCGTCTTCTAGAAGATTTCCGAATCAAGACTGCTCCGGTAACTCTCCAAAGACTCTGTATCAGCTGTCACATATTAGCACAGGTCCTTTTCAACCTCATTCATGCACAATCACGTACCTTGGACCGGCTTTCTCCTGATGACTGTATCTGAATGCTGCAAGCCACCCTGTGCCTGTCCACTCAGACCCTGCTGCCCACTTGGGCTCCTACTCCCCATAGGCCGCGGCCCAGTAATCTTGCGCTGCGGGCTCGCCATGGCGGCGTTCGGGTTTAGACTCGCGTTGTTGGGGCGAGGGGAAGGTGTAGGAGTGTACTGCATCGTTATCAGCAAAAGTTACGTTGGGGCGAAGATATGAATGTGTGCTTACCCTATGACCCCTATCCGTTTCGAGCGAGTAACGTACTTCCTGAATAGGCGCCAAAGGTGTCAAAGTCCCCTGACCTCCATACTCGTTTGGCGAGCTATACATCTGCCTCGTCTGTCCATGACCCGCAAGCGGCGGCTGCTGCGGCGGAATCAGAGGTCCATCGTCCAAAATCTTGGGGGGATGAGCAGGGGCAGCTTGCTGCTCAGAAGCCGAGTGTTGGCTGTATCCACCATCTGACGAGATTGGCGACAAATTGCCGGCACCCTGACTCGCACCACCTCCAGAAAGCCGGTTGCGGGCTAGCGAGGGGTTGCTACCCCATTGATCGTAATCGGGCGACCCCATGGGCTCGAAGATTCTAGCTTGCGACTCCAAGTGGTTCTGATGACGGCCGGTGGGACCGGGACGCGGCTGCGGATGCTGCAAGTTCAACGAGTTGCGGTGAGCTTGGTACTTGGGATCATCTAGGGTGTACTCCTCGGCATTATCAGGAATGAGAGGCGAAGCGGATCTAATCGATCCCCGCTCATCCTTGGCAAGAGACACGTTGGAGCGGATCCTGTCATCGTCATGGAGGTCGTACTGAGCATCAGCATATGCGATGTTGACCTGTGACCCGGATCGCGATGCATTAGAGTATGGCCGCCTTTCTCCGGACCCACTGTTGCGAGGAAGGCTCTCTGGGTTCGTCGAGGCTGTCGTCTTCGACCATCTAGACATCTTAGGAATGCCAAAGATCGACGACGAGTTCGACTTGTGCTTGCGCTTCGGTGTGTTCTCCTGGCTTTGTGATTCGCGGAATGGCTTTGATGCTTGCGGCGGAGTCACCTGCGTGAGACTATTGTTGCGGCGAGCTTCTTGCGTGGGCGTTGTCATGCGCTCCGTATTTTCATACTGCCCCTCTTGTTGGGCAAACTCCTCATCTTCTTCTTCTTGGACCGTGCTGATGCGATGAGTCTGCGGTACGTCAAACCCGGAATGCAGATCCTGGATACGCCGTGATGAAGGGTTGGAAAGGTAGCCAGATTGGTTCGGCGACGAAGCAGTATTCGCGCGGCCTTCTGGCTCGTACCCCGACTCAGGACCACCGCTAGCTCTAAGATTCTCGTATGAAGTCAGACTGTTCGATCGGTTTCGTTGGTCCATGGTCAGTTGATGAAACTGTTTTAGCCCTTCAACCTCACCAAGCAGCTGGATGAGCATGGCCTCGATCTTCTTAATGTCACTATCGCCCTTCAAGCTCAGACCCTTCAAGGCGCGCTTGAAGACGTTCTTCTTCTTAGTCTCGACATCAAAGTCTTCGGTTGAGGATCGAGGCGCTCGCGGGGATCCAACAGGCTGTGGACGAGGACCAGCAAGAATGCGCTGTTCGGCCTGATCGACCCTCTTGTCTGTGTTGTTCATAATCATGGCATCTTGAACCCGGATGAACTGTTTCATCTCTTCAAAGGTGTTCCGCATCTCCGCCGCGCTTCGCACTAGAGTGACCAGGATCTCAGTATCCCGAGCATTGCGTTGAGCATCGCGAACCGTCAAATGATCCATCAATGCTACGATATCCTTGGACTCAATATGATCAATGCCTTGCCCGGTCGCAGCATCATAGAGTGGAGACGACATTCCATGTGAATTGCCGCTAACGTGGCGAGCGTGGTTCTTGCCATTGGCGGCAGAGAGATCTGCGCCGCCAACCCGGGTTTCATCGTAGTCACCAAGACCATCGTCGTCGAAGATCTTTGAGCGGTTACGCATCTCTGGCGTGATGGCTCCAGGGTGATTAGCAGACTGATAACCCTCGTCCTTCCACATGGCCGGACTCCGAGACGGCGTGCGTGTCTTTGAATAACTGGGTTGCGCATATTGTTGCTCACCTGCATAATGTTGGTCGTAGTCTTCATCTAGGGTGGCCTGGCGTTGCCCGATGTATGAAGCGGGGCTTTGGTTCCGCGAATGGGCGGCTATAGCAGCGGCCGCAGTTCCACCAAGAGCTGCCGCCTTCCCGTAAGAACGGGTCGGTGTCCGTTCGCGCTCTTCTTGCCTGCTTAGCAGCTCCTCGGTCTGATCATGATACTCAGTACCACCAAGCGGGCCCTTGATGATTGACGGGTTGGTCGTAACATCTGAGTCGTCATCCACACCGTATCCGAATTCTGGCATCATGTCTCCATTCGGTATTGCGCTTGCGTGCATCCTGGGAGATTCATCGATAGACCGTGACAGGCTTTGTCTTGGCGAGTTTGCTGGACCTGATTGTGCGGTAAGATTTTGGGCTTGGTTACGAATCGCGCCCCACCGGTCCTGGCTGTCTTGGCTGGGCTGTTCGTGTAGAGTATCGTGCTCTTCAAATGTTTCTTGCGCTGGAAGAGGGCTGACTTGCGACAATCGACTCTTCATTTTGGGGCTTGCTACGGATGAGCGAACGCTGAGGGTGGATGGTTCAATGAGTGATGCCACGGCCGATTCGACAGCGACCGGCGTATGGACATATTCAGGATTGGAGCCAACTTTCCGAATTTCGTTATCAAGATATTGCAGCTCTGCGCTATCATCCGTATAGTCCGTCAGGCGCCGGTTGTCTGCCGTGGGTGAGCCCTGCTGGCTGTCCTCCTCAAGCTCGCGTCGGTACATCTCATTCTGCTCGTGGTTCTTTGCGAAAAATTCATCCGCATCGCGAGGGGTCTCGGGTTCTCCTAGAATTTCTCTGCCCCGTTCGAGGTTTACACCTGTTGGTCGCTTTCGGGTGCGAGCAGCTTTAGTGCTCTGTGCTGATTCTAGGGACTGAATCGACGTCTTTGAAGTCCGTTGTTCTATTTTCTGCCCTAGAGAAGACACTGAACCTGCGCTATGAGTAGAGCGAAGATGACGTGGCGATCCAGTCATCTGCGCGCTCTGTCGATAACTAGCCTCGCTTTGTATTGGGCTAACATCTCGGATCGGACTCGGTTCAGCGATTTCGTACTGTGATCGTTGTGGGGTAGAGCCCTCAATTGCGCGAATCTTGGCCGCAGCTGCAGCTCCAAATGCTGCGGTTGAAATTCCTCTTGAACGAGAAGAGTAGCTCCGGTCACTCCTGGGTGTGACCGAACCAAGTTCTCCTTGAGATCGGTTGCTGTGGGCTGTCCCGAAAGTCTGCTGTAGTGCAACAGGTGTTGTTCGGGTAGGAGTGTGTGGAGTACCGCGAGGCACCTCTCGAAGTGGAGTCTCCGAGCCAGTGTCTCTTGATGATCGAGAGTCCGGTCGATCGCGCGTTTCCGTCTCTGCAGACAGGATAGAATCTCGTGTGAGCTCGGAGCCGTGCAATTCACTCTGAAGGATAGGCATAGGAGGCACCTCCATCTTGTGCTCGTCAAAGTATTCATCCTCAATGCTTTCGGAGATACTCGCAGTCCGGCTTCGGCTACTCCGAGAATGACGACTCTTTCTCTCCTTCCGGTCCTCTTTGTCTTCGCGAGAGTTGTGATGTTTGAGAGCGGCGGCAGTGAGACCCGCTGCGGCGACCCCGGCCAAGGCTGCCTCACGCGACGAGACCCGTTTTCCATCTTTGCTCTTCTTGCGCCGAACCTTCTCTTCGGTAGATTCGGCGTAGCTACGTTCAGACATTGAGCCCCGACTTGATCGGCGTTGTTTATGAATCGAGTCTCCAGAGAGGACGGTGCCCGGATCATTCTCGTCCCTGTTCAGGACAACCTTCGGTTTGTTGCCGTGGATATGTGGCGCGCTCGAAGACTTTGAAACCCGACGACGGGATGGATCGCGGGAGCTCGTGGTGGAATCCACGGTCTCATATGTGCTGGTACCGGAGTTGCGCTCGAATTTTGACCGGTTCTGCGAGGTGCGTTGCTCTTCCTTGAGTGCATTCAGCTCAGGGAGAATGAGGCGCTTGATGGCATCTTCGACGGTAGCCAGGAGCTTCGGGTTGTTAATCGAGGAGGTACCGGAAACACCAGATCGCACAGAATGCGCATCGCCAGAGCGACGATGAGCATTGGAGGACAAAAGACTAGACTCCGTTCCGCTGATGCCGCTAAGCTCTTCCTCCCGCGAAGCCTTGCTTGTTCTCCGGTGTGACTTGCGACTGGGTGTAAGCTCCTCTCTACTGGCCTTGGTCTTTTCCGTCTTAGTGGGGCTTGCCTCGACGGGCTTCTGCTGCAGCTTCTCCATGACGCGCTGCGTGATCCGCTCCTTGCTTAAGCTCCTACTGCGCTGGCGTGTGGGTGCCTTGAGCGTGTCGGACATGGGCTGCGTCTCAACGATTTCTTCCCGTTCCAAGCTGCGGCTGCGTCTACGTTCTGGAAGCTTGATAACGGGCTCTCCTTCGAGCATGCTATCAGAGGGCATAGAAGAGATCTCCGAATTCAATTGGATGAATCGGCCGCCGTTGCTGGACAGGTCGCTGCTGTTCTGCAGAACTTCTATATCTACAGGCGGAAGTGAAGAAACGTTGGAGTCTTCAGAATACGAAGTATCGGGGTTCGGAGCAGCCTCGTCTCGCGACTTGCTTCCCAGAGAAATGCGACGGGTGTACGAGGGCTTCCTGGTGTTGCGACTGGTCTGCGTAATCTGCAGGTGGTCGTTCGTTGTTTTGTTTTTACGAGAAGATGGCGTGACTCTGACTCGAACGCTTGGGCGCGAGCGAACCTTGCCTTCAGACTTTCCGCCTTCGAAGTACTCAATCAGCAGCGACGTCTGCGAGGGGTACTTCTTATGCGCAATGCTTTTGCTCTTGGTGGTGTTTATCGTGACGGGGGTGCCGTCCTCGGGGATGCTGTACGACGTTTTGTCGGTGCGTGTAGAGACGTTCGTGTCGACGTCGTCGCGGAGTGTCGTGTCGTTATCAACGGAGCTGAGAGTCGAGGGTCTGTGCGGGCACGAAGTCAGTAAAGCCTATCCAAAGGGGGGTCAGAAGCTTTCGCATCAAGCTAGGGACGGCTGCTGTCTTGCGACATGCAACGGGTTGTAACTGTGTAATTACGTACTCAGTGGGAGCCGGAAGAGGTGGTCGTCTTGTGTCCACGCCCATTGTGTTTCCAGGCCGGCGTTAGGTGCTCGTGGTGTTGACGGGCGACATGAGGGCAATTGATACCTAAAGGTCGAGGGGACAAAGTAAGTAAAGCGCATCCAGAGGGGTCGTGACACCTATTGTCCTAGACAGATTTCCAGCGGTCTTTGCAGGGCTACGTACACCGGACTGTGTGCGGGAGGAGGAGAGAGGAGGGGTCCGAGTGAATGTGCGTCTATGGTCGGACGGTTGCGTGGCTGCTTCTCGTTTGCGCAACCGAGAAAGCGAGAGCGCACGCTCGGATGAATAGCGAATGTGATGTCGTCGATTATCGCATATCGGGCGGAGAGTATGCTGGTAGATGTCGGGTCGGCGCCGCGAGTGCAGCGAGGCAGGGCTGGGGAAGTCAGTCACCGGCCGAGCCACATGTCGCAACAGCAACGGTAGGTGGACTGCGGCGGAGGCAAGGCAGCAGAGGTAAGACGAGACGCACCGACGCCAGGAACGGGCAAGAGACAGGCGCTCGTGGGCCGCGCTCGTTGCAATGGCTCGCAGCTCCGAGCTATAGTTAGAGGTGGAGAGGGGAATACTGCGGGAATGGTGGGTTCAAGAGGTGGAGGGAGAGCCAGGTCAAGGTTGAAAGCATCCCTGTCGCTCTGAGCAACTAGCGCCTGGGAGGCTTATTGGCCGTCGTGGTCACCAACAACAACACGCACACTGCCCGATGGCAGAATCGTCGCAGATGCTCGTGAAGAGTCCAAACGCCGCTCTATGAAGACCCTTGGATAGGCACATTGTCCAACAGGCCACGTTCCCCTGGCATTCCAGCCTCCCTCCCCAGGGACGCCAAACGCTCTCCCTCGTGGCGTGCACCTCCTGCATGCACTCATTCCACAGCCAAAACCCTCAAGTCCATGTGTGCACGCAGGAGGAGACCCGCCATGCAGCCGCCAACGGACCGGAACCCGCAGCAGCAGCTTGCGCCGGCGCTGTGATAAAAGGATGGCTGGTACCGCGCTCGCTACACCAGCCTCCAAAAAGAAACCCCCCATCGGCTGCACATTGTCCAGACGCCCTTAGTCCCAATCACCCTTATGCGTTGTTATCTCCATCCCACATGCACAGTGTGCAGAGCCTCACGCCAACCCTCGGTCCAAAAATGCCCGTTACCATCTCAACAGCAACTCCTCACCGCCAAATTTGCTCCCAACGTCATTCTCTCTAGCTTCCCGCACCGTGCCCGAAACAATATCCGCGTCCGTGCGGGCACATCCGCCTGCACCCTCGCTTGGTTCTCCGCCTTTCTGATTGGCTACTTTAATTTAGCGACTTGCCAACGCATCGTCCACTCGACCACCTTTCCCGACCCTGAGCGTTCGCAGCGACCGGCGATGGGGCTGGGGCGTGGTGACTTGCATTGCATTGTCGGCGAATGATGTTGCATACGTAGGAATGATTGCCAAAGTGAGTTGAGATGGACTTGGGCTGACGATGACCTGGCAGTTGGATTGAGACACTAGAATGCCCCCTAGGGGCATAACTGGCCGGAGGGTCTGGAAGCCGAGACTTTGTTCACCGGTTTTGGTGTAACGTTGACAGGTAGGTGTTTCAGTGGCAAACCCGATCTACTGCGTAAACCTTGGCACATGTCCGTTTGCACAAAAGTTACTCCATGCTAGCATAGTCATACGATGAGGCGTCAAACATGTTCCTACGTGCGCCCCGACTCCATTTTCCGACCAACATGCTCTCATCTGTTTTAGAAACGCTTCGGCTTGATGGGTCGCCTCCCCTGTTGCGGCTGACTCCCATACGCTCTCCTACCCTCGACCTTCTTGTCTCTGCCTAAGCTCGCCCCGAGCGTGAGGTCTATCCTAGGTGGGGTCGAGAAACCAAACGACTTTGCGACCTTTACGAGGTCTAGCTTGTGGACATCAAAAACAGACCGCAAGGAATGCGATGCATAAGCGTGAAGATAGGACCGGTAGCCGTCTTTCGCAGACTATGCTAGTGTTAGTTTGATGAATGAAGGGTTCAAGTAAAACTACGCACTTTGTTGAGATAGTAATTCTTGCCGATCAGCGCTTCCAATTGCGACTGGATGTTCAAGATCTTGTTCGCGGGTAGCTCGAACTCCACCAGCGGCACGCGAGATTCCTTCAACAGCTTCAAGAACCCCACCTCCGAAGGTAGCAAAAACATCAGGGATCTACCCTTGCCGTTCGAGCCTCGTGCTGTTCGACCCACCCGGTGGATGTAATCTCTCGGGTCATCTGGCGGGTCGAATTGGATGACCCAATCCACTTCTGGTATGTCCAAGCCACGGGCGGCTACGTCTGTGCAGATCAGGGTACCGGAAGTGGCATTGCAGAATTCGAAGAACCGGTTGGTACGAGCTTGCTGTTTAAGCTTGCCATGTAGATCCAGAACGGGTAGATCGATATAGTTGAGTACTGCAAATGTTAGAAGCGCACGGTAACTAGGTGAATGTCGCACTTACATTCGGCATAATACTTGACAGCGTTACAGCTAGAAAAGAAAACAATGATCTTCTTCTTCTGATGCTTCTTGAGGAACGAGAACAGTAGTCGGAACCTTGTGTCGCTGTCGCAGATGACATAACCCTGCTCCAATCCCTCTACTGTTGCGTGCTCTTTCCGGTGGTCCACATTGATGTAGAGAGGCCCTGGCTTGAGTGATATCCTCGCCAAATCTTCAACCTTTGTGGTTTGAGTAGCGGAGAATAGCATAGTCTGACGGTCTTTGGGTAGGATCTTAACGATCGACCTCATCTCGTCTTCAAAACCAACCTCCAAGATTCGATCTGCCTCGTCAATGACTAAACTTTTCAAGTTCTTGTAGACGAAGCCTTCTGTGTTGTGTAGATGATCCAAAAGCCTTCCTGGGGTTGCGATTAAGAGGTTGACACCCTTCACGAGCTTCTCCGCCTCAGCCCTACGATTCGCGCCGCCAATCACGATACCGTACGTTTGAGAGTGCTTCTCGAGAAGCTCGCGAGCAACACCGAATATCTGGAGAGCGAGTTCCCGCGTAGGCGAGACTATCAAGACGCCGGTGCCATTGCGGGGCTTAAACTTCATCGAGTAAAGCATCTCGATCGCAGGTATGAGAAAAGCTAGCGTCTTGCCAGAGCCCGTCTTAGCCGCACCAAGCACATCTTTGCCAGTCATCAGAGGCGGTATCGCGCGCCTTTGAATCTCTGTCATACTATCAAAGCCCATGCCCTGGATTGCTTCCATTGTTCGGTCGCTTAGCTTCAGCTCGGAGAACTTTTCGGGTTCGTCAACGGTGGGCATCGAGGTTCCGGAGGGCAGGTCTGAGGGTGGCTGAACATCGTTCGACTCACTGCCCGCCGCTTCGTCAGATTCGTCGTCCTTCTCGTCTGCGTCGACTTTCGCGACTTGCGCCTCCGCTGCAATCTTCTTCAGGTCTGCACTGAGCTCCTCTTCGTCATCCTCCTTTCTAGAATTGCTAGCAGTCTGTGTCTCTTCTACCTCGGACTCGGGGGTGTGCTCCTTCTTTGCCTTCTTGCGCGGCTTCGGCTCTGTGATGCCATTGCTGGGTTGTGCGACAACTGTTTCTTCGCGGTTCTTGCTTTTGTGCTTTCGCTTTCGCTTCTTCGAGTCGATGTCTTGGGCGCCCATTGTGAGTATTGTTGTGCGAGGAGAATGGTTTGGTTCGCGTGCGCGGTGAATTTCGCGAAGTTTTGAGCTGCAGGAAAAAAGTTTCCATGCGGTCGGCGGGTGTGGAGCTGCCCGCCGATTGGTTAGGCTCGATTCGGTTAACCGCCCTTATCGTTCCTCCATGCTCCCAGATGTTGAATGTCACTGCCACTACATAATATGGACGCGATCAATAAACGTGGAACACCAGAGCTAATGACTTTATTCATGTCGACCTAACTTCATCAAATACCCCCATGATGACAGTTTCGACGTAGTATTTCTCGACTCTTAAGCATAGATTTCATGGTGGCGGAGCCTCCTACTCCAGCACTTGAACTCCAAAACCCCACCCTGACAATGCCGACTGCAGAATCGACTACGCTCGGCCAAATGTAGGCGAGTAATGCTGATGCACGAACTTATGCGACTCCTTATTCCCTTCTTGTTCGAGCGTTTCTGTTTTTGTGGGGTCGTGTTGTGGATTACCAATCAGTCTTTCCACCTGCTTTCATCATCCTTCAAGTACAGATCGACACCCTTATCCCTTAATCCATAAGTAGCAAAGTTCAGCTTGCTTTGATCTACCAGATTCTGAGGAAGTATTTCTGAACAAGTTGTTCGCGCTTCAACGGCTTGACTCGCATCGATCTGCATTTGACTCAGTGTCATACAATGGCTCCCAAAATCTTCGTGTAAGCTCCTTGAAGCTGTCCTAGGCACTTAAACTTACTATAATCAGAACCGGAGGCACAGGCTACATCGGTGGTTCCGTCCTCCACACCATCGTGACCGCCCACCCCGAGTTCGAAGTAACTGCACTCCTCCGGAAGGAGCCTGAAGCTTTCGCATCTACCTATCCGAACGTAAGGGTCGTTAAAGGGGACTATGACAGTTCCGATATCCTCTCGGAAGAAGCGACAAAAGCCGACGTCGTTGTTCGTACGTATATGACATCGCTATACGCTCCGTCATTCTAAGAGCATATATTAACTGGCCCAAGACAACGGCAACTCGGACCACGAGCCCTCCCTCAAAGCCATCATAGCCGGGCTCCTCAAACGCCAAACACCTGGCTTCCTCCTCCACCTTTCCGGTACTGGCATCGTCTCCGACTGGCACACTCCTACCTACCTCGGCAAACTCAACCCAAAAATCTGGTCCGATACCACCGATCTTGCCGAAATCAGTTCTCTACCCGACCATGCCTTCCACCGTAACACGGAGAAAATTCTCAATTCTACTATCGCTGAGCATGGTGATAAGATCAACATCGCCATCATGTGCCCGCCGGATATTTATGGTAAGGGAAAGGGGCTAGCCAAGACGTGGAGCGCACTCGTACCGATGTTTGTTCAAGAGTGTAAGAATCTGGGCGTAGGAGGCTTCTACCATGAAGAAGGTACCAATACGCGCAGCTGGGTGCACATGGACGACCTCATGACCGTCTATCTCAAGGTCGTGGAGGCAGCTGCAGCAGGAGGCGGTGACTTAGACTGGGGCAAAGAAGTACGTATTATCCCCCCTGTTCCAAAACACCAGGACTCTATTGTTTCCAGGAAACATCTTTCTCCAAATAACCGTCTCTAACACATGACAGGGCTACTACTTCACCAGCACGCAAGAACACTCCCAAATCGACCTCGCCCGCGCCACCAACGCCATCCTCAAAAAGCACAACTTCGTCCAAACTGCAGAACCAATCCAAGTCTCTCTAGCCCAAATCGACACCATGACCTACATCCCCGCCTTCCCCAAGCTCGCCCGATACCTCTTTGCGTCGAATTCGCGAACGCGACCCCATCGGGCAGAGAAATTGTGGGGGTACAAGGGGACTGCGCCGGGATTGCTCGATGTTCTTGAGGAGGAGGTCTTGGATGCGGCCAAAAGGGTGCAAGGGTGGTAAGGTGTGAAATGCTTGTACTAAAAGCGCCGCAATGTGGTACTGGCGTCCCTCTGGATCAGCTTTCTCGGCTTTATACCGCTGGCTTGGGCACTGACTTGACTTGCAACTGCCATCCGTATGGTTTGTAGATTGCGCAGTGGGTCCATCAGGTATAGTTTTACTCCTTAGGCTCTTCCTTGGTCAGACCAATTATGCATTTTACACAAGATTTGGATACCTTTGAAACCTTCAACACACTCAGCTATGTTCAGTACAGGTGTGGAAGCGTCGACGGCTAATGTGAAACAAGTTGACTCCAACAAACATGACTCTGCGCTTTTCATAACATTTATTAAAATTACAAAGTTCAGAGCCTATTACAACAGTATGCGTACACATTATATCCCAATTGGTATCTTCCGGATTCCCATACCTTTAGTCCATGTCGTGAAGTCATCACCCTCGAATACAAACGCCATTATTGACTCGTGACGGCGACTATCCTGATGTCGGCCGGCTCCAATTGCTACGCATTTGGAGCAACTCTGTTCATCGTATCATCAACCCAAAAACCCCCACTACCAGTGAGAGAAACCAGCTGTTGATGCGAGGCTTTTGCAGATTACATCCAACGCCCTCGGCGCTACTGGTAGGCGCAGGCCCACCAGAGCCTCCCGTAGCCCCCGCACTAGCAGGTGCGCTTACGCTCCCTGATGTCAACGTCGCCCTTGTTGTGGCAGGGAAAAGCGCCGTCGTCGTGCTCTTGCCTGCGCTTCCATATACTAATTCTGTAGCACCAGGGGCGAGAACAATGGTCGTCCCATCAACTGTGATAGTACCACCTGGGGTCAGAGTCTGACCTCCGATAATGAATGTTGTTCCGGTTCCTGGTGCAGCCGTGTACGTCTGCGAGCCGATGGTAAGGAGAGGGGGATTGGTAATTGTGGCATGTGTTCCTCCGCGGAGCGTTGCTGTTACGCCATTAACGACGATGTCGGAACCGTCAGCGGCGAGTGAGATGGTGGAGCCCGAAACTGTGATTTCTCCACCGGGAGTTAGAAGGGCGGAGCCAATCATGTAGGATGTTCCGGTTCCTGAAAGAGGAGTGTAGATGCTCTTTCCAATCGTGATAGGAGGGGCTGTGACCTGAGCTGCAGCTGGGGTAGAAAGCGTTGATGTGACTCCGTTCACCACGATAAATGACCCGGAGGGCTCAAGTGAGATTGTAGTGCCCTCGATAGTAATATCATGGCCTGGCGCAAGAGTCTGTCCGGATATGACGAAGGTGGGACCCGCAGCGCCATGCCCAGGGCTCAATGGGTTATCCCCACGTTGGTTGGCAGAGCTTCCAGCAAGAGCCGTTA
This sequence comes from Darksidea phi, assembly GCA_030770425.1. Taxonomy (NCBI): domain Eukaryota; kingdom Fungi; phylum Ascomycota; class Dothideomycetes; order Pleosporales; family Lentitheciaceae; genus Darksidea; species Darksidea phi. The sequence continues at coordinate 102,445 of JASJFT010000020.1, read as the reverse complement.
TAGTAGCACCTCCTACTATTATTTCGGGTTGAGGCGTAGCACCAGATGAGCCCGTGGGAAGTAGCTGGGTCGACCCTCCTACGACAACAAAGGAAGCTGAAGGGCCCAGACTGACGACAGTCCCGTCCACGGTAGCTGATCCACCTGGCGTTAATGTCTGACCCGGACTGATGAGGAATTGGGTTGCGGCATTAGCCGTTAGCGTCGACGACCCAATAGTAAGCACCGGCGGTGCGGGAGCCTGTGTTTGTATAGGTTCTGACGGAAAGATGACTCGTGGTAGTGTAGACGTCGTGCCTCCCACAACGATAGCAGTTGCCGAAGGCGCAATTGATACGATACTGCCGCCAATAGTTACAGCTGGTTGGCCAGGTCGTAGTGTAGCTGTTCCTATGATCACCGCAGAGGAGGGGTCTACCACAACGGGCCTGCCACCTATAGAAGCGACCGTCTGAGACGGTGAACCGGGATTGGCTACCAGCGGCAAAGCTGATGTAGTGCTTCCTACGACAATGGCGGTGGCTGAAGGTGCGAGTGATACTGGTCTTCCATCCACGGTAATAGCTGGCGCGCCAGGTGTGAGTGTCTGTGTGCCAACAATTACGACCGATGAGGGGGCCACGATTACTGGATTTGTTCCTATAGTTCCCACCGTCTGTTTCCTAAGGGTAGGGTACAAAGTCAGCAAGGCTCTTGCAGAAGGAGTTCACTTTCTCTTGTCTCAAACTAGGAGCTGCCAGGTCTCAAGAAACATGACACGCTCTAGATAGGATGTACCGGACGTATTAGGAAATTACGTACGGCTGCATAACATTTGAGAGTTTGGTGTCAGCATTTTGTGCCGGTGCTGGGCCTGTCTGCTGTGATCCGGGCCTGTTTTCGGTACTGGCCGAGTCCCCACCACCTTGCGTCGGCTGGGGACTTGCTGTCTGCGGCCTTGGCTTGTCGTCAGCGGTCGTCTTCTCTCCTAAACCCTCTGTCCACTTCGGATCCACTGGATGCGCTGTGAAAGGCTTTCCTTTCGATGTTTCCTGTAAAAGGTTCATATCGGTATCCGTTTCGAACCCAAGAGCCGACGATTCGAAATGAATAAGAAATGGACTGGAAGGAGGTCTGTAGAGCCAGTACAGATCTAAAACGACGAGGACAGTCACTTCTCCTTGCACTGTTCCAGGAGTGCATGTTGATTGGGGAATTTCATCTAGAAAGCCGTCTGGTAAGGTGCCGGTGGCTGATGCGGAGTCTTCGATGCCTTTGATCCTATATTCAATTGCTGATGGCTGGGCTAGGCTAACAGTCGTCGTGGTAGCAGTGCCGTTCACGGTTGATTCGACCTCGTACGCAGTGAAGTAGAGGAACGGAGTGGCGGAAGTACTGTTGAAGTCAGCATGTATTGTCAAGAGGCGTCCGCTGACCAAATGATAGTCGAGGGTTACACTGACGCGGCGGACGTGGAATTGACCAGTCCGGGAATTGCAATAGTTGCTGGTGGCAAAGCCGTAAGAGACAAATAAGATAGAGAGTCTGACGCAGGAATGATATTCCCAGACGGCAACGGAGTGGCCGCATTCCGAGTGATGACAGAGGTAGCGGCGGCCGTGGGAGTCACGGGGTATGGCTCCCAATTGATCCAATCTCCAAACTCGGAATCGTGGACAACGCTTTCGGACCACGCGAGATCATTTGAGATGGCGCTGGATATGTCGAAAGTCTCTGTATTCGGGATCATAGTAAGATAGGCTCCATCACCGGTAAAGTTGGCCGCCTCCGTAGTCAGAATCCCTACAGCGGAGCCGTATGTTCTAGTGTAGCACGGTTAGCAATATCTCCAAAGTGCTGGGTGCGCTAGGGTTGCGTACGCCGCATACCACCATTCCAGGTTGGCATTTGGAATGTTCACGGTGCACGGCGAGGGAGTATTCGTGCTGTTGATGTCGCTGGTGCTGTGGGTGCTATTGGTGCTGCTGATGGACGCCGACGCATTGGACGGCTCTGGGAGTCCAACCTCGGCGGTGACGGTTGTAGAGCCATGGATGGTTGCAGAGCCATCAGATGCGGGGGTCGGGTTTCTCCAAGGAGTCCTGGACGGATCGAGAGCGGAGGAAGCTGTAGAGGTATCGTTTGCAAAGGGCGCTTGAGGGGTTGGGTTAGCACGCTGCGATACGAGCGGGAGGCTTGACGGTACCGGTGCCGTTCGCGTGGAAGGCTGATGCCGTCGCGACCAGGCAAAGAACTAGGCCCCACCGCCCAAACATGCCTCTCCACTGTGCTGCTGACGCAGACGCAGACGCTTCATCAAACACTGAACGAGCGTGATAACGTGCAAATGATCAGATATTACGAGAGGAGCAGCCAGGGGTACTTTAGCAGGCCGCGTGAGATCGAGCGGGCCGAGAGCGACGCGCGCCCCCGGAGCCGCTGGCACGGCTGGCGCACGCCTCTTCGTTTATCAGCGACGTGTGCGGTAGAGCTAGACGCATCGCGTCCGGCCATGGTACAGGTATTACAGGTATTGCCGGTGGCCAGTGGCTTGAGGGGGCGCTCAGCCCGAACGGACCTCCCGGGGACACCGTCGTCCGAACCCGTCTGCATCGTCTGCATCGCCTGGACCGCCCATGGCAGAGACCACCTGTTCGACTGGCTGCCGGCATGCTTTAGCCGCAACGAGCCCAGCCCAGGCGCTCTGCACGACAATTGATTGCTCGGTCGGTGGCACAAATGGGCTACCGGCGGCGGCGTGGATGCTTTGATTGTTGTTCCCTTCATTTCGCCGTTTCGACGTCGCCTCTGCGGAGGTTTGATTGCGCTTCATGCGCCCGTTGGCGGGCCTCGCGGAGAAGGATGCCGCCGTGAGGCTCTCGCGGTGACGACGACCAGCACGCCACGTTGCGGGATGCAGGTGGACACTCAGCATCCAGCATCCACGCCGCCGGCAGGCTGGGTACGAGAGGCACGACCCTAGAATCGAGTCCTCGAAGCTGCTGGTGCCCATGTCGCGCTGTCGATCATATTGGCTGTGTCGCCGTCACAGCTCCAGACCAAGGAAGTGCTAACGAGAAGGGGGGGTTCCACCGCGCTGTGGCTTTTGGCGTCTCCACAGAACATCTCGTCGTCGGCACACACGAGTGGCGGCCGTCCTCTGCGTGAAACACGCCGGCGGGATGGCAGTACATCTCTCAAATGTGCTCGCTCGCCTGCTCTCTCATATGGGAGAAATGCCGGCTGAAAGGGTCAGACGGCAGACACGGCCAGGGCGGGAGTTGCTGCATATCACCCCTAGTCTGGGCCAGGGGAGTCCGCAGTCCGCCCCTTTCGCTGCAGTGCTGATCCCGCCAGTGTTGCGCGGCAGTGCATCACGGTTGCTCGACATGCTGTGCCCCCGTCCGCATCCCCATTCCCCATTCTTCCTATCGGCCTGGCCCTGGACCGCCCAGGACCGACGAGGCACAAACGCTTGGGAACACCCATGTGCAATATACCACTTGCAACTTGCAAGGCTAGAGGCTCGGCTGAGCAGTTGCAACACCCCGGCCGCAATCTGGCTCAACACCATCCCACGGCCCCTCGGACGGTGCGCGCACCTTCGTCCTCATCCTCATCCTCTCCTCCACCTGGCGCGTCCGAGACAAGACATGAGCGGTGATGCCCCGAACACGTCTCGTGGCTGAGTGGTCCCCTTTCGCCTGCCAGTGGTCGCTTAGTCACCGACCATGATCCGCCGTCGAGGCGACCGCACCCTCTCCGCCCTGCTCGGCCTGCTCGCGCTGTGGGCGCTGCTGTCGCCATGCCTCGCCGTCGCACTGGCCGCCCGCGACGAGAACAACACCCTCCCGGAGCCCGTATCCGTCGCCCCCGACCAGAACTGGGACGGCATCGATGGGAAGTGGAACACCATCAGCATACGCGTGGGCGAGCCGGCCCAGGCCGTCCGCGTCTTCGTCTCGACCGCCAGCCAGCAGACATGGGTCGTGCATGCTTCGGCATGCATGAAAAACGTGACCGATGAAGCGACAGGCCTCGACGAGGAAACAGAGGACAGGACGTGCTACGAGAGCCGCGGGCGCACCTTCAATGTCTCGGAAACCACCACCTGGGACGAGAATGGCTTCTTCCAGCTGTGGACTGAGAAGAATCTGGGTCTGGTGGGGAATGGCTTCTACGGCTGGGACAAGGTGGGATTGGGCCTCAAGGGCGAGGAAGGCCCGTCCCTCGACAACACCACCGTTGGCACCCTCATCTCGCCCAACTTCTGGCTCGGCCACCTCGGCGTCAATCCGAAGCCGACCAACTTCTCCGCCTTTACCGACCCGTCGCCGAGCTACATGACAATGCTCTACGAGCAGAAGAAGACGCCCAGTCTGGCGTTTGGCTACACGGCTGGCCAGAGATACCGTACGTTCCTTCCTTCGCCACCGAACGCACCTGCTGACTCTTCTAGACGACCCACCTCTCCTAAGCAGCTTGACGCTCGGTGGCTACGACTCCACCCGCTTCATTCCGAACGACATTTCTTTCGGCTTCGCTCCTGACAACGAAAGAGACATCGTGGTGGGTATCCTCGGCATAACGGCAAATAGCGCGACCAAGTCCAACGTCAACCTCCGTGCCCGCGAGCCGTTCACCATGTACATCGACTCCACCATCGCCGAGCTTTGGATGCCCATCGAGATCTGCGAGGCCTTCGAACAGACCTTTGGGCTTCGGTATGACAACGACACATCCCTCTACCTCGTAGACGACGACCTTCACAACAGACTGTTGGCGGAGAACCCGTCTGTCACGTTTAGCCTTGGACAGCCGTATGCTTCAGATGCGACCGTTAACATCACCCTCCCGTACGACGCCTTCGACCTGGAAGCAAATCCGCCATACAGAAGCTTGGAGAACACGACAAGGTACTTCCCTATCCGCCGGGGTGAGGACGAGAGTCAGTTTGTGCTCGGGAAGACGTTTTTACAGGAGGCTTATCTGATCGTGGACTGGGAGCGCCAGAACTTCTCCGTCTCCGCCACCAACTGGACCTACGACCAGCCCAAGAACATCGTCCCGATATATGCGCAACAATACATGCCCCAAGTCATGGCTGCTCTGGCGAAACCCAAACATTTCACGACGGGATCCATTATTGGCATCGCCCTCGGGGCGGGTTTTGCGTTCGCCATAGTTGGTTGCGGCGCCATATGGTGGTTCTGGCGCCGACGGCAGAAGCGAAAGCTCGACGAGGTGAAGGCGATGTATGAAGAAAGAGTTGCTGCTGTCGCGAAATCTCCTCCGGCCGAAAAGTCCGATAAAACTCCCCTCTCGCCCACGACCGACGCCGAAGAAGGGCCCAACGTCTTCCCCAAGGCCGAACTACCCGCTGAAGACCGAAAAGATGGAGAGAAAGATGCGCCTCTGCCTAGTCCGCTGGCGGAAGTAGCAAACACGGAGCGGCAAATATTCGAAATGCCAGGCTGCACCCCCCCGTCGGCAGAAGCTGGGGGTCGGCAGCTAACAGAGAAGGAATCAATGATGGTTCGGGAGAGGAGATACAATGGAGTCGACCCGAATGAGCAATCACAAGACGCACCGCCTAATCCAGAAGAGTTGCCGCGAAGACCCGCCCCCGTATCTCCCTCGGAGGTAACGATAGTTAACAGGAGAATCCCCATAGTCTCTCCCATAACACCTCGCGCACCCCGCGATGGATCGAGCCTAGAAGCCAACGATACCTTCTTCCAGCCGCCGACACCTCATGTGCGGGACGGAGCGAGCCTCGAAGCAAATGACACATTTTTCCAGCCGCTACAGACTCCTACACCGCGAGACGGTAGGTTTCTGGAAGCTGAAGATACGCTTCTTTCGCCCATTTCGCCCATGGAAGGGTCGGCAGATTCAGCACGGCGGCGCTTTTCCTACGAGATATGACAAAAAGTTACACGGCATTTATGACGGGCGTACGGGCATTGATACGGTGTGGGGTGGCTCCTGTGATGTTCGATGACGAGCATTTTCGCATGGGTAATTGGCGTTTGTTAAGGATGATACCTCGGCGTTTCCCGTTTTCGTGGCATTTAAGCGGGCGGTCTTGACATATAGAAGGAGCTGTGGCTTTTGGATATACCGCCGCAGATACATCACTCTACCACTCTACGTAGTTCCTATTAACTTCCTTGGTAGCACGCTTGTCAGCATGGCCCATCGCCGCTGGCTGTGGGACAGAATCGATCCGAAAAATCTTCGCAAAATGTGCAATACTCTAGGGAACGCTTGATAAGGCTGACTGTGACATACGTCAACCATGGCTCAGCCTCTGTCGTTGGAGGTAAGCGGTCTGGTAGCAGCTGAGAGAGGGACCGAAGCTAGCTAGCGCCCTTGGGTCGAGTCGGTGAGTGGGCGGCTACCCCACAACCCCTCCCTGCGCCGGGTCGAAGCAGCACTCTGAAGACGAGCACCACCGCCTTTTGTATTCCTTGCACCATGTCGATCGCTTGATGGCGAGGCAGGACGGGCCGCAGACCATCTCGAGATCGCGCAATCCTGCGCAGAGCCTGGGTAGGTGGGGGCGGCGATGCTGCTCGAGGGGTGGGGCTGTTGTCGAGCTCCTAAAGAGGGGAATAGGTATAGAATAACACCAGAAGGATTGGAGATTGGATAGACACAGCCTCTGTTGACGGGGGCCTTGGAACCCCTATTATCAATCACTTCCTGCACTTGTTTGGGTCTTGGACCCATTGGTTTTTGCACTCCGTCAGTCCTGGATTTTCGCTTACGCCTCAGCCCCGCCATGTCCACTGTTGGAACACCAGGTTGCATTCGTCACGTCGTCGCCGCGCGCCTAGAGCGAGCCTTATATCTCTCCTTGTCGCCTGCAGCTGTGCCTCACAGTATCTGAGTCCTTCGCTCTGCGCCTCCCTTCTGTCCCCGCTGTCCCGTTGCACGCCCGTTGCACACCCGTTTACCCCGCCGCTCCACGTCCGCAGCCATGTCCGATCTCGCAGGACGTAAGGTGTTCAAGGTCTTCAACCAGGAGTTTATCGTCGACGAGCGGTACAATGTGACAAAGGAGCTGGGCCAGGGCGCTTACGGCATTGTCTGGTAGGCACTCGACCAGCAGCTATGGCATCGTGGCATCATGGCATCATAGCATCATAGCATGCATACTGATTACGGGCATGCAGTGCCGCCACCAACAACCAGACGGGCGAGGGTGTCGCCATCAAGAAGGTCACCAACGTCTTCAGCAAGAAGATCCTGGCCAAGCGCGCACTCCGCGAGATCAAGCTGCTGCAGCACTTCAGAGGCAAGTCGGTCCATTGCACCCGTCGGATTGACGTGCGCCAACAGCTAACACGTCGCAGGCCACCGCAACGTATGACAGCCCCGTACCACTCTTCCCGTACCACATACTGAGCATTCGCTAGATAACATGCCTGTACGACATGGACATTCCCCGCCCGGAGAACTTCAACGAGTGCTATCTCTACGAGGGTACGCCCTAGACACAGATACAACCCTTGTAACATGCCGCTGATATGGGCAGAACTCATGGAATGCGATCTAGCCGCCATCATTCGCTCTGGCCAGCCCCTCACCGACGCCCACTTCCAGTCCTTCATCTACCAGATCTTGTGCGGCCTCAAGTACATCCACTCGGCAAACGTGCTCCACCGCGATCTCAAGCCGGGCAACCTGCTCGTCAACGCCGACTGCGAGCTCAAGATTTGCGACTTTGGATTGGCCCGCGGCTTCTCCATGGATCCTGAGGAGAACGCGGGGTACATGACCGAATATGTCGCTACCCGGTGGTACAGAGCACCGGAGATTATGTTGAGCTTCCAAAGCTACACCAAAGCCAGTATGTCCGCTCTCTTACCAAACTTTTCGGGACTGTACCTCGGGGTTCAGATGTGGAGTCCTTTCTTATCACCCCGGCGCTAAAAAATGCACCATCATCACTCACCCCCGCAATCTCGAGAAGACTAACCGCCTGTAGTTGACGTGTGGTCCGTTGGCTGTATCCTAGCTGAGCTGCTAGGTGGCAAGCCTTTCTTCAAGGGCCGTGATTACGTCGACCAATTGAACCAGATCCTGCACTATCTAGGTACGCCCAACGAGGAGACGTTGTCACGCATTGGTTCGCCGCGAGCCCAGGACTATGTTCGCAACCTGCCCTTCATGCAGAAGGTTTCCTTCCAATCTCTGTTCCGCCAAGCCAACCCCGACGCCCTCGACCTACTGGACCGCATGCTGGCTTTCGACCCCTCGTCGCGTATCTCGGTCGAGGAGGCGCTGGAGCACAGGTACCTGCACATCTGGCACGACGCTTCGGACGAGCCTTCTTGCCCCACCACCTTCGACTTCCACTTTGAGGTCGTTGAAGATATCAGCGACATGAAGAAGATGATTCTAGAAGAAGTGAATCAGTTTAGACAGAGTGTGAGAGTGCAGCCTGGTGCACAAGGTGGGGCTGGCCAACAGCAGCAGGGACAGCAGGCTGTGCCGATACCAAACAACTACGATCGCAGTGGGTACGAAGACCCGCGACCGCACGAGGCCATGATGCAGGGTGGGCAGTGGCAGGGCAACGACCTGGAGAGGGATCTCCAAGGGTTGGACGCGAGGATGCGATAAGAAGTGGACGAGAGTTAGAAAAGAATGGCTTGGTGGGCGGTATACCACTTGGGATTTTCTGGATGACGAGATGATCATTTGGGAAGCTTGGAATGTCTCAGACAAGGTGGCGGTAGAATGATTGAATTTTGTTGGTTTGCTCTCACTCTTTGTTGATTTCTTTTCTTCCGATATCAAAAATTCCATCTTTCATGTGGGCCTGGTGCCTCTCACCACTGTTATCGTGTCGTTACTCCAAAACCCCTCGTCTGTAATCACCTACCTCGAATGCAAAGCTGCTCCTGATAGACTTCAAGCTATCGCATATTATACAAACCCTTTTGCGCCGATTTGGTCATGCACGAGTCTAAATGCCGATCCAGTGAGCGTTAGTATCTACAGCGTTGCATTATTATACAAGAAAGCACTGCCATCTCGTACTTCTACCCCGGAGTTCTAAAGAGCGTCGTGGCGGTTGGTAAGGTCATGCAACTCTGACACCCCTTCAATGCCAATTTCGTCCCTTTGCACGCCGTCGTCATCTCTCTATCCGCTGTTCACCGTATATCTTGTTTCTTTTATTCGGCAACACTTCAAGGCTCTCAGAAGAGGCGAGATTCCTTATCCCTTTAATGCTAGCTTTATGGTATTGGAGTTGTGAGTTGTGTTGTTGGTTGGGTGTGCAAGGAGTGAGGTCTACACCGCTCTTGTATTGCGTTTGAAGAAGCGGTGGCGGCGGCGGCGGCGGCGTGAGGGGGTTTGGCGATGGTGGAGTGATTAGGGCGGGGGTTTTTCTTGTGAAGAGATGCCTACGTGTCGGCTGTGTGTTTGTGGGGGAAGGGGTGGGAAGGAAGGGTCGGTTTGTTGTTGTATGCAGTGGTAGTGCTTTAGTTGTTGGATGGGTGGTTGGCTTTTTTCGTCTCTTGTGTTTGTGAGGGGAGTGGGTGGGGGCTGTCTTGGAATGCGTATTGGGATGGAAGTGGGCGTGTACAACTTGGAGATGTGTTTCTAGATCTGGTGGACGGGCCGGTGCTTTGGTAGAACTGTATGTAAGTGAACTTGTGCCAATGTCTTGGTTGAAAGGGGGGTCGTAGAGGCGATTGCTTGCCAGTCGCTCTCTGCTCTGGGGTCACTACCAGACAACATCCTTGGGGACGGGGAGAGAGGGAGCCAGAGCCTGGAAAGAGCGCCGACGCAATGCATATAAATTGCCTCTCAACAGGCCGTTCCGACTACACGCACTCGCCCCCCCACTAGAACATTCAACCCGAGTCTGAGGACATAGAACTAGCGAAACTTTCGACAAGGCTAACGCCATGAGGTTTACCGTCGTCGTTACCGCTCTCATGAGCATGCTCCTCGTCGTCATGGTCGCCCCGAAACTGTACGTTCTACCCACTACCCTACCCGTCAAAAAGTGCTGTTGCTAACGAAAGAGAAGAACTCTCTCCATCGTCTGACCCGTACCAACATCATAGACGGTACACGAGCTTCTTTTTCTCTACCCCTATATGCCACACTCATATACATTCTTCTTCCCTTTCCTCACCACCAAAGCCCGATCCGTTCCTGCCTTGAACCATCACAGGAGTGGAGGCGGCATCAGGCTGTATGGCCTGCCCCTGCTCCGGCTGGAACGCCAAACCGTGCCGTTGCGTCTCGAACGGCTATTGCTGCGAGAAACCAAGCTGTTCGCCGTGTCCCTGCGACGGCTTTGGCGGAAATTGCATGTGCATTCCCAATGGGTGCTGCTGCTAGGACTATAGCAGTCACCGGAGTCCACATAGCTTCAATCCACTCGGCGTCACTCGGCGGTCGGACGAGTCGAGGTCGAGCACTGGGTATGGGGATCCGTGATGGTCCATGTATTGGGGACGGTGCACGGCTGACTGTCATGACAACTTTCGCTTAGAATTCGGATTTGCAGGATGTAGCCGCTGAGGCTCGTTCAGCATACGAGGTTTAGGCAATAAAACATATCCGCTTCTGTCGTGCTCGATTTCGACGGAGATTTCTTTCGGTGATATGGGTAACGGGATATGCTGAAGTAGGTGAGTGGTACTAACGCGCTGCTACTACTGCAATATGCCAATTAGCACGACTTCGTAGCAGGCTCAGGTATACTCACCTCTATCCTAACATTCGTCTTGGTCGTATATGCCAACTGAACAGATACTTCGGGTAGAGACTCGAGCACTAAGACCCTAATGCAATACAGATGTGGTTAGTTAAATTCCGGCTCGCTCTTTCCTCATTATCCTTGCAGACCCGCTGGCTCCCTCCTGCCTTCACCGTCGCGTTCATCGAGGCAGGTGCTGACTCACTACGCTCGGGACCAGGCATCTGGGAGAAATTGTGCGTATATAAGCTTCGTCGGGGGAGGTTTTCTCATCTACGTCTTCCCCCAACACAACCAGAAGCAACTCCCCTTGTTACCACGTCCGAGCACCTCTTTAGAGACGACATCGACAAATTTCTCCAAAGCACCACCAGAAAACCTTCGCTACAGTCGAAATGAAGCTCTCCATCCTCATTGCCATCGTCATGGCTTCCTTTGTCATGGCCGTTCCCGGTGCTGTGAGGACCTCTACCCATCCAATCCTGTCCGCTTCACTCAAACATGGCTTGCCTTGCTGAATGAAGGCCCTCACAACCCCAAACCATCCAAGCTAATACGGCTCCTACAGGTCTCACTCGAGCGCAAGACTCGCACTGACATCGTCAACGGCAAGGAGCTCGCCCGTCCCTGCGTCGAGTGCCCTTGCAAGAACTGGAACCCCAACTCTTGCAAGTGCATCCCCAACGGATGCTGCTGCACGCGAGAGCCCCACGTCGAAACCATTGAGAGCATGGCAATTGCTAATCCGGTCGTCGACGTCGCCGAGAGCGTGGAAATTGCTAGCCCAGTCGTCGGCGTCATAGAGAGCGTGGCGACCGATAGTCCACTCATCGACACCTTCTCAACCACTCGTGCCTGCGTCGAGTGCCCTTGCAAGAATGGAGCTTGGAGCTCCTGCCATTGCATCCCCAACGGCTGTTGCTGCGAGGACAGGAAGAAGGGCGGCACATAACACGCCGTACCTTTCAACCGACTCAACTCCACTCGGCAGATTGTTTCTCTAGTCTTCCAGCCCTTCAATGATTCGGTACTAGGAGGATCTGCTGAGCACTGTCACACTTCTTAAGATGAAAATTCGACTTTCGAGGTACATCTATTTTCCTTCCAACGGGGGGTGGGGATTTCGGCGGTTCGCCTCTTGGGTGGCCCCACAAGCCAGATAGCATGGATCGATATAAAAATCATCTTCACTAATTTGCTCTCCTGTGATGTTGCTCGTGAAAGAAATCAATTGTTTGCTAATGATGAATTGTGGTGACGTTGAATCGTTGTTGTTTTCGCCACCCCCAAAGCGGCAAGCGCGCTGGGACCCGTGATAGCGCGTCAGCGCGTCTTCTTCTTTCAACGCCGTCATTCATCTCGCCGCGATGCTGCCGTCCGCGTGTGAAGTGCCCACCAGCCTGCTTCCTTATTCCCCTCATCTCCAATTCGTACCGCCAATGTCCACACCGCGATGCCTACTCACACGCCCTCACCACACCGCTTCTTAGCACCTGCGCCACCTTCGTCGCAAAAGCCGAGACCAAAACTGCAATCAAGCCTCCGCCATGGTTTCCCAGCACAGACTCAAGCTCAGACCTATAGACCTACTATCGCCTCACAACATACGCATACGAAGAGTGAGGAGGGGCGGAGGGTGACGCCCGCAAGACGCTTCGTCGTCGGACAGTTTCAACCTCGTACCCCACGGCACGAAGAACGAGTTATTGAAAATAAGAATGAAAGGGGGGGAGGAAGTGATGAGGATACGTGGACACATACACATACTCGACGTCTGAAGCCTCCGCGATTGGGGAAGGTGGAGAGCATTGAGGAGAGTTCGCCGTCGTCTTCCGCCAACGTGGTGGGGGAGCACGGGGTTTTGGAGAGCGTTGAGCAGAGCTCTTCCTTTGGGACGGATATATCAAGGGAAGAAAAAGGAGACGATGGCGAGGAGGAGATACTATTCGTTACAGAAGAACGCTGCAAGCGCCGTCGCATAACCCCTCAATCAGAACCGCCATCCTCACCAACATCCTTTCGGCATGACCGTCACCATGAGTTGCGCACACCAGCTCCAGCGTCATACCGCTTCAAGGTCCCAGCTCCGAAGACACCAGCTACTTTCGACAATAACTCTACCATCACAACAGCACCAAACACACACAGACCGCACTTCATCCTCCCCCGATCTTCGCCCTCGCCCTCCAAGTCTGCAACACCCTTACCAGAAACCTTCTCACCCAGTCGGAAGAACGGCAGGTATATACAAGGAGGTCTAGCATCTACACTGCAGAGTTGGATTGTGGAGACTGCCGAGGCGGGGTATAGTGCCAGGAGCAGTGGCGGGGGTGGTGTAGTATGGGGCAGGGACAAGGAGGATGGCGTTAAAATGAGAGTACGGGTGAAGGAGGTGTTTGGAAGCAGGAAGAGCGACGACGGAGCTGTCGAGTGTTGGGCCGGCGGTGTGGTGTTTGTGTGCGGTACCACAGATGTTGGGCTTTACAACGCTTCCAGAGCTTCGAGTGTATTTCCGTTCAACGGAACCGACGAGGAAACTGGTGGCGCTGGCGGAGCAGAGACCAGGGTCTTACTCGCAGGACAAGGCGCCACAAGAGGTAAAGCGGGTGTTCGCATACACGAAGGTGCCATCATAGGCATTAGGGCGCCCATGTGGGATGTCGATGTCGGCATCGGTGTCGGCGAGCAAACTCAGAAATGGATCGTTGGTGTGGAGTGGGTCGTTCTCTCGTGATTTTGATGAAACGCATGACATGGTGCAGTCTCCAATTGGAGCGTCTATGCAGCTACGAGATATGAAGACATGAGTTGATGAGTTGATGAGTATGCTGGACTACGTATTGCGCTTCCTGACAACCTTTGATACATTTTACATTCGCGCAACAAGATTAGGACCTGCGTTGCGACGTCGAATCGGAGTTGGAGGGCCGACTTTGTATATACGTCAGCTAGAAGGTCTTGCTGTATTTTGCGAAGAAAGATTGACTGCTTAATGGGGCTGTCTGATCAAGTCTACGGTGCAATATAAAGACAATGATTAAGTTAAGATTATAAATTTATGTTTACTATAGCGATGCAGCCGACACAACACTACCTAGGTACCGCCATCCCCACTTCATCCTATAACACGCTCGACCCTCTCCTCCCTCACAGCGTCTGCAAGCTCCAGGCTCGCCTTCCTTCCGCCTCCTTTCTCAGCCCTAGTCGATGCCTTCTTTTTCCGCTTCGAACCATCCGGTATAATTATAACAATACCCAGCCTGCGGTCTATCTCAAGCCTCCATGAGCCCACTGTGCAAAATATCAGTCAGCATCTTGGTATTCTTCTCGCCGTTGAGGGAATGGTTAATGAATGTCTGCGTTAGCACGTGAGATGAGCTCGCGTATAGTGGCGGCGAGGAAGTCTCTGTCTGACCAAAGGGCTCACCTGGCTCGCTGGATGGGTAGTCCGACGGGGAAGCGATGCGTGGTGGTCTGGAAGGGTTGGATGGTGGCAACGACCTTTTACGACGGGGCTGTCTGCTAGGTGTTGTAAGTCGGGAACCAGTGTTTGGTGGGGGGGGGGGAAGGGTCATGTATGTACCGTTCTTCTCGCTACGCTTCACGTCCCTTTTCGCCGTTGCTGTCTGCTTGCTTTAACTACGATGCCTACCTATGCCGTTCGACAAGTCTCGCGGATTCGTGTGTTAGGCATTGTAGAAATGCAATGCACCACTTTATTCTGTGTAGGATACTCACACAGCGTTAACAGATTCCAGTAATGCCCGTCGTTTAGTCTCCTTACTGACGTGTCAAATATGTCAATTCCACCGCTACCACCAACACATTTGTTCCGTCCCGTTCAACCCAATACGAGGTTCCACGGTTGTTGCTACCCCGATAAGTGGTTCTGACCGGCGATGAGGACCGGCGCGGTCCAGTTCTAACCATGTTCCGCCACGAAAAACGGAGGATACCGCTTGGAGGAACTTGGTTGATGGATAAGGGCTATAGCACAACGGTTTTTAGACATACCGTCTCGTTCTCTCATTCTTCGACTTTACTCTCACACCGTCCAACCCACCTCGTACCCTTAGACACTTCAACAAGGTCAAGCTACTCGACTGGACTCTACCCACATGGTCACAGGTACCACCTTCGTTAGCGAGATGAACCAGGAAAACTCCAAAGTAGGCGGGAGAGTCGATTCTGGCAGGGCCCGCGAGAATTCTGAGAAGTCAAAGTCCGCGTCGTTGAATACGCCAAAAACCGAGACGACAAAAGACGCACACTTCAGCCCGACCGTAGAGGTTGTTGCTCACCCATTTGAAACACTTGAACACGATGGCGAAAACCCAATCATATCGACCGAGGAAGCCAGCGATCAACCCTCTATGCAAGCGCCCAAAAGCAAGAGCGCCACCTACGTCAACATCTGCCGGAGTTGTAAATACGACATACCAGAAAACCATCAAAACTGCAAAGCTGGAAAGAAACCCCCAAAATCGAAGCCATACCTTCATGCAGTCAAGCAAGTTGCACAGTGCTACAGTATGCCGTACATGAAGGCATCTACGCTGGGTCGGATAAGTTCGTGCGCGTCCGATGAGGAGGCCATTAAGGCGCACATCAAAGCGTTCGCAAAGAGTTTCAAAGGCAGCTGTCGTGCGGACAAGAACTTTCCAGGCAGAAGGCAAAGACTTGAACTCCTCGAAGCAACAGAGGGTACACCAAGGATTGTACTCACGGCGGCCCAAGGCTCGCACCCAACCATAGACCTCAATACGTGGGGTGAACTCGGTTGTCCACAATTTCCAGGCATCGAGGTCGACGTATGTATGCCGCCTTTGCAACCGAGGAGAAAGAAACATTCTAGGATATGCGAGTGTCGCAAGTGCGCTCGTGCCTTGTTGATGAATGCCAACGCCATGCTAGTTATGGGTACAGCTAAAGTTGATGGCAAGCGGTCCCAGAGAGAGAAGAGAGTCTGGTGGCTTCAGGATCACTCCGAGGCCTGTACTGGAGAGTGGAAGGAGAATGAAGAATTATTGACCGAAGAGCGAATAATGGACGTTGCGGAACACTCGCAGGACAAGTCTAGTGAGCAGCAGCCTGGGCCGCAGCAGGACGAAGACGGAGAAGAAGGCGACGATTTCCCATCACCAACCGAGATGGAAGAGCACCCAGAAAAGCTTCAGCAGTCATCGGCTTTGGGAGATCACGTACAGGTGTTCACAGAGGATCAGTCGGGAGAAGAGAAGCAGGCGAAGCAGGAAGAGAAGGGTTCTAAGGATGCCGCCAAGCGGTCCAAGAAAAGGAGGTCGATGAGAGAGTGGGTCGGCCGCAGGCGGGGATTTGATACCTCAATATGCACACGGCGGAAACCAAAGGAGAAACTTCGAGAGTAGTAACGTGATCTAGGAAGATTGGGCTCACCGGGAGTGACCTCGGCGCTTTTGAGGAGTCTGCCCTGTATATGGAATGGAAGGAGATTTTCTGCTAGACTGCAGACGGAGAAATTAAAGACCATGGTCCCGTTCGTTCAATGCGTGGTTGCGACAATGCCCTTTGCCTCGAATGTACTCGTCGACGTTTCTGTAGCGGAACATGAAGAAGTGCAGGAGTTCATAGTTAGTTTAGCGAGACCCTCGTGCTCGACAATTTGTATCGGGCAGCAATGCATGACGGCTCGCAGAATGTCCATAGGGAGAGTGTCTGAGCAGATAAAGTTGTCGTGGCGTTGTGGTAACGTTGAGACGAACGTTCCGCTACCGTTCAGGATCGGGTCCGCTGGTAAAGCGCCCGACGTCTGAGCGGTGACAGGACACGGACCGCCGGGCTTGCTGGTCATCACGTGGGAGACATCTTATCGATCCTCTGCGCGGGCGTGACCTCGACAGTCCATAGAGGTGGTATTCTCGACACAAGTGCCATCTGCTGCTGGCAGTGAGCGTATCTGGAGCGATGGTTGATCTGCCGCGCTCCAAAGAGTACCCAATCCTGCAAGGCGACTCCAATGGTTGTCCCAGCCAGTCCGATATGGGCTTCTGAGACCGACCACCATGTCGCAAGTCAGCCACAACCCCACACTTGCTAATTGCGGCGTCAGGCACTCAGGAGCCGACACGTTCAGCTCAGGCATTCGCCGTCACCTTCTGCCTCCTGTTCTATTTAATCGACGCTCGATAGCCGCTGCAAATTGACGCAGCGCCTCGATTCACTGGATGCACGTCACTCGCCAAGACTGGGGTGGTTCCGAGGCGAGATGTGTGGGTTTCGGCGCCATTGAGGAGCCGCAACGTACAATGCGAGGGAGAAGGCACTGCAGTGTTGCAATTGAGTTGCTCCATTGCACAGCGCCTCGAGAATGGCGCGGCTGTCGTACATTGTGTGGTGAGAGAGAGAGGGTGTGTGAAGTCGAGGGGTTCGTCGGGTCGGCTCGTTCGGGGCCAGACGGAAGGCTCAACCGAGCGGATCCCTGCCATCATTCTGCTCGTTCGATGGCCACGTCACTCCACTCACTCTCCACACTTCATTAATTCACTCACGTCCATCTTACTTACTTATCACCTCCACACGCGTGCCCCTGCAGTGCCGGCCCATATGGCCGCCCAGAACCGCACCGGGCGGCATGTGCTCTATAGCACGGTTCCACGTTGGCGCGCCTCGAGACCGTTGGAGGTGCCAACGAACGCTGCACCACCATGACTAGAACTCGGAAATGGCATGCAGCTAGCAGCACCGTGGGGTGCACTCTCCCCTCCGACGTGGCTCCAATAGGTACAGGCCAAGCTTCGTCTTCCCAACTCCAAACGGCTCTCTCGGCGGGAAAGCACGGGCTTGCCAGCGCGAGGCTTGCCGTCCGTTTAGTCGACCTGCGTGCATCGAGCTCGGAACAGTCCATCCATTTCCAGGTCATGTCTTGTGACTGCTGGCTCGCCCTCCCTTTCGTCAAAGTTACAGCCCATCTCTTCCGCATCCCATTGAACCACGATTGAGCCCGTAAACATGCTTTCCTCTTGAGTCGCTATTCGTCCCCCCGCAGCCACATCCATCACCCCACGTTTGATGTTGCCATTGCGTTGTCTTTTGTCGATTCATGTCTTCTTCCACGATGGATTCGCGGAGCCGTACAATATAGCTGGTAACACAGATCATTGAATATTCGGACGTCTGAGAAGCGCATCCCTACTGTTTGTTCAACAATGCGCCAATTTGCCAATGTCTCGTTCTCGCCATGGGCAAACCCCTACGCGGGCCCGGCAAGCGCCGGTAAGGACTTCTATGCGGCACCCAGCCCTCCACAGCCGGTGTACCGACGGATAGTGCTTCCTCCTGCTCCGACCTTTTACCATCCGGGCATCGAGCAGGTCATTGATGACAGCGACGATGACGAGTCTGAAGCGGGTACGTATCGCCTAGGGAGATGCGTGAGAGCATGATGGAATGACGAAACATAGGGCCCTCGGGCATTTCTCTTGAGAATCCTCTTGTAGAAGCTCCCGAACCACCTTCAGCCCCAGAACCCCCTTTACCGGCCGCTCCCAGTCCTCCGCCTCCCGCGCCCGAACCCCCAAGCGACAGTGTTCCCGAAAGCGTAGCAGTGGAAGGAGCACCTAGCTCGGAGCCAGCAACAGATTCTGTTCCTGAGCCCAGCACTGATGAACCAGCACCTGACAATCCCCCTAATGCAGAGCAGGGAGAGCCGCCAGGCTCTGGAGATGGGGATGGAGTGGAAAAGCCCCAGGACGATGACGTCAAGGCTGAACCTCCTGGAGATGATGTTGCTCCAGCTGAGCCTACGGAAGAAACTAGTGGCACTGTGTCGGACATGGTCGAACCCACTGTTGAAGGTGCAGATGACGGTGGCGCACCTCTCGATGGCAGCATCCCGGAGTCAGCGCCGGAGAAAATATCAAGCGCCCCTCCTGGCGATCCCTCACCTGTGCCTGTAGGAGATGAGAAGAGTGGTGAGTGCGAGCAGGGCGCTCAAGAACCCCCAAAATCCCCAACATCAAAGTCTGTTCATTTCTCTCCTGACGTGAAAGATCCAGACGCTGTTAGTACTAGTACTAAGAAGAAGGACGACAAGAAGAAGGCCAAGATAATCGGCAAGGGAAAGGTTAATGCTTTCATTCGCATCAAAGATCCGCCGCCGCCTGTTTCACCAAAGGAGGACAAGAAGCCAGCTAAGGAGGACAAGAAGCTAGCGAAGGACGATAAGAAACCGGCCAAGGACGATAAGAAACCAGTCAAGGACGATAAGAAACCAGCTAAGGACGATAAGAAGAAACCCGCAAAAGAGAGCAAGAAGAAAGAAAAGTCTTCCAGCACTTCCAAGGAGGAGAAAAAGGAAGTTGTCGAGAAGGAAACGCCAGCTGCTCCTGCCAAAAAGAAACTTAGCAGAGCTGACGAGCGCAAAAAGAAGAAGCAGGAAGAGAAGGATAAGAAGTCTAAAAGTAAGAAGGGCAAAAAGAGCGGCGGTTCTGTGCAGACAGACGACAAGCCTGCGTCGGATGTTGGAGACGCGAAACCAGAAGCTCCAGTTGGCGACCAGCAACCCGAGGCCCCTTCGGAAGACATTGCCCCTCAAAGCGAGACACAGGATGGCCCTCCACCTGATCAGCAGCCAGAAGCCACCGTGGACGAGCAGCCAGAAGCCACCGTGGACGAGCAACCAGAAGCCACCGTGGACGAGCAGCCAGAAGCCACCGTGGACGAGCAGCCAGAAGCCACCGTGGACGAGCAGCCAGAAGCCACCGTGGACGAGCAGCCAGAA
>JASJFT010000020.1:71157-82877 GCA_030770425.1 Darksidea phi | reverse complement strand
AGCCACCGTGGACGAGCCACCAGAAGCTACTACAGACGAGCTATCAGGAGCCACTACAGACGAGCCACCAGGAGCCACCGTGGACGAGCAGCCGGAAGCTACTCCAGACGAGCAGCCAGAAGCTACTCCAGATGAGCAGCCAGAAGCTACTCCAGATGAGCAGCCAGAAGCTACTCCAGATGAGCAGCCAGAAGCTACTCCAGACGAGCAGCCAGAAGCTACTCCAGATGAGCAGCCGGAAGCCACTGTGGATGAGCAGCCAGAAGCCACCGTGGACGAGCAAGAGTCAAAGGACGAGGGATCGGAGAGCTCAGAAGAAGTCCAAGAGCCCAACGAAGATGCATCTCAAGCCACTACAGATGCTGTTGTCGAGCCAGAGACGAGCCAGAATGATGACGCTTCTCCAGAACCCGAGGCCGCCGCGCCTAGCAACCCTGTAACTGATGCCAAAGTTACCGCTTCATGCGAAACCGGAGAAGCCGCAGATGAGCCATCTGAGGAGAAGAAAGACGAGGAATCGGAAGAGGCTGTCGTTGAGTCTGAATCTGCGAAACCGGATGACAAAGAAGACGAAACAAGTGGGCCCGTTGTCCAGTCTGAACCCATGGAACCAGACAACAAGGAGGGCGGCCCAAGTGACCCCGTCATCAAGTTTGAACCTGTGGAACCGAGTGATGAACCAGACAGCCTAAGTGAACCCGCCGATGATGCTGAATCCACCGATTCTGTTTGGGCCGCCGATAATGTTGAGCCTGCTGTTGAAGCTGAACCTGCGGAAGAAGCTGGACCTGCGGAAGAACAGAGTTACGATGCTGAAGAACCTGCTGCGCCTAGCGAATCCGTCGTCGAGGAAACCTCAGACGGTCCACCTCCAGAGAATCAAGAATCGGAGGTGCTAAGTGAGCCTGTTGCGGAGAGCGAACCAGCGGCTGTGGAGGCACTAGATGAGCAACCACCTCCTGCCGACGAACAAACACCTCCTGCCGACGAACAAACACCTCCTGCCGACGAACAAACACCTGCTGTAGATGATCAACCATCTGCTATCGAGGCTCCACCGCAGGAAGATGAGATCGTCGACCAAAAAACACAAGATGTTGTGAATGGCGAGAAAGATGATGTGGAGCCTTGCGCCGCGGAAGATGAAGTCGAAGGAACTGTTGCCGGAGAAGTTGCCGTTGACGAAGCTGTCGCCGAAGAAGGTGCTATTAACAAAGCTGTTGCTGAAGAAGCCGCTCCTGAAGAAGTTGCTGAAGCCGCTCCTGAAGAAGTTGCTGAAGCCGCTCCTGAAGAAGTTGTTGAAGAAGCTACCACTGAAGAAACTGTTGATAAAGCTGCCACCGAAGAAGCCATCGCCGAAGAAGTCGTCGCTACAGAAGTTGACGAAGGACCACGTCCAGAAGCTTCGCCGGCTGTAGAAGTGACGAGCGACCAAGCATTGGATACATCACGATCAGAAGTGCAGCCGGAAGACGAATCCACTGTCACTTCAACAAATGATGAGTCGGTTCCTACCACATTAGAAGGCGTTTCGGACGTTACACCTGCCTCTTCAGAGCCAGACCAGAGCGACAGTCTTGGCGTTGTAGCTGAAGAGACAAGCCAGGAAGACACCACCAACACGAATGACGACGAAGGCAATATAGAGAAGACATGCGACAGCGAGGACGTAACACAACCGCCTACTGACGATGCAGTTGACTCTGCAATTGTCGACAGCAGCGACAGTAATAGCGATGAAGCTAAGCCTGTACCTACCGAACAGACACTTGCCGAGGAGGCGCCTATCCAGGATGAGAAAGGCGCCGAGCCGCAGCACGTTGAAGCTGGAGACGTCGTGGAGAGCGCGAAGGACGTGGAAAACGTGGAAGGCTCAGACCCACAGCAACCGTCGGATGTACCGGAGAAAGAAGGAGCATCTGCTCAGGGGGAAATCGGGTCGGCTGTTGAACAGGATGAGGGTAGGGGACAGGTTACGGAAGAAGATGGTGTGTCTACATTCACTACAAGTGGGTGTCGCTAACATAAACGCAAAACAGGCCCTGGCGAGGATGGCGATACACCAAAAGCTCTAGCAGAAACGGTAGTCGATAAGAAACTAGGTCCTATTCCCGACGAGGACACTAGCGTTGTAGAAAAGCGTACTGAGGAAAATGGTGAGTTTCCAAGTAACTAATTCAGGCTGTTTGCGAGAGACTGAAACATCTTTTACTCCCGAGAGGTGGACTTGGCTAACACGTGTTCAAAATCACTAGAAGATGCACCAGATGCAACCACTGACACAACGTCGACTGAAAATGCTAGTCCTACTCCTAGCGAAGATGTCGACACATCCGGCGGAAATGCACCAGGCGCTGTTCCTGACCCACCGGCCAGCGAAGCGGCCGAGCCTCCTCTCAGCGAAGACATCAATAGCACAGAAACTGCCCAATCCGAGACTGGCGAGCCGGTCAACGATGATACCGCCGAGGAGAGTGGGAATATTGCAGAGCAAGCTCCGGCAGCTGAGCCGATAGGAGCCCCAGCATCCGAGGAGTCTGTCAGGATAGGTACGTCCTTTCGCAGCTACTTTCGCTTCCTGGTCTTTCGCATTTTGCTCTCGTTTTCGACATATTCCCAACTTTACAGCGCACGACATCTCTCATTGGGCCGTGAGGGCTATTACGAACACCAATGTGCAAACAGCCATACTAACCCCACGCTCCGATTCGGCCACTTACTCAGCATTTCCTATCATCACGTGTGCGCGGATTTGCTGAGGCGATTCCCGGGTCATACATCATGCATGTAATTATTTTGCCGCGGGTCGCGCCTCGCATATCCCGCTGTTGGGCATCCCACTTCATTCCCCGTGTTGTTTCCGTCTTACGCCGTCATTATATTTACATCCGTTCAACGTGTTCCTTTCCCTTGGTGACCTTGTTTTGCAAATCTGATGGCATCATGACGTCTAACATTTTGTAGACGCCCCGCCAGACTCTAGCAAGCCTGAGGTAGGCGAGAGTTCTACGGAAGTACCGGCGGCAAGCACGGATGAGTCTCAAGTCGACGCGGCTGCTGATCAAGAAGTCGCGGAAGTTCCAACAGAGTCTGCTAGCGAAGAGCCATCGCCAGCGGACGTCCAAGAAACTGAAGTAACCGAGGCTACGACCGACCAAGAAATGGGACAAGGCGAGGCCGCCTTGGAGAGCTCCAGTGAAACTGTGCTCGACGTATCCATCGCTAAAGCCTCTGTTGAAAGTGTTGCAGCCGACGAGGCATTGGCCCCCGCGGATAAACTGGTTGAGCCTTGCGAAGGAGTTCGAGGCGACGAAAGTGAAGCCTTATCTACTTCCCCGGTTGAAGCGGAGGGCGACGTGCAACCTGAAGAATCTCAAATCGTGAACGAAACAGTCGAACCTACAGCCATGGACGATACGGCGACCATCCCGGAAGCTGAAGTCACTGGAGATGCAGGCACAGCAATCTCGTCTGACGCTGTCGAAGGGGCCGTCGAGGAACCTGCTGTTTCGGATGCCAATGATGTCGCGAACGTAGAAGAGGAATCTACCGAGCCTATTCAGGAAGTTGAAGAACAGTCCAAACCTGAAGCCGACCCTACCCCTCCAGAATCAAGTCCTGATGATGTCCAGACGACACCGGGCGAGAATACCGAAAAGGCTGATGTCGAGGTTGCTTCAGAACCGAATCCCGACGGCACTCAAGAACCAACTACCTCCGATTCCCCTGTGGAAAGCGGAGCCGAGGCTGCAGACTTACCCGAAACTCCTGCCGTGGAGCTCGAAGCTGAGGCCCAAAACGATGAACCTGCTGCTGCCGAAGTTACCGCTCCGTTGGATCCACCAGTCCAAGATGAACAAGAGGATAATGACAACCCAGCCGAACTTATTGCGAACTCTGAACAAACCGTGGCCGGAGATGAGCATGAGTCTGAAGAGGTGCTCGAGCCTTTAACGAATGGTGGAGCTGTGCAAGCTGAGATCCCCGGCAGCCAGGATGGTGACGAGAAAGTAGCTACGGACATCCCGTCTGCGACCGAGGTGTTGGCCGAGCCCGAGGAGAGTTCTACACAAGAGAACACTGTGGACAATGGTGAGCAAGACCCCGCCGATGAGCCTCACCCTGAATCAGAGGTGCCTCCGCCTGAACTTCCACGAGAAGATGAGCAAATCAGTTCGGCGATGGATGAGGCCCAGGACAGCAAAGAAGTGGGTGAAGAAGCCCAGGATTCTTCACCACCTGCGGACGAAGGAGCTGAGCAAGAACCGTCAAATGCCGAAGAAGCTCCTGCCCCAGAGAATGATACGGCCACAAATTCTGAGATATCGCCGCCCGCAGAAGAGCCGCAAGAGGGAGATGCCCAACCCGAAAACCAAGCTGAATCTTTAGACCCGCCCCAAGAAGCCGCCAGTACCGGTCAAGAAGCTGAGTCTTCGGAACCTCAGCAAGAAGAAGCTGAATCCCCAGAGCCGTCTCAAGAAGAAGCTGAATCCCCAGAGCCGTCTCAAGAAGAAGCCAGTACTGGTCAAGAAGCTGAACCCTCAGAGCCGCAACAAGAAGAAGCTGAAGCCTCGGAGCCACAGCAAGAAGAAGCCAGTACCAATCAAGAAGCCGATAATGTCACCACTGATGTGCCAAAAGAGGTTGTCGGTCCTCCAGCGGATGAGCAACGACAAGCCGACGGCGATAAAGCCGCCGAAGAATCGCAACCTATCCAAGGTCTAGAGGAAGTCCAGCCTACGACTCCTGATGCCGAGAGTGTGCCAGAAGTGGAAATGGAAGCAGACGCAACGGAGGCTCCCGCTTCGAATGATCAGCCACCGGCTGAGCCTCAGTCTGAACCGGTCCAGGAAGATCCGCAGCCCGTGGAACAGGACGTCCAGCAAGAGGACCCGACTGTCGAGGAAAAGGCGGCCGAGGCGCCTGACGAAGCCACCGTGGCTGAAACCAATGAGCCCGAGCCACCAAGTGATGGCTTGGAGGAGACGCCGAAAGAAGACGCTGTTGTCGAGGAGACGCCGAAAGAAGACGCTGTTGTCGAGGAGACGCCGAAAGAAGACGATGCTGTCGAGGAGACGCCGAAAGAAGACGATGTTGTCGAGGAGACGCCGAAAGAAGACGATGTTGTCGAGGAGACGCCGAAAGAAGACGCTGTTGTCGAGGAGACGCCGAAAGAAGACGATGTTGTCGAGGAGACGCCAGCCCCGCCCGAGGATCCAGATGCGCCCCCACCCGCCGACGAAACGGAGTGCGCCCCGGACGCCGCTCCCGTAGGGGAGAAGATAGAGGAAGAAGTTGCTGCGGCTCCCGAACCCGCGCCGGAACCAGACCCTCCGGCTGAGGAATCCCAGGATAAGTCGATAGAAGAGCCTGAGCAGAATACCGTTGCAGAACCGCTGGAAGAGCAAGTCGCTGAGCCGGCCCAAGAAGTCATCACAGAAATCTCACCGCCAGTTGATGATCCCGTCGAACAGTCGCAAGATCTACCGCAGGAGAGTGCTAATCCACCTCCAGCTGTGGAGTCGATAGAGCAGCCCGAGATTGCTGACGAAGCTGTTATACAACCTCAAACGCCCCCAAACGAGTCTGCGGTAGTGGACGAGCCAATAGCTGAGTCGAGCCCAAGAGGAAAACATCGCCGCCGGCATTCGCACTCCCAAAAACACCACTCACATAAGCGGCGAGAGAGCAACGCTAGCACCAAGGAGCGACCTACTCTTGGTAACATAGGGTTGCTGGCCGCCACAAAGCTGGCCGGCTCCGCTAGGAACAAGCGGCGTGATAGCATGACAGAGCGCGAACCTGGTAGGCGGAAAGAACGGACACGAGAGCTCGAGAAGGAGGGTAGCAGCAGCAGCAGCAGCAAGGAGAGGTCTCATCGCGAACACCGATCTCATCACCACCGTGACCGGGGCAATGACAAGCAAAACAAGCGACGCGCTGTGGGGGAACCCGAGGTAGATGCAGAAAGACGTAGGCGTGACGAGAGTCGTAGGGCCGTGAAAGAAAAGCTAGCCCACGAGCAGGCTGCCAAACTTCAGGAGGAGGAGGAAGCGGAAGCTCGGAGGCGCAAAAGACGGGAAGAACGGCATGCTCGTAAGGCGGAAGAAGAGCGACTTCGTAAAGAGGAAGAGGAAAGAATTGCTGAGGAGGAGGAAGCTCGAAAGCGGAAAAGACGGGAAGAACGACGTGTTCGTAAGGCGGAAGAAGAGCGGTTTCGTAAAGAGGAAGAGGAAAGAATTGCCAAGGAGGCTGAAGAGAAGCGTGCAAGAGAAGAGGAAGAACGGCGCATTCGACATGAGAAGAAGAAATTGAGAAACGAAGCTGAGAAGGAGGCACGACGTCAGGAACGTGAGAAAGTGGCACAAGCTGAGCGTGATCGCGCGGAGCAAGACGAAGAGATCAGAAGACTTCGTCGTATACAAAGAGCCGAGCGTGAGAAGGAGAAACTCGCTGCCTCTAAACCAAAAAAGCTGCAGCCGGAGCCTCGCGATGCCGCTCGTCGAGCTGCAGAGGAAGACCCTGAAGCCGCTCCTGCCGCGCCAATCTCATCTCGCGCACCAACTCGAAGACATACGGGCGAACATCGACGTGACCCTCCACCTACGCATCGAAGAAACAGCCTACTTGGCGGCTTTTCTCTATTCGGCCGATCCAAGACGGAACCTATCGTATCGACTACACAGTCTATAAAGCCCGTTACCCGTGTTCGTACGGATCCGACAGAGACCCTCCCTACCAGTCTATCGAGGGAGAGGGATGGTCCAACGAGTAGCCACA
The DNA here is from genome assembly GCA_030770425.1 of Darksidea phi. NCBI lineage: Eukaryota > Fungi > Ascomycota > Dothideomycetes > Pleosporales > Lentitheciaceae > Darksidea > Darksidea phi. The sequence goes on along the minus strand of JASJFT010000020.1, from coordinate 76,097 downwards.
ACTCATCGAACGTCAGCCGCGAGCGCAATGAGCGTCCACATCGTAGACGCAGACACTCCCACTCACACCACCCTCGGCGCTTTAGTTCTGCAGCCGAGGAGGAAGAGTACAGGGCCAGGAAGCAAGCACGACGTGCTGCGAGAGCTCTGGAGAAGGATTTGGAGATGTCGGGTGGGAGAGATGGTGGTATGTCTCTAGAAACTCCTATCGACGAACCGCCACCCGAACCTGCCGAAGCCGAACCCGTTCCCGAACCCGAGGAGGCAGAATCCCCCCGCTCTCCCCTGATCGACGAGGCAGCAGCCGCCGTCGGTATGTCATCAACATCTTCCGCCGAACGCCGAGAACATCGACGCCGCGGTCACCGTCGTGTCTCTATCATATCCCCGGAGCATGAACGCGAACGCGAGCGGCCCAAATCCCGCCGTATCTCTATGACCGATAAAGAGAGACCAGTAAGCAGACGCACCGAGTCTGATCGTCCGAAGACTAGCAGGGGAGCAGGAGGTGGAGAAGAGAGGATCAAGCCGAGGCGAAGCGAGACTGATAGGAGTGGGCGAAAGAAGAAGGATGATGGTGTTGGGCTCAAAGGCTTCTTCGGGAGTTTGAAGAAGATCGTCGCGTAGGTTGCGATGACTATATGTGTGGGAGGAGCTAAGGGTACAATATGTAAAGTTGAACTGGGAATGGGTTATACAGATGGAAGGGTCTTTATTGAACGGCGTTTCTATTTTTGGAGGTTGCGATGTACCATTGTTAGTTCCGTTTGTCTTTCCTTCTACTTGGGTGGCTCTTTGTACTTGTACTCTGTATTTTGGGACGATGTTACGAGATCAGCCTTGGGAAGTGATTCACTTCAGAGTATGAGTATTATTATATGACTTATGAACGATTACGTATGGCCTATCTGACCTGAAAAAGACCTAGACGTCGTCGAAATTTCTAACTAGTAACTATTATTTCACTTGGTGAAACGGGTATCGGGATAGAAATACAAAGACAGGAAGTTACATGAAGCAGTTAGCAGCGTTCCTCCCCGATGTTTATATTCATTTTGGCATGCGCCTGCACATGTTCCGAGGCCCACAAAGTCGGCTAGGGCCTAGAAGTTTTGTATATGAAGGTTCTCCCTATTGCAACTTTCATTTATGCTCTGATAAAGGGTTTTGAGCGCCGCAAAACTTCTTACAGCATCCTCCCTTCCTCTCTATCTCGATGAACACTTTCTTTCTCCCGCTATTCTTCTCTGCTTCAATTTCTTTTACCGTCTTTCTCCATCCGTGTGGTATGTAAAGCGTACCATACTGTCTGCTAGGCTCCTCTTTATCAAGTTCTTTCCTTGCTGCGAGGTATCGAGCATGACGGATTGCGTAATGTCTAATTGCGTCAAATCTGGGCGGACGGGGGCCTTTTTTGTCGTGGGTATTGGATACTATCATGCATGCTTTTTGGCGTTGTGTAGCTTCGGGTGCGCGTTCGGTACCGTTGGGATATTCAGATCCGCATGCTAGATAATGAATCCAGGGCTTTTGTTCTAGACACCGTGATTTCCACTTTCCTAGTATTTTAGTTAGTGGTGATGAGATTTTGTACTATGGAAGATGGGGCACATCATAAACTGTTGCTCTGATTTGGCTGGCGGGCCACTTGGACTGATAGAAACTCCTGTTTTTAATACTAGAGAACATTTTGTGGAAATTAGTGTGAGCATGCAAATGGGTGCACCGGGCTGAGTTTCTGATGCGAAAGAGGCATGCTGATACTGGTTTCGTATATGCCGTCGACGCCTGTTTGCCCAAACGATCGTGCATCATTGCACGAGGAGCTATTCAATTACAAGATATGATGGTGTGATAGTTAATTTTTCTCGCCTGGTTTCACATCTGCGCATGCTTTCTTCCAAAGACCTCTAACACCCCTGGGAACTGACCAACAAAGCTCATTCATTTCTTTGCTACGGATGAAAACGTTTCCGAGCGATTTCAACGGAGTTCGGGTGCATTTGCAAATGACGACGCTAGACCTAAATGGACGTAGCGTAAATCAACTACCCCTAACGCTTCCTTCATCACCCCTCCAACCGCTATCGCCCCACAATACGGAGAACACCCCTTTCATTGAATCCAGCCTTGCGGCTGCTTACACCCTCTACACCGCCCTAATACCTCAGGCTACCTCGATTCATCCATGGTTTTAGCATACCGTATTCGTCTACGACATGATACGCCAAGCTAGTCTTCGGAAATTATCAGACCAATAACAGGGGAGAAGGGCCGATGCCTGAGGGAAGACTGCTGCATGAGGCGTTCCAACGGACTTAAAATACTGTCTACTACGTTTTATGAAGGATGCGAGATACGCTATCCACCTACGAATTACAGCAGGATGCAAACGACGATCCTTCCATGCCCTACAAAGAGGCGTAGCTCTGGAGGGGCTTTGGCCACCCCCTGCACCAATGTATCCTTGTGGAAGGTGCCATACATGAACCTGTAGAGGTGGGACTAATAGAGACACCTGATTGGTACGGAGTTCTCATGCTTCTCCTGCAGACATCAGCTATTAAGTGTGACATGCTATGTTCTGCGGACTTTGGTTCCCCCTAACTGACCCAAGCCCAAAAAATATATATCCATACCTATATTCAACACAGTGGGTCATTGTAAGAAGCACATCTCGAAGCTTTATCTTCTATCCGCTTGAGCTCAGTCTGTTTCTTCTACCTTACCTCTTCTAATTCTTTAATCATGTCGCTGCGCGATTGCTTCAAATGGGTTGGACCTTTCCTTCTTTTCAATGCTCAATATGTATTGAGCACCACCTTGGTACCGATACGCCCTTCGGGAGGGCGCCATAGCAAGCGTCAAGAACGATCTGGAATGGACCTCAAAGACTCGGAAACCTTTGAATGGGGCGCTCCTAGTATGAAGCCCTCTAGAATCTTGAGGCAACCTGCTAATGAAGAAAAGATGCTCCAAACTCTATCGCCACTTTAACGGTCGATATGCCCGGCAACGAAGAAAATATCCTGTCCATGGAAAACTTCGACGGCATGCTGACGGCAGTTGAATGCAAAAACGACACCATCGCGATGACCTTCGAGAGTGACGCAACATTCGCCTACGCGCAGCGAGTCTGGGACTGGGTTAACGGCGCCGACAACCGTAGTTTTGTCATGGTCGCAGGGCCTGGAGACTGTGATAATAACACCAACAGACAGCCTTACGTTGTCTCATCCATCCAGTACGATGAGGCCGCTAACAAAGCTACCCTCGCGGCCACCGAGGGAGATTGGACTACGGTTGCGCATAGCTATGATCTTGTTGTTGGCTCCGTTGCGCAGAATACCACCACTCCAACCGCGCAGAACGGAACCAAGCATAAACGAGATATTGAAGATACTTCATCCATTGACTTCAACCACGATATGGCTGGATCGTTCGGCCTTGGCATTGGAAAACTTGACGCAAGGATTACATGCTTGAACTGCAGCACAACCGGCCAGTTCGACATGGAGTTCAAGATCTCGCAGAAGCTCTTCATACCTACAGGTGCTTCGATGAAGTTTTCCCCTAAAGGCGTTACTGCTATCGCCCAGATGAAGCTCTCAGGTAGCGGCGATCTTACAGACGCACTCACGAAGACTTTCGATATCCTTTCCATTCCGATAAGTGGATTAAAGATCCCTGGAGTCCTGGACTTTGGTCCCTTCCTGACAGTATCTATTGGCGCTGAGTTATCCGCCATCACGCTCACGGCCGGTGTGACGTCCGGAGCGACAGGCTCATTGAGCGACGATGCGATTGTAGAGATGGATCTTCTCAATCCAGACGAGAACAAGTTCTCTGGTTGGGAACCAACGGTCGACATACTGGATGTGACGGTTGACGGATCCATCTCTGGTGGTGTTGCAGTGTTCATGCAACCCAGCATGGAGTTGAAGTTTGAGGCTTTAGGTACGCGCCTTCGTTCAGCTTGTTACATCTCGACGTGCGCAGCGGCTAATTGCTGTATAGGCAAGGGTTTCAGAATTGGCTTAGACTTGAAGGTTCCCAACATCAATGCAAAACTAACCGGTATCATATGTAAGCCTTCTTACCTCTCGACCTTCCTCTCGCACGCACTGACATATCCGTAGCTACCGGAGCCGCATGCAAGGGTACCAATCAAACCGCCGGAGTCAAAATCGGCACAAATATCGGCGCGCAGCTCAACATCAAAGCTTTGAAGAATGATGATGAGTCCGACCCACTGTTCACGTTGCAGCTTGCAGTAAGTATCTTCTCTTCCCTATCTCACTTGGGCATCCGAGATGTCGATTTGCGGGGCTTTTTGCTGACATGAAGATAGACGCTCGACAAGCCGATTGCAGAAAAATGTTTTCCGTTTGGGCCGAATATTGGAGCGAGGTCTGTGTCGCATCCGCATATGCCTCTTATTGCTGCATCGTGACGAGCATCGTCAGTCAGCGCGGCCTAGGGTCCCGTTTTCATTGTCCGCCTCTGTGGTGTAGCAACCATCAAGCATCATCAGGATACGCAATACGAGAAGCGACTCCCGCTCTTCTCTTCTCCCTCATTCCATACACAATACCCAACAAGGGGAGAACAACTATAGACAGTACTGGGAGGCGTTGTAGGCGAGTGGTTCGAAAGTGCTCTGCTGCTGGATTACGGTGTTAGCTCTGCTCCTTGTGAATTTTTTTTTAGTTTAGGATACCCCACGACAACAAGCGACGATATTTCACTATTTTCATGAATGCAACTGACTGGACCGCCCATCTCATCTTCAGTAAATGCGAGGCACCTTTTTTTTTTTTTTTTTTTTTTTTTTTTTGGGGGGGGGGGGGGGGGTTTTTTTTTGGATTTGCAAATTTTTTTCCCGTTTCACGGCCGGGGTTTGGATTAGGGTTTAATGTTTTATTGTTATTTGGGGGGGTA
>JASJFT010000020.1:0-71147 GCA_030770425.1 Darksidea phi | reverse complement strand
CGCCCCCCCCACCCCCACCCTCCCCCCCGCCCGCCCCCCCTCCGACCCCCCCCCCCCCCCCCCGCCCCCCCCCCCCCCCCCCCCCCCCCCCCCCCCCCCCCCCCCCCCCCCCCCCCCCCCCCCCCCCCCCCGCGTTTGCAAATTTCAATCTGTATGTTAATATTGAGTATATTGAATATATGATATACCAATCATGAGACCCAGAAAGTCTGCATCCACATTCTGGTCGGCCATTTGCTTACTATACAACCTACAAGGAATCTATAGTCTCTTATCTGTGCATCGCAAAAGATCAGTCCTCCGAGTATACCCATACGGACTTCGTGGCCGAGCGATTCGAGCGAAAGCTTCGAGTTAATTCGAGCATGATTTTGACTGCAAAGTCAGTAATATTCGTTAAAGCTTGTGCATCGACGAAGATTACTCACATATGAATCACTGAGGAATTGGGGCTCGAGTTATTTGGAGGCTAGCGTGGATCGAATACGAAAAACGATAACAGCTGTGCTACTTCCTGCTCCGCTTCCCCGAAATGACATTTGAAGGCCTTCTTAACGCCATGACCAGTGCAGTTTTTGGGCGAGTGCTGGCGATAAAAGCTTGGTTATCGTCGAGACATAGGCCATCGGACTACTAATCCTGATGGTTTTCACACCTTAATGCTCCTGGCTAGTCCAGATTCAAGATTCGATATCGATGGCGCAAGCTGACCATCTCAACTAGGCTTGGTGTGATCTGCAGCTGCCGTCGCTAAGCTAGTCATGGACGCTTGATAAGGCCCTTGTTGCCCCCTCTGGTTCTTGTCATCTCCAATGGACGCCCCTCAACCTGCGAAGAAAAAGCGAGCCGGGCGTACGGAGGCCCAGAAACAGCAGCGCCGCCAAAAGCGTCAAGAGCAGAAGGGTATGTTCAATGCACGGCAGTCCAAAACGAAGCGTTTCTTTGAGAAGGAGAATGATTGGAAACCGGAAGACTTGGGTTTCAAGATTGGCATCAAAGAGATCGAGTTCGGACCTGATTTCGTAGTGGAAGAAAGAGTACGTCCCAAGCTTCTTCTCGGCAATGGTCAATCCTAGCCCAAAAAAACTAATAGATGATATGGTAGTATACATCTTAGTGCTATAGGTAGTGCCCGCCTCGGTCGTATCAACAGCCAATAAGCGACGATGCGGTTACATACCTAGCACGCGCATGTCCAAACCTCAAAACACTTCGTTTGGATGCCGCGATTCTCATAACTGGAACTTGCATTCCTCTGATTCTCGCTGCCTGTCCCAACCTCACCTCTCTCAGCATCACCGGTCACCAACAACGCCTCGGCTGCCTCTCACTTGACTATCTCTCACCCCTCTCGCCAACGACCCCTCGGTCTCGACTAGCGCACCCAAACTAAAAGTCCTGGATCTCCGCCGCGCTACGACCGAGGGAGAAGAGTATCACGCCCCACTAGCGGCAATTACAAAGCCCGGGGGTAGAAAGAACAAGCTGGAGGTTTTGTTTCAGCATCCAACAGCGCACTGGGATAAGACGTTCAAGAATGGTAAGGAAAAGAGCGTGAGGATGACGTCGCCGCGAGTAGCTATGACGTTTATAGAAGAGGCGCGGGATCTGATGAGGTATCAAGAGGAGTATGGAGGTTGGAGTGATGGAGAAGAGTCATCAACGAAAAGTGAATTGAGCGTGCTCATACATAGTCAGAGCTTAGCAACTGCGGTGCTAAAGCCTAGGGAAGAATTTAAAGCACCGGGATTGCTTGTATAGCTTTTATTTTAATATACTCAACGTTTGTTACATCACATCCATGCACACAATGCATTACGTTAAGTCCCCAACTTTCTCCTCTCACTCCCAGCATTCGAGATGAGGGAACAAATCCGCCACATGGCCTTTATACTCATCTAGGGGCCATGTCCCTATCAAAAATACCCCCGTATACAGCGGCATCAAAGAGAGCTATGGATACAAAGTCCGTTCGAGAACAGCACTGCACATATTAGGAACAATCTGATCTCAATTTCGTCTACATTAGACAGGAACACGAGTTCTTCGGTTCCATTGTACGGTCCGCCGGCGTGGTGGTCTGTTCTCTTGCTAGCGTGCGATTCGCCGGGGCGAACTGGAAACTCGATGAGCGAAGTACTGTCGTGTCGCCCAGTGGTGAAGCGGCGGCAGCCGTGGCTGTGTATATGTATCTGTATAAGCGGAGGCGGTGCTACTGAGCGTTGGGACAGTGCTAGAGGAAGAAGCGAATTCGAATTTACGTAAGAACTCTGTGTTCTAGACGGGCAGCACTGGTGAATATTTTGGCCGAAGGAATTGCTAAGCGTAGGGTGGAGGCGAGGGCGACTCTACAAGTTCGACGACGCGAGCACAACGGTTTGTTTTGGTGACAGGTGGGCTAGTGACAAGGTGACACAGGTGCAGAATGAGAGTGCGCAATGATCATGAACCCGAAGTCACGTTGACAGGAGGCATTCACGCAAGAGATAGACGGTCAGAGAAGAGGTTTGATGATGTCATTGTTGTGATTTGGTTTGATTTATAAGGAGTTGTTTATAGAGAGGTAAAAAATGTTAAAGCGATTGCCGCAAAACCCAGATAGAGAAATCCCAAGACCCTTTTCGCCGGTGCAGGTTCGCTCGATTCGATCGTAGGCTCCGCCAAGCTGCACGCTGGCCATGCCGTCTCACCCATGACTTTCCATGCGGTCGTCGGGCCCGAAGCAACAGCTCTGGCTGTTGCCCAGAAGGCACCTCGTGGTGCGTCTTCTGTCCGATGCCAGTTCCGGATTTTCGGCTCGAAGCTCTGCAGCCGGCCCTGCAAGCTTGTGCCATCCCATGACTTTGCGTACCGAGGTGTTCATACCGAGGTGTTGATGTATGTTGAGAATGATGTTGGAGTGAAGGTAGGTGTTAGACCACCTTCACTCCCGTAGTTGGTCTCCTTGTGTTAGCGGAGTCAGTGAGGTTGGGATAGCGTGCTTACTGTGTAGTATGATGAAAGCGGGACAGCTCGCTCTCAAGGCGGCAGCGCGGAGTGTTGACAGTTCTTGTGAAATGTTTGTCTCATGGTCGATATATTTGTTTTGCTGAGAGCCGTCAGTGAGTGCTAAAGCGCGAATGAAGCGAGTGGCTTACTTTTGTGAGGTGACCAATAGAGGCGAGCACACCATAGAGAGCAGCAGAACCCGAAAGGTTGGTGGAAAGCTTTGAGAGCAGGAGAACCGAAAGTGTTCGGAAGGGTTGAGAATGTTGGAGCAGATTGAACCCGGAGGTGTCAAGGAAGATTGGAAGCGAGAAACCCCAACGTTGAGTGAGTCGAGTGAGTCGAGTGAGTCGAGTGAGTTGAGTGAGTTGAGTGAGTTAGGGTTACAGGCTGGTGCGAGCTGTTTATATAGGTATTGGGAGGCTTGGCATCCGTCTCGCTTAGCCAAATTATGTAATGCTTAGATACGACGACTAGCGTATTACCTAAAGCTGTCTCTGTAGTGAAGGTGAAAGCACGTGCTAGCGCGAAAGTAAACAGAGGTGTTGTCTGGGAAGGCTCACCGGCTCAGCTTTACAGAATGAGTTACATCTTCGTCAAGACACGTTTCTGAAATATAGGACTCTTCCAATTTTGCAACATAGACACCAGCTTAATCAGATTTCCACCCATCCACGAGCGCCACAATCAACTCCTTCGTAACCTCAACACCGACGCCCACCTGCTCCTCCCCCTCCAACTTAGGAACGTGAAAAAACACCACATCTCTCCTTCCCTTTTTTCTTTGCATCTCTAACATACTGATATAATACACGAATCCGCATACAAAAGTTCCCACGTCATCGCTTAGCCTCACATGCACCATTCCTTCTGTCTTGGGCTTCCCCTTTGACTTTCCTTTGCCTTTAGAACTCAATCTCGAACAGGCATCTCGCCATACAGAAACAACAGTCTCGAGATCAAAGGATGTCGTGAGCGAGGATGGCGCTTTACCGAAAACCTTCTTATTCTCAGCGCGTGTAAACACTTTTCGATCTACGTCAGGTATGTCATGGTACCCCTCCTTCCCTGCACTTTGCTCAACTGCGAAGTAGCTTCTATCTACCGCGAGGCCCATGTGAACTATAAGGTCCGGATCATGCTGTTCGATCAGACCAGTAGTCTGTGGAAGGATTTTGTGGTATGCGGCGGGCATGTATGTATCAGGGAGGATGAGTCTGATATTGGTACCATTGGAAGAGGTGAGGCAAGAAGGAAGGTTGCAAGCAATCTCCCAGGAGGGGTTCGTTGTTATGTCGAGAAAGGGCTATTGCTCGTTAGCGGAGTGAGTGTGGGAAGTCAGAGCACCGAACCTACGCCGAAGCCGGTCACGAGGACGCGAATATCGTCAGTGGCATTAGATTCAGCCATTTCTTGAGTTTACTAATCTGTTTTGTGTGTAACCGCGTCTTGAGGCAGGACTAAGAGAAGTAGTTGTAGTAGAGTCTGAGTCATTTTTGTAGGATGCAGCACGCCTAATTAGATACGCGCCGCCCTCCGCCCTCATCACCAAGCGTCCTCTAAATTTCAAACACGCATACACGTACAGATGTAGTTATCATAGTCTCTTTGGAATTGCAAAAATGCCCCACGATGCACCTGGAAATACTACTCAGCCAACAGGAAGCGATTCTAGTTCTCGTTTATTGGTAGAGCTCATTGCATGACGCACCAACACTACACCGAGAGAACTTCGCCATGCTGCGAGCGAGCATCAGGCTTAGATCCACGTACTTCAAGACATAAACGTGACTTAGACGAAGAATGGCGCAGACCTACTCAAAGCGCGCATGCCGGTAGGTGACGAGATGAGCAAGTTCAAGCTTGCGCGTACTGCTCAGGAGCTGCGCTTCGCGATTCGCGACATTGAGGTCAACAATGCGAGCCAGTCTGGCGAGGATGAAGAGGAAAATCGATCGCGACAGCGGTGAAGAGGAATGAGGAGGAGGTAGATGTAGATGTTGATATAGTCAGAGAACAAGCTAGGAGCCTTAATAAGGCGTCGGAAATGATCCTTGATCCCGAGTCGTTTGGCTGTGGGCTTGGGTGCTATCTTGAAGAGATCTGAGATGTCCGATTAGGCAGTACTGGTGAGCTTGGGATAATTGATGAGATGGTCGTAGAGTGGTGGATTAAAAGCTCGCCGCCTGTGCTAGATCTGCTACCAACCCATCTACGCCTCTTCCCAAAATCTGCAAAATATCCTGCACAGCTTCCTGTACCACCTAATTACATATACACACTAGTAGCCTCCCAACCTTTAATTGCCTTTTAATAAGGACTCGTTGCATAATTCCCCTCCCACTTCGCACAAGTATCACTCCTCGCATCATCGACACCTGCTTTCGCGCTCACATACCTAATCCTCGCCGTATTCCACGTAAACCTGATGCCCGATTTCGTAGCAGTAGTACCCACGCCTTGAATATTGTGCAGCTTACTGCTCGGCAGTTAGTAAGTCTTGCCATGCTCATCAGTGACAATGCACCAGCCATATACACTGTGGCTGTCGCCTTTCGAATCGCGCACGATGAGTTTGAACGTCATGTCACTGTTGGAGTTGAAGTCGATATCGCAACAAGCAAGTATGCCGATAGAGGTGCCGCCATAATCGCCGGCGCAGGATTGGCGATGGACGCTGCGGGGGGAGAGGGCGGGTGGAGAAGGCGGATGGGAGGAAGGCGACGGCACCGACTATGTTGGCGAGAATGAGTCTCATATTGTAGATGGTAGAAGGATACAATGGTAAGCCTGATTTGCGGAGAGCGAAAGCGAGTGCTGCGAAACGGCGGTAAATACCTCGCTCTTTATGCTTGTCCATCAACGTTCTATCCACACATGCGTGGTGGTCACAGCCTCGTGAAATAATTGAGCTGAAGGTGCACTACGGCATGCCTTGTATTTGGTATGTGTGCCGCAAGGCCGTACACCGACAATGCAGTGATTGGGCATGCTCATCGTACTGTGACTCGGCGCGCTCCGTGTTGCGATTCGTGTTCCACGTAATCCGTAAATTATGCAGGAGCAAGCACACTAAAATCAAGGGAGAAAGTGCGGGAGTTTCTGGACCAATGTACCATGTGGTATTAACATTCGTATTTATTAGGGTTTCGTTAAGGCTGTCCTTCGTTTGACCTCCGGTTAGGTAGCAGTCACTCAACACTACTCGCCCGTCCCCTCTCCTTGAATTAAAGGAGAAGCAGCTTGCTTCATTTGTGCCAAGTTTGGCGTTCTTTGTGAAGGCAGAAGTAGCAAAGTACGAGAAAGGTAACCAGCTTGAGTTATGCAAGGAAAGGTTACCGAACGTAAAGTTGGGTTCGCACAAGTAATGATACTCGGGAATTTTTTTAGCGTGCAGGGTATCTAAGTCTATGAATGATGGGGCAGGAAAAATGAGAATAGGATTGATGGAAAGCAGATATACTCTGGTTACCGGAATTACCAAAACAAACTGAAGGAGAAAGCCACTGATATTAGTGAAAAGACAACCTGGATCATGTTAGCGAGGCAATTCCACAGGAGTATAAGATTTCTCAACTTACCAAGACAGTCCGGCCTAAAGTAGTGAGGCCGAATATGCTTGAGCCCTCACCTATCGATGAATATAGAGTATAGCACTCTCCAAATGCTGTTGGCTTATCCAGCGTATAGGGAAGTCCAGGAGTCGTATATGCATTCACTGCCGTTGTCGTAGTGGCTGTAGCTGCCCCCTTCAGCTCCAAATTGATATTATCGCAGAATTGCCAACCCAGAACACTTTCATTTTTGCTATTGCTGCCAGACAGCAGATTTGCGAGGGATGAATAACCCTGGGCGCTGAAGTAGCCGTAGCACGCATCCGCCGCGTTGTCGAATCTGGCTGTCGCGAGGGCTTGGATGGATGCGGACTGGTAAAGGCGAGTTGCTGTGCCGAGGTCTGAGGATGTGGGAAAAGGGCTGGGAGAGCAGTTAACAGTTACTTGGGAGGAAGAGTAGCAGGCGCAGCGTGCTTGTTGGGAGGGGACAAGGTCGTAGAAGGAGGAGGTTGCTGAGGCGCAGGATGAAAGAATAGAGGCGTAGTCTGTGCAAGCTGCATATGCAGTTGCAGACAGCGTACTCGTCGGCGTGACTAGACACTGGTTAGAAATCTGACTAAGATTGGACGAAGGAGTCACGAACAGGACAAAGGTTTCGAAGCGCAAGCTTGTGTTATGGTGGGCACCACAGTGATGCCTTGCGAGCTAGTAGGCGTGCAGGTTGGCGTCGATAGAATCGTTTGCACAACATTCGATATGTTCTTGAATGCGTCTGTACTGTTCGTCCCGTTGAGGCTGAGTTCCAGGTCCCCTAACACTTCTTGTGCTTGTTCTTGCGCTGGGAGATAGCCATTATCGTTGAGAGCATTGTAGCCGTCTATTCCGGTGTCTAAGGGCTCGTAATCTTCATCTTCAATGCCAATTCTCTTTGGACGAGCGGGCCTTGAACCTGATCCACTCCCACCGTGACGCCCTCCACCTCCTCCACCTCCTCCACCCTTTCCTCCTCCACCTCCTCCACCCTTTCCTCCTCCACCTCCTCCACCCTTTCCTCCTCCACCACCTCCACCACCTCCACCTCCACCTCCACCCCCTTTTGCTACCGCAACTGCGACGTTAGAGAAAATGGTTAATGCTATGAAAGCGGATGAAGAATGCATGTTGAGTATGGGGAGTCGACTCAGTTGGAGGATGGGAAGACGAATAAATATCTCATTTGATGCCTAGGGTTTAGGTGGACATGCCCTCATAGCCACAGTAGGATTTGGGCGGTCATGCCCGCATAGCCACAGTAGAATTTCGTGCGAGAGTCCGGCAGTGTTATAACACGGCCGATCTTTTGGCGAGATGTTGAAGATCTTTGAAGAAGTGCGCAAATCAAACTAGCTTTTAATGAGAAAAAGAGGATGTATGCGAGACCACTACATAGCATCAAAGTCACCCGTACGAGCGTCTAGAGAGCCAGAAGAGCGCGCATAAAGCTTTCACGGTACCATACGCCCTTGGACGCAAGGCTGGACGCCTCGCGATCACCTGTAAGCTGACGCCAAGATTGAGGCCCCGCGCATGGGTGCGCAAACCAACACCGAAACTGGAAGATGAATGGAGGGTTGAAGTGGCAACGCCAAGAAGAGTTGAGACAATCCCAAGGCAGACCAACGGCGACAGGTGACAGGTGATGTGCGTAATTGGTCCCAGCATGTGGCCCCTTTGGATGTTGTCCGGATAGGAAGAGGTGTCGGTCAATAGGGTACCGCCATTGTTGTGATGGCTAAGAGATCGGCTTTCGTACAGGGCACGTTTCAGGTGGGTCTGGAGCATCCCACTTCTCGCGGGGTTTCTTTTAATGTCAGGTACCGCCTAATGTGCCACCGTCGTACATATTTGACGGTTTTGTTGCGCTGCCCACTGAGCCTCCTCTTCTCTGGACGTAGCGAAGCAGGGGGGAAGGGTACGCCGCATGGAAACCGCTGGGCGTGCGCCTTTCGCGAACGTTACTGAGACAATTTTCAAGGTGCCGAAATGGATGGATTACAGCGCACATTCAGCATTGAGTGTTAAAGCTCCCAGCCTTCCACGCCAAGCATCGGTGGCCAGCTAGCTCCGACATCGCCGTCAGAGCTGGCCTGACCGCCTTGTGGCTTGCGTTCATTCACGAAATATTATTTTGCCGGCTTGAGTCACTTACCCGTCAGACTCACCGCCATGCCTTCTGTTACACTTCATACCTGATCAATTGCACTTCTTGAGCACTTAGTGATTCTTGAGGATTGGGTTTGGGGCACGAAATTCCTCTCGACCCCTCCCGTTTTGCAAAACACCCCACCATCAGCATGGCGGCCAACGGAGCTCCAGCTGAGCCCACCAAAGTGAAGATCCTGGGCAAGGACTCAATCGTAGTAGACTACGGCATCTGGCAAAGCTACATTGCGCACGATCTCCTCGCGAATATACCCTCATCGACCTACGTCCTCATCACCGACACTAACATCGCGCCCCTCTACATCCCCGCCTTCCAAAAAAGCTTCGACCGCGAAGCTTCCTCGCTATCCTCCCCGCCGCGTCTCCTCACTTACCAGATCCCACCCGGTGAGAATTCGAAATCGCGGAATACAAAAGGCGTGGTGGAAGACTGGCTGTTGTCGCAAGGATGCACACGGGACACTGTTGTAATAGCGCTCGGTGGAGGCGTGATCGGGGATATGATCGGGTTCGTGGCAGCGACGTATATGAGGGGAATCAAGTTTGTACAGGTGCCCACAACGCTGTTGGCCATGGTGGACTCATCGATTGGTGGGAAGACGGCGATTGACACTCCTGCGGGGAAGAACTTGGTGGGGGCGTTCTGGCAGCCCAAGAGAATATACATTGATCTGCAGTTCCTGGAGTCGCTGCCAAAGAGAGAGATCGTCAATGGCATGGCAGAAGTAGTCAAGGTAGGCAAGGCGACAAGTACTCTTAACAGGACTGTGCTGAAATGTACTAGACTGCCGCTATCTGGAACGAGGATGAGTTCACAGCTCTCGAGGGTAACGCCGAGACGATATTGAACGCCATCGACCAAAAACCGGTAAACGGCCGACGGAATCTTGACAAGATCGCCTCCATACTCAAGCGGATAGTGATCGGCTCAGTGCGGGTCAAAGCGGAGGTGGTGTCGGCAGATGAGCGGGAAGGCGGCCTGCGCAATCTTCTGAACTTCGGACACTCGATCGGACACGCGATAGAAGCGATTCTGACCCCTCAAGTACTCCACGGCGAAGCTGTCGCAATTGGCATGGTAAAAGAGGCGGAGCTGGCGAGATATCTGGGAGTGCTGGATCCTTCGGCTGTCGCGCGACTGTCGAAGTGCCTTGCGAGCTATGGGTTGCCTACTTCGCTCGCCGACAAGACGGTGAGAAAACGCTCAGCGAACAAGCACTGCCCGGTCGATGAGCTCATTACGATTATGGCTGTCGACAAGAAGAACGCGGGCAAGCAGAAGAAGGTGGTGCTGCTGTCGGGAATTGGCAGGACATACGAGAAGAAGGCAAGCTCGGTTGATGACAGAGACATCAGGATCATCCTCTCCCCGAGCGTGCTTGTGCACCCCGGCATTCCATCAGAATCAAACGTTACATGCACACCCCCAGGGTCGAAGAGCATCTCAAATCGCGTTCTCGTGTTGGCTGCGCTGGGTTCTGGTTCGTGTCGGATAAGCAATCTGCTACACTCCGACGATACACAAGTCATGCTGGACGCGTTGGCGCGCATGCAGGCAGCCACCTTCTCGTGGGAGAATGACGGCAAGGAGCTGGTTGTGACTGGAAACGGGGGCAACCTCAAGGCTACCGATGACGAGCTTTATCTAGGCAACGCGGGGACCGCGTCCCGCTTCCTAACTTCCGTGGCCGCTCTCGCGAACCCGTCAGGGTCTATAACCTCCACAGTTCTGACCGGAAATGCACGAATGAAAGAACGACCAATTGCGCCTCTAGTCAAATCCCTCCGGTCTATGGGGATCGATGTCCATTACAAGGAGAAAGATGGAAGTTTACCTCTGCGGGTCTCCTCGTGCGGAGGATTTGGCGCCACCTCTGGCGAGCACGCGTTCACCGGGGAAATTGAGTTAGCCGCGACGGTATCTTCACAATACGTTTCGTCCATTCTCATGTGTGCGCCGTACTCTAAGAAGCCGGTCACTCTTAGCCTCGTTGGCGGTAAGCCTATTTCGCAGCCGTATATTGATATGACTATTGCAATGATGGCTGCCTTTGGCGTACAGGTTGAAAAGTCACAAATCAAGCCAAATACCTACCACGTCCCTAGCAAGGCCTATACGAATCCTGGGGAGTACGTTGTGGAGAGCGATGCCAGCTCAGCTACATATCCGCTTGCAATCGCTGCCATTACAGGGACCACATGCACAGTACCGAATATTGGCTCCGGCTCGCTTCAAGGCGACGCTCGCTTTGCTGTTGATGTACTAGAACCAATGGGTTGCAAGGTCGAGCAAACGAAAATCTCTACGACCGTCACTGGACCTCCGAGAGGCGGTCTGAAGGCTGTCAAGGAGATCGACATGGAGCCGATGACTGATGCCTTTCTTACTGCGTCCGTACTGGCAGCGGTAGCGTCCTCAAACGGCTCGTCGACCACAACACGCATCTACGGTATCGCGAATCAACGTGTCAAAGAGTGCAACCGGATACAAGCTATGGAAGATGAGCTTGCCAAGTTCGGAATTACTTGCCGGCAATTTGATGATGGCATCGAGGTGGACGGTCGGGGCTATCAGCTCGATGCACCCAGGGTCGGCATCCACTGCTATGATGATCATCGAGTCGCGATGAGCTTTGCAGTTCTCTCACTCGTAGCGCCCGCACCGGTGCTCATTCTTGAGAAAGAATGCACAGGAAAGACCTGGCCAGGATACTGGGACATTCTACATCAGCTTTTCAAGGCCGAACTCGATGGGATTGAGCAGTCGCTAGTTCTCCGTGACATGCACCATGGGCTCAAGACACAGGAGAAGTCTATAATCATCATCGGCATGCGAGGCGCCGGTAAGACTACCACCGGTGGTTGGGCAGCTCGCCACTTGGGATGGCCGCTCCTCGATCTCGATACAGCGCTTGAGGACCATCTCAATATGAAGATTCCCGAGATCATTAGCACAAAGGGCTGGGATGGCTTTCGTGACGAAGAACGCAAGTTCTTGCAGAAGACGTTGAAAGAGAAGCCAACTGGACACATCTTAGCTTGTGGCGGTGGCGTTGTTGAGATCGCCGAAACACGCAGTATTCTCAATGATTATCAGAAAGATGGCGGTATTGTGCTGCTAGTCACCCGCGACATTGCCAAAATCATGGGCTTTCTACAAATCGACAAAACACGGCCTGCATACGTTGAGGATATGATGGGCGTGTGGCTACGAAGAAAGCCCTGGTACTTGGAGTGTAGCAATTACCACTTCCACAGCCAGAGTGTCGATTCTGTCGGTCTGGCTAACACGCTCGAAGACTTCTCGAGGTTCTTGGACCTCATCTCCGGGAAAGGCATGACGATGAAGAAGCTTAAGAAGAAGAAACAGTCTTTCTTTGTTTGCCTGTCTGTGCCTCAGATCCTACCCTGGGTCAAGAAGTTGCCAGAGATCATAGTTGGTGCCGATGCTGTTGAGCTACGCGTTGATCTTTTAGAGGATCCGAGTTCGTCGGACGGCATGCCTACACCCGATTTTGTCGTGGACCAGATTGCGCTACTACGCACTACAATACCGATACCATTGATTTTCACGCTGCGAACGAGAGCCCAAGGCGGCAAGTTCCCAGATGAGGCGTACAATGAGGCTCGGCAACTATACCGGACTGCACTACGGTTGGGGGCAGAGTTTGTCGACCTTGAGATGACAATGCCCGAGGAAATACTCCGCGGAGTGTCCGAGAACAGGGGTTTCACAAACATCATCGCCTCACATCATGACCCTCAAGGACAGCTATCATGGAGCAACGGATCGTGGATACCCTTCTACAACCGCGCACTTCAGTATGGAAACGTTATCAAGCTAGTCGGCTCTGCAAAGACCCTTCAAGACAACTTCGCGCTCGCCGAATTCAAGTCTTGGGCTGAAAGCTCTCATCCCATCCCTGTCATCGCTATCAACATGGGTGAGCATGGCAAGCTCAGCCGCATACTCAACAATTTCATGACCCCTGTCTCACACCCTCTGCTTCCTTCTGCTACTGCGCCCGGTCAGCTCTCCGCCGCTGAAATACGTCAGGGTCTAGCGTTGATGGGTGAAATCACACCTAAGAAATTTTGCATATTTGGTAGTCCCGTGCAGCAAAGCCGCTCACCGCCCATGCATAACACACTCTTCCGTGAAACTGGCCTCCCACACTCGTACGGCATTCACGAGACCACGAATATCGATGACTTGAAGGAATTCATCCGCAGACCAGACTTCGGTGGCGCATCAGTGACGATACCGCTAAAACTAGACGTGATTCCTTTGCTGGATCGTTTAGGTCCAGAAGTCGAAACAATCGGCGCAGTGAACACCATCGTCCCTGAGCTTGAAATCGATGAAGCAACAGGGAAAGAAATAACACAGCTCGTAGGCCGCAATACAGACTACCTTGGCATAGTCCTTGTGCTACGTAATGCTGGCGCGCAGGGCAGTGCAGGTCTGCAATCTGCGCTAGTGATTGGAGGTGGCGGGACTTCGCGCGCAGCTATTTATGCGCTGCATGAGATGCAGTACTCACCCATCTACCTCCTTGGCCGCAATCTGGAGAAGATGGAGAAGCTGAAAGGCGTTTTCCCAGAGTCCTACGATCTCCGCATCATCCCCTCCGCTGGTTATGTTAAGAACCTCGAGAAGATACCCACAGTCGCTATCGGCACCATCCCCGCCGATCAGCCTATTGACACTAGCATCCGTGAGACACTCTGCAGTCTTTTCGACGCCGCGGCGAAACAACCCCAAACTCAATCTGAGGAAGAACAGCCGATAGCCACCCTTCCGCCTGGCGGCAAGCGCATTCTCCTAGAAATGGCGTACAAACCCCCGGTCACGGCACTAATCCAACTTGCTAAAGATGCGGGATGGGAGACGGTGAATGGGTTGGAGGTGCTCGTGGGTCAGGGTGTCTGGCAGTATGAGTATTGGACAGGTATTCGGCCGTTGTACTCGGTTGCTAGGGTAAGGACTCGGTTTTGACTTTTTGGGATACGAAGTACTGACTGCCTACAGGATGCTGTTATGGGCGCTTAAAATAGCGGAGACGATGGATGTGAGTGTACGGTATCGATGTCTAGGGGTGCTGGTCGATGTTCAGAGGATCAGTTTTGCTGTTTTCTAGGCCGTTCGGGTTCGGAAGACAGAAGGCGGATCCGTGGTATGGTTAGACAAACAATCTTCTAAATATTTGTTTCATCTCGTGTCTCTTGCTTTATGAACAAGTCCACATTATGAGGCTCGGCGACACGGTACGGGGTCCTGTGTTCACGAACAATATCTAGATAATTCTTTGGGTTTGTTTGGTGGGAGTCATTTTTGTAAGGCCCGCACGAAACAGTAGCAGTTTGTACACAGTAGAGATGCTATACTCACACCTTATACACGATAGTGGAGCTGTAGAGCTGCGCACAGTACAGTCGATCGTGAGGGATGTTCACGACCAACGAGGTGATGTTTCGAACATTGACAGGCGACGAGCAATGACATGTGCGGAATCAGTCGTTATATTGAGGTTACGTGCCCGTGAAGCCACTGGAAGAAAGTCAGGGTTTGCAATCCACATAATTAGGACTATATACCTCAAGCTCCAGACTCATCATACACACACATTCTCAGCCGAGTTTCGCAATCAACGCAACCTGAGCCATCTCCTCCGTTAAAGCACTCTCGACCATTTTTCACACACTCTCGACAGACCAGCCGGGACCTCTTCAGCACGTCGGCGTGGAAATCCTCATCGTCCACGGGCCGCATGTTCATCCCACTAAACCGCCAAAAGTCTGTTGAGTCATAAAACTGCACTTCCTTTGGTACTTCCTCGCCGTACATATAAGGAGGGATGAATGTTCTATAGGTAGAGAATTTATTGACAAAAAGACGAAGACGCGCGCCTAGGCCGAGCGTTCTCGCAAGCCTGTATACAGGAGTGCGGATGGGTCTGCGAAGTGACGTTGGGAGGGTATCGTTGTCAGTTGGCATAGAGGTAAAGTGTGTCTCGCAGTCTGCATCGGTGAAACAGATGTCTAGGTCCACGGCTCGGGCCATGCGTTCGATGACGTCGCTACAGCGTCTGAGTATTTTGAAAGGGTAATAACGAAGGAACACCTCTGAAGGCGGCCTGCTATTGGCCCACGAGGCATCAGTGGCCTTCAGAGTCTCAAGAGTATCCGGATAATCGTTCCGTTCAAGATGGTCCCAGATGCTCGATTCCATGCCTAGCTCGAGGAATTTGAGGCTTTTGAGACGGCGCAATCTGCCAGGGCCGAGGTCATCAGCATGGCGGTGAAGTATGTGTGCAACACTGCCACCGATGTGAGAAAGCCGTTCCAGTGAGTCCGCTTGACGTGCAAGAGCGCGCATGAAGAGAGGGTGGGACGTTCGCGTGGTTGGGTCCGAGGATGGTATGCATTCAGGGAAGACATGGAGACGTTCACCAATATCCAGCTCCTTGAGTGCTTTGGGGAGACTGAGGATGACATCAAGGAACTTGACGTTCACATTACACTCGATCAATGTGAGAGACTGGAGTGGCGTGGACCTCTTCTTTTCAGGTGGAATGCTGGCATGCGTGATATGCGCCTCGAAGTTGGTGCAAGAAAGCGTAATGCGTCGCAGGGTCGGATGGAAGAACATGACCGCAGACCGACCAAAGATGAACTTGCTATCATCAGGACCGTGGCCATGAAGTGTGACTGGCGAAGTCAGTTGAAGAAGTTACAAAGAGCATTCGGTGCTTACGAGATTGCAGCATTGGCAATGCAGGCGCTACGCCAGCTCGGGGGTACACAGAGGCCTCGAGGAGTGTGCGATAGTCTATTCTTGTAGAGCCGTCAAAGTGCGTGTTCAGCGCCCACTCAGAGTTGTTAGGACATGGCGATTCGATAGTCAGGTGGCGAAGCTTTTCCATCAAGCCGATGAAATGGTTAAGCTCTTCGATCCCTTCTCTTTGGGAATCGGAATAGCGAATGGAAAGTTCATGAACGTATGATGGGCGAGATTCCCGGCTGTCAAGGGCGGCAGCGATGCGGCGAGCATAATTGCCGTTGGTGACAAGTAAAGACCGCCAGATATAGGGTTCGGCCAAACTCCGTAAGCGGAGACAGGAAGCAGTGAGGTTACAGAGTGCTTCTTTTGAATCGACCTGATCAATAATGGCGAGGAGTAGTTCATCGGCAAGGGATAAGAGGCCTGGAGGTGTGGCCGCCAGCTCGGTTTCTATCGGGCGATGCATTTTGGACACAGTTCGGAAGTGACAAGTTTTGCGCTTTTTAGTTCGAGAAAAAGACATGGAGCAGAAGCGACTCCCCTTCTATTCGGCCGGAGATGGCCTCCGGTGAGAGAAGCACTGCGGAGAGTAGGGCAAGGAGGGGAACTGGGCCGCAAGAGGGGTTCATTTCGTTATCGATACACTAGCGCGTCATGTGCGCGCTAATCCACCCCTTCGTCTTCAACTCGTAATCTGTAGTGCCCTGGGCTTTGAGCATACACTTCCAGGCATCCGTGGACTAACCGCCACCGAGAGTCTAGTCTATTGCATTGTCTCCGCCATTTTTGTCCTCTTTTAAGAGCATGTCGGCAAGTTGGCGGATGGTAGGGAGAGGGCGGAAAGTTGATGCACGATTGCTTAGTATCGGCGATCGGCGAGCGCCCCCCAGCAAAGGCGTTTACAAGGCATGACGAAAAAGGAGAATGCCATCCAGCCCCACCATCGATCATGGAGCTCGATCCTAGCCTCATGTCTCAGGCCGAACCATCCCGCCAGCAGGAAACCAAAGCTACCCTAACCTTTTCCATTGAGTCTGACGTCCTCAGTCTCCATCCAACCACATCTTAGGTTGTTTGTCTCTATCGCAAGCACAATATCACGCAACGTCACTAAGAACTTTGCATTGACAACGTTCAGGGAACTGAAATCGCGCCATACCAATCCCGCACCGTTCCTTTCCTCCCCAATAATAGATACACGTGAACTATACTCCGCTACGCGCTAGGAAAACAAGTGCGGTATGATCGTCGTAGCATTAAAGCTATCTATATATCTACGCTTTCCCTTGGAAAGCACATGAAAGTGTTGAAACAGCCGCAAAGCCCGCAGTATAAGCCTGCGTCTATCTAGATGTTGTGAACGCTTGAAATGTTGAATGCTCATCCCACAAGTCCATGCTTTCGCTAGCAACGCCGGACCCATTCTAAAAAAGGACCTCCTAACGGTTTCTAGAACAGCCCATCAATCTCGCCTGTCACCGGATCCACATCAACATTCAGGTATCCCGGTGCGGTAGGCAACCCCGGAATGGTCTGGATATCCGCCGCAAGTGCATACAGGTATCCAGCACCAGCCGCCATCCTGACATCACGGATGGGAACCGTGAATCCCGTCGGCGCACCCTTGAGAGCAGGATCATGGCTTAGGGAATACTGTGTCTTCGCCACACAGATAGGCAAGTTCCCCAATCCCTGTTTGACATACATATCGACCTTCTTTTGCGCCAGCTCCGAGAACTCAACCTTCTCCGCGCCGTACATACGCTTTCCGATTGCTTCGATGCGCTCATGGACTGAGCCGTCAAGGTCGTACAAGAGTTTGAAGTCGGGCTTGGGCTTGGAGGACGCGGCGATGATGCCTTTGGCGAGGTCGACGGCGCCCTTGCCACCTTCAGCCCAGTGGTTGGCGGGGATGGCGTCTTCTGCACCTGCGGCAAGAGCTTCTTCTTTGATGACGTCAATTTCAGCTTGAGTGTCGGTTGAGAAGCGGTTTATGGCTACGACGACGGGTACACCGTAGGATTTGGCATTGGAGATTTGTTTCTTGAGGTTGACACACCCTTTCCGGAGAAGATCGGTGTCTTCGGCTCCAAAGTCATCCTTAGGCTTTGCGTCTGGAGCACCTTCTGGTTCCACACCGTGGGTCTTCAACGCTCGCACTGTGGCGACGATGACGACGGTGTCAGGTACGAGGCCGGACGATCGACATTTGATATTGAAGAAGCGCTCTCCGCCCATAGTGAAGTCAAAGCCGGCTTCGGTGACAACGAAGCCTGCCTTTTCTTCGTGGTCTTCGTCAGGCTCAGTGCCCGCAAGCTTGAGGGCAAGCTTGTCTGCGAGCACTGATGACGCTCCGATACTAATGTTAGCAAAGGGACCAGCGTGGACAAAGACCGGTGTACCCTCAAGGGTCTGCATCATGTTTGGCTTGATGGCATCTTTGAGAAGCGCAGTCAAGGCGCCTCCAGCGCCAATGTCGTCGCACGTCACAGGGTCACCGCTACGAGAGCTGGCAACAACCATGCGACCCAGACGCTCCCTCATGTCAGCCAGATCGTTGCTGAGTGCGAGGATGGCCATGCATTCACTAGCGACTGAGATGTCGAAGCCAGTCTCACGCGTGTGGCCTTTCTCAGTCGGTGCTTGGCCGACGGTTATCTGTCTCAGATGCCTGTCATTGACATCGAGAACGCGGCGCCAGGTTATGGTTTCGGGATCAATGTCCAACCTCGCAAACTTGCGGATCTCTTCCTCGGTAAGTTCATCCGGGTTTGTCTTGTCAATGCCGAGCTTCTTCAAACGGCGGGACATGACCGGCAGGAATTCCCGCTTGCCCTTTTTGACCGGCACAAGTCGCTTGTACAGAGGGCCGTCCTTCTGCGTGCTCTCGTGAAACATGCGCGTCTCAATAGCGGCAGCAAGTAGGTTGTTTGCTGCGGTGATGGCGTGAATATCTCCGGTAAGGTGGAGATTGAACTCATCCATGGGGATGACCTGACTGTAACCGCCTCCTGCAGCGCCACCCTTAATGCCAAACGTAGGGCCCATGCTGGGTTGTCGCACATTGGCGAAGCATATTCGTCCGAGATGAGCACCCAGTGCTTGTGCAACGCCGATCGTTGTAGTTGACTTCCCTTCTCCTAGCGGGGTTGGCGTGATTCCAGCGATGAGAACATACTTGCCATTCTGACGATGCTCTAGTCGCTTTAGTAGAGAGAGGTCCACCTTCGCTTTCGAAGCGCCGTACGGTTCCAACTCGTGTTCCATAATGCCCACCTCCTTTGCAATATATGTAATTGGCTTGGGGCGCTGCTTCCTGGAGACAGCAATATCTGACGGCACCGGATCCTCAAGCTTCAGAGGAAGTGGCGTAATGTGTCGGGCCTTCTGCCTGTCGAATGTGGCATCTGCTGAGTCGACAAGGTTCTGCAAAAGCATGGCTATCGTCATAGGTCCTACACCTCCGGGGACGGGTGTGATCTGGGAGGCCACCTCGACAACCTGTTCAAAGTCCACATCGCCAACCAGCCTCTGTCCCGACTTCTTCGTCGAGTCTGGAATGTAGTTGGTGCCGACATCGATGACGACAGCGCCGGGCTTGATCCAATCGCCCTTAACAAACCTAGCAGACCCAATAGCTGCCACGACAATATCAGCCTGCTTGACGATATCCGGTAGGTTCGTTGTCTTCGAATGGCATACGGTGACGGTCGCATCGGCGTTCTTGAGCAGATGGCTCACAGGGCTGCCAACGATGTCGCTTCTTCCCAGAACAACTGCGTTCTTTCCCTTTATGTCAACGCCAGACTCTTGCAGCAGCACCATGACCCCCTTGGGTGTGCACGGTGTGAATAGTGGGTTCCCGCCGCGCTTGGCTAGCTCGCCAATGCTTGAAACTCCGAATCCGTCCACATCCTTCTCGTCGGCGACCGCCGACGTTATTGCGTGCTCGGAAATGTGCTTAGGGAGGGGCAGCTGGACGAGGATGCCGTGGACGGCGGGCGTGTTGTTGTACGTGTAGATGGCCTGCAGCAGCTCGGGTTCGCTGATGTCTTCGGAGTACTTGACGAGTTCGCAGTCGATGTTGGCCTCAGACCGATATCAGCGGAGTTGGGACGAGCGGGATGAGAGACTGCTTACTTCTTCGGCGGCCTTCAGCTTCATGCGCACATAGGTACCTGCTCCGCGTCAATTGATGTTATAGCTGCCCGCACTATGCAACGTACTCGAGTCTGACCTATCTCCGACTACAACGATATTAGCCCATGCCTCCATATAGCTGTGAGAGCTGCTCACCCTGGATAATCTTCAACGACGGCTTATATCTTGGATTAGTCTCCTGTCGCTTCTTGATTTGCGCACTCAAGCGCTCGCGAATGCTGCGGGCAATGGCCGTCCCGTCGATCTTGGTAGCAGTCATTTTGGGCTGACTGGTGGAAAGTTGTCGTACAGTGGCCCGGCCAAAAACATATGGCTGTGGTGGGCGAAATATTATTGTTGCGGTCAGCGGGGTAGCTCCCGCAGGTAGCGGAAACGATATCGGACGCAGCCTCATCGCAGCATGACCCAGCTGCCAAAAGCGTCCAACAAATCCAGAGCGAAGACGTCGCACAGAAATTTTGTCAGTTCAATAAACTTTGGTTCGACCGAGTTTCGGTGACTCAAGACATGGCTGGACTATCCTTGAGGACGCTGTGACCTCGCCGGAAGCGCCAACTCTTTTTCGATGCCGCCACCGCGTCGAAATCGCGCGTCAATTACGTACAGACAAGGCTGGCGCTGAAGAACACGAGGGTATAATCAATTGCCCATATTGGGGTCTGAGGAGCTCCCTAACATCTGAGATGTGACGGAACCATCCATCTCTAGCTCGTGTGTAAGCCCATGCACCAAATTTTTCAGTTGCCCGAATTCGGCATTAGCGCACCGCCCAATTATAAAGCTTCCAGCCCAGCACCTATTCCTACCGTTGATTCCAGGCCACAAGCAACATCCGTTACAACCCGTCGAGTTTCCAATGTAGTTGCAGTTGCCGGACCATGTGCAAACTTTGTTGTCCGACGCCACGAGGGGTACCTCCAGAAATCTCCTCACTCAGCCAACGTTTCCGTCCTGTGTGGGATTCTCCAACCAATCCATCAGGACCCCGAACAACACGAAAAGTGCTTGAGCCCTGGCCTTCAGCTCCTCCTTGTGCTCTGGATGGCAGTAGCGTGCGAACTTGTCTGGATGGTAGCGGTTCCTCTGCGCCTTGAGGAATTCTAGCGAGTACTGGCCGCTGCCACGGAGTAGTTCGTGTAGATCGTGAGCACAGATGCCAATGGCCTCTTGCTTAAGAGGCTTGCAGATGTCCTTCGCGCAAGCATCCATATAATGGGACAGTCTCAAAAAGGTGCGAACTGCCCCAAGCTGCAGCCACCTCTCTGTATCCGTTGTCCAGCGCGCATAGGCCTCTCGTGGATCGACATGTGCGCGAAGCTCCCTGAAATCCAGCCAAGTGCCATGTGCGTAGCCCTTCAAACCACGCATATTCTGAACAATGAACCAGTCCTTGCCCTTCTCTTCGAGCACTTTGACGCGTTCTCCTTTCTTGAGATCAAGCTCCCACAAGTCCCTCGGGTGCGAGCGACCTCCGCGCTTGCTGAATGCCCATCGATAAATCTGAGGGCCGTCGGGAGGCTTTGTGACGTTGAGGGCCTGGCGACGTGTTCCCGAACCCGCACGCTGCGCAGGCTCGATCTTCTCAGTAGGCTCAATGTTTACATCCTTGGGTGGTGGCAGTCGAGAGACTATATCTTCCGGTTCGAATCGCACAACGAAATCAGGCTCTCTACCTGGCTGTTTCTTCATGATGAAAGCAAATGAGTCGCCGGTGGATGAGTGCGGGTCGATGGCGACATACTGCTGTAATTAGCCTCTGCCAACGTCAACAAAGTATGCAAACATACTGCAAGATCCGTAGGCTCATTTTGCATGACGGGCTGCAGGCCGCCCCACAGGTTATTCCATCCTAGTCGGATAGCAGCCGACTCGAAGCTCCAAATATGCCCACCGCTCTTCACGTAGTAGCTCCCGTTATCGTGCCACGCAACATTCGTAAGAGCACCAGATTTGAGAGCACCTTTCAAGCCATTTTCGTCTTCGTAGTGGTCTGAGCTGAGCTGACAAAGTGCCGCTTGCAGCGCTGGTGGCACCTTCCTGCAAGCCCACAGGTTGCCCGCCCAAGCGACCCAAGACCTGTTGGCACCTAGCTGCACACATAGAGTAGAAGCTAGCTCGAATGATACCTGAGAAGCGAACTCCAAGAATGGCCGAATTGTGGAGGGGATGGCTTTGCCAGCGCGATGACCGGGGCTGCCGTCCTTCATCTCGTACGCAAAGAAGTACGAACTCGCATGGCTGCCGCCGAACGAGGCCCATCTCACCTTCTTAACTTGTCCGCTGAGAAGATCAGTCACCACTCTGGGTGGCAACTGCGCGCTGTCCTTGAGTTAGACTTCTCTACAAACCAACATCGGATTGTCCTGAGGTGCTCACGCAGAGTAGCCATTCGGCGTCCCGCAGAACTGCCTGCCTGATGAGCCGAAGGCGATGAAGTACTCATCTGTGCCGAGGGGCTCAAGCTGAGTGAGTGCTGCGGAAATGTCGACGGCCTTGGCCGGGGTGGCGAGAGCCATTGCGCTGGTGGGTCCTACAAAACTGGTCCTCTGGGTCTCTGGATGAACTTGACCGGTCCAGCAGGACGTCAGTTGAGGGGTCGGCGGATCGTAGGTGAGGCAGGTGTTGCTGCGGGGAAAACCTCATCGTCGCGCCAAGACCTGACATCTTGTCCGATGACGCACCTTATCAGATCGCTTAACGAGACGGAGCATATCAATACTGAACATCCGGTCCAGCATATTACAGCATTAGTCTATTCGGTGTGTCAAGTTTGTAGTTGTTGGAAAGATTACTGTGTTGAGACACATCACGGAAAGTGAGTAAGTGTCCAGCACAGGGAATACCCTCAGGAATGACGGTGTCTCGGAAAAAAAGAAGTAGCGATGATGTAATCTAGAGAGGGTATTTGCAAACAGACTTATAAAAGACAAATCCTTTGGATCGAAACTTGAATTGAGCACTTAGAGATGAAGCACGAAAGACTACCCAACCAAAGAAAACTCGAATGACACAAAAGAAATGACAACTTGCTCAGAAGGCACCAATAGCGATCGGGATTCACAATCCATGGAAAAGTGATGAGCCTGGACGAGTCGTTCACAAGCATTTCCACTGGTGACTCACAGCACGCCCGGCAGACTACTTGAGAAGGTCGGGCTCTCGTATAAGCAAACCTGGGTCCTCATAAGAGTCATAACGACAATAGGCTGTCTCGCTGGTCGTCACCGTTCAAGGACAGTGGTGAAAGATGAGTCGAAGTTCACCGTGCGTCAACACTTGGGATTGATGCGATATGGCTGAGGCTAGCCGAAGGCGGCACTAGCGCTTGCTCGCCGCCCACTCCACCACCAAGACGTTGGTGCAGAAGCCATAGCGAAATTCCATAAAACCACACCCCCCGCCACCACCCTCCGACTTCCCTACTCTGCCGATACAACAACATGAGACCCATTCTCCTCTCAGGGCATGAGCGCGCGCTCACCCAAGTAAAATACAACCCCGATGGCGACATCATTTTCTCAGTCTCAAAAGATCACGTCGTGTGCGCATGGTGTCAGTACCTTGGCTTGGACCCCGCTTGGCTTCCTTTACTTATGCTTCACAGTCTCCCACAATGGCGAACGGTTAGGAACCTACCACGGCCACCAGGGCGCCCTCTGGACTGTCGATGTCGACCCCACCTCCACACTTCTTGCGACCGGCGGTGCAGACAACACAATGCGGTTATGGGAGGTCAAGACGGGCAAGCTGCTCAAGACATGGGACTTTCCGACATCGATCAAGCGCGTCGAATTTTCGGCGGACGGCAGGCTGCTGCTCGGCGTGACGGAGAAGCGATCGGGTCACCTCGGTACGATTGTCGTCTACGAGATCAACCCCGATCCGGAGGCAGAGCAGACGGACGAGCAGGCTTTGAGGATAGTGTGCGAGGATAGCAAGCCTACCGTCGCGGGCTTCAGCTACCTGGCGTACTACATCATCTCTGGACATGAGGATGGTACTGTGTCGCAGTGGGACGCTAAGACCGGAGAGCTATTGTACAACACTCAGGTACATGAGCCAGACATGCTGAGTATGCTCTTTTACTTCTCGTCTAATCGAACCACACTTACACTTGTAGTCACCGACCTTCAATGGGCTCCCGATCGGACGTACTTTATCACCGCCTCGAAAGACAAGACAGCCAAGGTATACAGTCTCATTGCTTTTGGAGGTACAGGTACTAATTCGTTCCCAAGATCTCCGCCGCAGACAGCCTCGAAGTCCTCAAGTCGTATACCACCGACACCCCGCTAAACAGCGCTGCCATTACCACGGTCAAAGATTACGTTATCCTCGGAGGTGGACAGGCTGCCATGGATGTCACAACCACGAGCGCACGTCAAGGAAAGTTCGAGGCCCGCTTCTACCACAAGATCTTCTGCGAGGAGATTGGCCGCGTGAGGGGACACTTCGGTCCGCTCAATTACGTCGCTGTGCACCCCCAAGGTACCGGATACTGCAGTGGAGGAGAGGACGGATACGTGCGTGTGCATCACTTTGACAAGCCATACTTTGACTTCCTGTACGAAGTGGAGAGGGAGCAGTTGCAGGCGCAAGCCAACTTGTAATGTGATGGTGCTGTTCTATGGCATTGAAATGATGCATGCATGCAACGGCGTTACGGTGGTGGGGTTCTTTCATATCACCTCTAGGGACTGTGGATGCTTCTGAGAGGCTTTTCGACAGAACATGGCGGGGGTAGGGTCTCGGTAGACTAAAGCTCAATCTAATTGTTGCTTGATATTCATGTGTTCTGATCCACCAGTCTCCTCAGAGGCTGGGAAGATAATCGAGAAGTCAACTGTATAGATGGCGTTATATTCCTACATCCAATAATGCAGCCAGTCCATCAAGGCCACTCATCGTTGCGGTTACCTAGCTGCATGAGGTTGTTTCAACGATCATGATTGGCCCAGTTCCGCAATGGTGGGGTTCGCTCAAACGCCCAACCTCTGAGCCTTATGTCCCTCGTCTTCGTAACATATCCACTCGCTCTTATATTCTACCTCCTGCAATGGTGCCGATCTCCATTGGGTATGCAGATTAGACCAACACACCGAAACCACTATCTTCAACGTTTCAGCGTTGATAGACGTCGGTATGTGTCCTCTTGCTTCTGTACTCTGCCTCTGCTTATTTAATACAGAGCTGTAGTCTGCGTATTTACGGTTGTGGTGTTGTTTTACATCATGCATAGTTCGACGGTTATTCCGGTGCCAGAGCCCCCCAGGGATTTCCATTTTGAGTATGAGGTGTTGAAGGGGTACTTCAAACAGTCCGAGGCAGACACAGATGATGTAAAGTTTGATTTTGTAAGCTTTCCCGTTAGATTATCTGTTCATCTAGAGCAGCAGCTTACAAGCATAGATCAAACAAGAGTTTGGCCTGATAGGAAGAAGTTACGATACTGATGGGGATGATAGCGAGGAGCTAGGCCAATGGCAGCGATTCGAGTCATTTGTACGATCGCTGGACGAGCAAAGCAGCGAGGGAGAAAGTGTGAAGGTGCTGTTTTTAGAAAGGCATGGACAAGGGTGGCATAATGTGGCGGAAACGAAGTACGGGACTAAGGCTTGGGACGTAGGTTTTTCCCCTTTGCTATATCTGACGACCTGGCATATGTAAAGACTAACAGCATGGCAGTGCTACTGGTCTATGCTCGACGGCGCAGACGGTATTATTTGGTCCGACGCCAACCTTACAGAGATAGGTCAAGGCCAAGCTAAAGACGTACACGGTCTGTGGGAGAAAATGCTACCGAAGGGTATACCGCCGCCCGAGACGTATTATGTCAGTCCATTAACGAGAACTATCGAAACCGCCGACCTTAGTTTCAAAGGACTTGAACTCCCTAAGGATAAGCCGTATAAGCCGCAAATCAAAGAGGTACGTGTGCGAGCGTGAGGAAAAGCGCAAGGGTCCGCTGATTGTATGTGCAGTTGTTGAGAGAAGCCCTCGGTGTCCACACCTGCGACCGGCGTTCTACCGCCTCCCACCTTCTTACAACCTTCCCGCACATTACGCTCGAACCTGGTTTCTCCGAGCCGGATCCGTTGTGGGAAGCAGACTACCGTGAGCCACGCTCGGCCCGTAGATACCGCTTGGCCCAGTTCCTAGACGATATCTTCGCCAACGACGATGGCGTATTCCTTTCACTGACATCGCATTCTGGCGCCATAAGAAGCATCCTAGCGGCCATTGGACACCGGACGTTTGCTCTACCGACAGGAAGCGTAATCCCGGTGCTGGTCAAAGCGAAGAAGGTCGAGGGGGAGAGGAAGAAGCCGCCGAAGGAGCCTAGTGAGGGACCACCTGCTTGCAAGGAGCCTGGTACTGGTATGGCGGATTGAGGAATTCAGGAAAGGTCTTGATAGAGGATGTAAACGGTTCAGACCATGTTCCCATTCGAACCAATCAGAAGCATTCCATGTTCCGCAAGATTGCGCACTCGTCCCTTCGGTCCGGGCATGGATTAAACTTTCGGACTCCCCCATGCAGGGCAAATGTCGCGCATCTGACTGTACATATAGTCTTCTGACCCCAATCCTCCGTCCACTTCTCTATACATGCACGATGAGATGAAGCAACTTTGGGTTGATGCCGTCTTCCGGGAGAAGTGCGCATGGCGTCCTTTACGCTCGGTCCCCACGGCGACCAGCCTCCTTCGCCCCGCGCTGTCCCACGCGTGACGGATTTGCTAGCCTAACTGCCGCATAACCAGCAGCCAGAGCAATCAACATGGCATGCCCGCTGCGACCTGCCCGTGGGGTATTAGCCGATCCGAAACACCTGCTGCTTCGGTGCTCTTCTCGTCCGGGACCGTCACAATCTGGCTTTTAAAGCTCGAAGCTATCCTCGAGCGAGTACCTCGTACCTCGGATTTCTTTGCCCCGCCAACACCCGCATCCCAGCACGTCAACCTATCAACCGGACCCTGACGCACAACGTCCTGCCAGTCCTTCGTGCACGCCGCCGCCCCGAGGCTATACGCGCGGTGTTGTTTCCGCACGACGACCATGAGGCCCGCTACTTCTGTGCTTCGCCCTGCAACGCGCATTGCGGCATTGACCCGCTCGACGCGCTGTGGCTTTGCGACTAGATGCCTAGCTTCCCAGACCACTGCTGCGAGACCGGCGACTGTGACCGCCTCGTTCCCCGCACGACCAGCTACGAGCTTTGTGCCTGCTGTTACAAACAGTTTGAATACGGCAATTGGACAGCGCAGAATGGCTTCGACGGGCATCAAGAAGATCAAGGTGAAGAATCCGGTTGTGGAGCTGGATGGGGATGAGATGACGCGCATAATCTGGCAGGAGATCAAGAACAAAGTGCGTATCCGCTCGAGGCGTTAGATTGGAGGATGCTGATGCGGACAGTTCATCCACCCGTACCTCGACATCGACCTCAAGTACTACGATCTAGGCCTGGAGTACCGCGACCAGACCGAGGACAAAGTGACGCTCGATGCGGCGGAGGCGATCAAGAAGTACTCGGTCGGCGTCAAGTGTGCGACCATCACACCGGACGAGGCGCGAGTGAAGGAGTTCAATCTCAAGAAAAGTACGCCAATTACTCTAGGACTGTTGGGAAATGCTCACAATACAATCAGTGTGGCTATCGCCAAACGGCACTATCAGGAACCACCTGTAAGACACTCGTAGACCAACTGGCAGCATGAATACTAAATGCTCGCAGAGGAGGAACCGTCTTCCGCGCCCCAATCGTAATTCCCCGCATTCCCCGTCTTGTACCCGGCTGGAAACAAGCCATCATCATCGGCCGTCACGCATTTGGCGACCAATACCGCGCGAAGGACCGCGTTATCGACACGGAGGGCACACTCGAGATGGTCTTCACGCCCAAGGGCGGCAAACCGGAGACCCTCAAGGTCTACGACTTCCCAGCCGGTGGTGGTGTGGCGCAAACACAATACAACACTACCGAGTCCATCGAGGGCTTCGCACATGCGTCGTTCAAGCTTGCGCTCGACAGGAAGCTCCCGTTGTACATGAGCACAAAGAACACCATATTGAAGGCGTACGATGGACGATTCAAGGACGTCTTCCAGGAAATCTATGACAACCAGTACCAGAAGGACTTTGAGGCCAAAGGTATCTGGTATGAGCACCGTCTGATTGACGACATGGTTGCACAGATGATCAAGAGCGAGGGCGGCTTCATCATTGCCATGAAGAGTATGTGCATCACAGCCGGACAATATCTCGCAAAGCTATACTAACACCTCGTAGACTACGACGGTGATGTCCAATCCGACATCGTCGCCCAGGGCTTTGGCTCCCTCGGCCTCATGACCTCCGTCCTTATCACCCCCGACGGCAACACCTTTGAGTCCGAAGCCGCACACGGCACCGTAACCCGCCACTACCGCGAGCATCAGAAGGGCCGCGAGACGTCGACTAACCCCATCGCCTCCATCTTCGCGTGGACACAGGGCCTTGCTAAGCGTGGTGAGCTCGACAATACACCTGAACTCGTGGTATTTGCGGAACAGCTGGAGAAGGCGTGTGTGGACGCCGTAGATATAGATGGAATCATGACGAAGGATCTAGCACTGGCATGCGGGAGGAAAGATAGAGAGGCATGGGTTACTACTAACGAGTACCTGGAGGCGGTAGAGAGAAGGTTGAAGAGCAGTTTGAAGGAGAAGCTATAAGTGCCGGGAAGACTTTTCTTGATATATCGCGATTTACGATCTTGATCTCAGTAGAAGTTCTTCAGGAACCCTTGCGGGACAGTATCTTCTTGGTCACTCTATCTAGGACATCTTGGATGCATTTGCCTGCGAGCGTAGATAGCGGTATGTATAGCCACAACGAGATTCAAACTTGACGCTTCTGGGAGTAGTGTAGTGTCTGACAGACCTTGCATGCGGTTGTTTGTCCCACTGCATGTTGTTTGTCGCACAGATTTGCTTTTCGCGACCTCCCTCTTATTCTGCACCTTCTTGAAGGCCTGCAATGCCCTTTCTATCGCAATTTATAAATCTATTCAAAGAGCTATTTGAGAAAGTATTTGGACGACTGAAGATTGTAGGCCGGTGCGACATACATACCGAGTCGAACTCAGACACGTCTTCTCTAGACCTATCGACCTCAAACATTGCGCGGCCTAGACTCTCCGGCGGAGGACTCTGTCCGTTTCTATGCCAATTGCGTACCAAATCGTTGGAGAGTGAAGGATCACATGACTACGTCCTTCGATACCTACGAACAACCTACCTTCACTGTCCTTCAACCCAACAACATTAGCTCTGCTGAACGAGTGTCTCGCACGGTCCAACAGTGGAGTCTCTCCAGGATATAACTCGCACACTGCGCTTCTTCATTGCGCTACTTCGCTGGCATCTGGGCATACCTGTCTTGTACCGCATCCGCCGGTGCTGAAAGAACTTACATGCTCGATCTCCGCAACCCCCGCGACGCCTTAGAAACCGCTATACACGGGTTTCTGTCAACGGGCCAAGGGCCTCGAGTCGCCGATGGCCAGCTCATCCTCGAAAATGGTAAACAACGGAGAAAACACGAAAGTGAAAGACCACACCCCACCGCCTCTGCCTACCAAAGAAAAGGAAGTGGCCACTCGACCAACAAACCCAGAGACACCCACCATCACATACGATCTAGGATCCAGCCGACCATCCAGCCGCGCCGCACTGTCGGCCGGGGCGGGCAGCAGGCCAAACAGTCCAGCAAAACGCCCCATCGCATACGACCTAGGCTCGAGCAGACCTTCTGGCCGTGCTGCGTCGCCGTTGAAGACGCCGTGTTCGAGTAGACCGGGTAGTCCGAGTAAGAGAGGTGCGGTGAAAGAGACGGTGTTAGAGGTTAGCGAGAATGGGTTCTTCTTCTTGGCCATGTTGCCTAAGACGAAGATTGATTCTCGAGTGAAAGTTGAGGGGGGAGGGGGCGCGAAGGATGGGAAGATTCCTGCTAAGTCGATGACTTCCGAGCGGAATACTGGGGTCACTGCGTCGAAGGGTTCTGCGAAAGAAGCTATGAAGATGGGAAAGAGCGTAGCGAATGTCAGTGTTGCGAAGAAGCTTACAGAAAGTCCAACCAAGACGAGGGCCACAAGCCCAGAGAAGATCATGGCGAGCGGAAGCATGCGTCCGAAATCGACCAGTCCAACGAAAAACCGCAACGCTAATACGAAGACGCCTACTTCTCTGCCCAAAAGCAAGAATGCGACGACGCCGTCCTCAGAGCGTCCGTGGCTCAGGTCTTCTGGGAAAGGAACGCCAATTCTACCAACACCAGAAGCCACGACACGATCTTCAGAGCTGCATAAACAAATGCCAAATACATCGAACACAGAGACACCAACGTTGCGAGTTACCCCGGAAGCCTACCGAGGTTCGTCGAAAGGGCTCTATCCGTCAGGCCTGTTTTCGCCTCGGGCGCGCATGGGAGCTAGCAAGGGCGCGAGGGATATCGGGCAAATGATTGCAGGTGTGAAGGCGGTGGTTTTGAGCAATCAAGCTCAAGGTGTACTTCCTGATCAATCTGAGAAAGGAGGCTCCGAGAGAGTGAAACTGCACATGTCAACGGAGGGCGAACAACGTCAAATGGGTTTGGCTTCATCCAGCTCAAAGGGGCAACCACTTACAAGCCCTAGCAGAAAATTGAGAGACAGTGCAAGTACTCTGTCCCACGGAGAACGCTCTAAAGGGACACCGCCCTCCCTCCGCTCAGCCTTAGCCTCCGACATGGACTCGCTCAGACAGGATCTACGTCAATCACTCGGGCGTCCCTACTCCGACTCTCCCACACCCACCACTCCATATAGCCCGGCAAATAACATGCGCCAGCTCAACTCCAGCACCGCAACACCAACGCCCAGCACTCCTCCCCTCGATATGAGTCCTGGAAACGTGCCAGAAAACACGCCAGCCTGCAAACCAAGTATAAACCCACGAGCCCGCATCGCCACAACAACCAAGCGCACCCACCAAACCACTCCAACCGCCCAAAAAGCTAACCCCTTCCAACGACGCAGTCCAGCAGCCCATCCGCCACCATCCCATCGCCCCAAACACACACCTTCAACACCAGGACTCTCAAGTACAATGAAACAAGCGTTCTACGACAGACTGTCCACCCCAAAACACTCCCCCCTCACCGACAGACGAGTATACCACCCGCGCTCACCCTACTCGACCAATCCAAGCGCCACTCTCGATCCAGAAGATGAACTGCAGTATGATTTTTCCACCGATCCCCGTCCATACCACGAGAAAGTCGTAGGTGCACAGGCCATAAGTAAAATGGTCGAGGAATGGAAGAATGCTAATCTTTCCGTACACAGTACCCCCAAAACACAGCCTCCAGGCCCGCCTTCAACAAAAAAAGCAAACGCAAACTCGGCACGGAGTCATACCCCTCAGGGCTCTCCTAACAAGCCCGTGCCCCCCAGACTAACCCACATACGCACTACAAAGCAGACCAAAGTCCGGACGCCTAGTCGCGCCTGCTCGGCTAAATTGGATGCAGCTATCGATGCGCATATTGAGGAGAGTGTGAGGAGGGGACGTGTTTCTACGCTGGCGGGGCAGCGGTATGCTGAGTTGATGGAGAAGAGGGAAAAGAATCTTGGGGAGGTGGAGAGGAAGGAGGAGTAACGTAGAGAAGGGAGAAGGGGAGGAAGGTAGATGGTGCGAGGCTTGTTGCGAGGGTTGTGGACACGGGAGGAAAGCGCGTTGTAAGATTTGACTGTTAAGGTGGAAGAGCAATGTGGCTGTCACCCAACGGGTTTCTGGGATACGGTGCAGTGCCGCGGCGTTGAACACACGAGACCATTGGAGCCGAACGGAGCGACACGCACATACTAGCCGTGCATTACACGACCGCTGTGTGTTTTTGACGACATAGAACCTGCAGAGCGTTCGCAATACCTCAAGCTGTATTATGTATACATACTCCACACCTATCGGGATTGGAAACATCAACCCTCTTTTCCTAGTAACTTGTAATCTGCATCTCGTAGTAGCTAGCCTTTTTAGTGTGACGATGTGATCGTGGTTCAGTGTGACTTTTACGGGAAATGCCTCGACTTTGTGCAAAGAGAGGGGGGAAACTCCCAAGGAACAGTCACGCTCATGACACTGGCAGGAGAAAACACATCTTACCCACAAATACAGTCTGTGGCTAAGCTGAGACCGAAGGTAAAGCAAACATGCTAAAAGATTGATAAGAGAAGTGTACTCTGAGAGAAGAATAGAAAAGGTTCGCATGGGTTTGAAAAGGATTCTATCATGATATCTCCTAGCGTCTATTTAGAAAGCAACCTAACTCGGAGTACCTGATGCAGATGTGCAAGACAAACACGTAAGCGGGTATGTCCATTGTGCAATCCATCTATCGAGCCGTTCATGCGTTCGTGCATTTTCTTTCCATCCCACCGAAAACGCCCGCTAATCAAGAGCCCATCACGGCTAGCAACACTCCACAGCAGACCGCAAATCCGAGCATGAATACTGCTACCGGTCTATGTCTACTACTACCCCTGCTTCATCACTACTGCTGGCAGCTCATTTCTTCTTCGGGAATTTAGGCTGCCCAATCTTATCCCCCCTCAGCACTACATTGAGCACCCTCTCCATAGTACCCAGAAGCTTCTGATCAGGCGCCGCAGTACCACGCTCAAAATCCGCAATGACCGTGGGCGTAGTATTGCACTTGGTAGCGAGGTCCTTTTGTGTCATAGTGTTTCCCTTGTCGTTTTTGGCTTCGCCACGGGCCTTGCTGATGGCTTGGCCGACGGCGGTGCCGACCGTCTTGGGCTTGATGATGTCGTCGGAACGGTCGACTTTTGTGAGGCGCTGGCCTTCGGTGTTGGACGAGCCCTGTATCGTCATGTGTTAGCGACTGCTATGGTGAGATTAGGGCAGGTAAGTGGGATCTTACAGCATTAACACCCCCGAATTTCTTCTCTGTCCCTATAATTGCGCCGCTCCTCTGCGCCGCGTTCAGGGCTGCCTTGCCCTTGACAACCGTTTCGCGGGGTCCAGCCGCACCGCCGCGAGTGCGGGCACCAATCTTCGTCACTGTGTCCCAGTCGTCACTCATTTTGGCGAGGTGTGTGGTTTTGTTTTTCGATTTGACAGAGGTATATGGGGGTGGCGGTAGAGCGAGCTGAAGTGGCGGGCTCGAGCAGTCGGGCTTTTATACGTTGCGGAGTAGGTGAGGGCGTGGGTTTGCAAGGCGGGCGTTTGCTCAATCGATCGGTGACGGAGAAGATCAGTGAACAGAAGGGAGAAAAGCTCAGATGGCGGGCAGGCGGGCGGTTTTGTAGTGACGAAGGCGGTGTTCGACTCACTCGCGGTCGGTGGCTATGGCCCGCGCTAAGCCCCTTATGGCCGTCTTTCTCGAAGCATCTCTCGCGTCGCCCTTTCGCCGCCCTTTCCCGACCCAACACTTAAAACAATTTGCTAGATCTCACCAAGTAGACTATCTGTTTTCGATGCATCATCGCCACCGATACCATTACTAACTGTATTAACAATACTCTAGGTTCTAGGATGCAGTTCACTCCATCAGCACACCAAGAGCCCCCTTTGTCCTTTCGCGCAACATCAATTTGACTGTTTTGTGCCCTCCACCACTTGTAACATCAAGGTACCCCCATTTTGCAAGCAAGCTAGCTGTCCAGGACGAGGCTGGCGGCATGCTTGTTTTCCAAACGCCGCCAGAACGATACTCAAAGCAACCGGTGCCGGGTTGGACCGCGCGTCTAATGCTGTCATGCACGTCGTAAGTCGTAAAGTTTGTCGTTGGTCAATACATTCCGAGATCAGTCATGGCCTGCTCGAAAGTGTCCCACTTGGTCAGGGCTCCGAGCGCACGGCGCATGTGAGCGCTGACGAGGGTGAGGCCGTAGATGTAGCTGGCGTTGACCCAGCCGAATCTATAATGATTAGCATTGAAAGTACGCACATCGTGGCAGAGGGCAACTCACCCTTCGCGAGGAACACCCTTGAAGTCGCTACCCTGGTTGCCGTACTCTGCTTCGACCCTGTGAGGATCAATGGGGCGCGTCACATCGTACTTTTCGACGACAACGCCGTTGAAGTCCACAAAGGCCTTAGTGACCATGTAGAGCCACCGGTATGCTAGGCGCTGTGCCTCTGCATCGTATCCGTATCGCTGCATACCAACCCAAGCGAGAATCTGCTGGGGTGCCCATCCGAATGGGAAGTCCCACTGGCGATTCGGGCGAGAGAGACTTATGGCGCCGCGAGACTTTTCCGTACCGGAGACCAGTCCTCCGAAGACTTCAAATTTCGGGAGCGCTTGCTGCACCAACACGTTTGCTTGTCGAGGCGTGGCCAAGCCAGACCACATGGGCCAAAAAGTCGTTGCGCTCTCGTAACCCGTGCGCTGCTTCTTGACCGTGTCGTAGTCAAAGTACATGCCGGCTGCTTCGTCCCATAGGTACTTATCGACAGCCACACGCCGCTTCCGCGCACGACGTTCCCAGGTTGCCGAAGTCTCCACCTGACCCGGCGTCATTCCTATGCCGCAAAACTCTTTCGGGACGACGAGTTTGTCACCGAAGTTGTTCCGGATGGTGCGACCAATATCGACCTCGTACTTGTAAAGCAGCGCGTTCACGTCGACGACTGCTAGATCAGCAGCAACGTTCTCTAACCGATACGAGGTATCGTGGCCGGACTCTCGTACGGCGCGATCGTGAAGGAAATACTTGTCCAGCTCGGGCTCCGAGACCCTCTGATAGTTGTATGCGTCGACAAACTCCTCAAAAGTCATGCCGTGTTTCTTTGCGTACGGCTCCAAAATGTGTGTGAAGTGGGTGGCTTCCGTCTCCGGCGGCACACCTAGACCACCCGGACGGTAGCGGGACAGGCCAGTTTCGGGATCAAGCCGAGGTGCGGCCATCCAGACGGTGTAGTACTCCTTGATCGCTGCCAGTATGGACTCTCGGAGAAACTCTTGGGCGCCCTCTTCGTGCTTTATGCGTTCGTAGACACGCAGAGACATGTCGGTAAGGAATGGTGGCTGTGAGCGGCAGAGGTAGTATGTGCGGTTGGCGTTGAGGATTTTGCCATAGTGTTTGATGCAGAAGCAGAAATGAGTAACCATGGCTTTGACAAGGTCCACGCGGTCGTTAATAAGCAGACCAAGAGACTCCATGTAGCTATCCCAGCCGTAAAGCTCGTTGAAGCGGCCGCCGGGCACGACGAAGGGGAGACCGCGCAGGTCCTTCTTGCCTGTGACCGGGTCGGTATACTCCTCCATGGCAATGGCGAGCAGACCGGGGGCTTTATTCAAGTCTCTCACGTAGGCTTCATCAGCGCAATTCTCTTGCAGCCATTGGACGTCCAGGCGCATCTCGGGGTGCTCGTTGGCAATGCGGGTGTAGTATTCATACTGTTCGGGTGCGCCTTTTGGGACGTAAATGCGAGGACGAGGATCGTCGGTCCAGTCCTTCGGGTCGCGGCCGACTTTCTCGATGTTAGAGCCATCGATACGGCGCGTCAAGCCGTCCCAGAACGAGTATGTGATGAGGCGCGAGAGGCGATTGACGGGGTTCTCATTGAGGCGGGCCTCGTCGAGCACAATGGTCTTGCGGCCGTAGTCTTGGGCGAGAGTGAGCTCCTGCAGGAGGTTGGAGAGCATGTAGGTGCCGCGCACGTCGAACTTGTTGTGGGCATTGGAGGCGAGGGTTCCGAGCGAGAGCACCTTGGGGCCCTTGTCGTCGATGGTGATCTGGTAGTTGCCGTCCGAATCCTCGCGGGAGAGGAGCGTCTTGAGCGTGGCCTCGACTTGGATGAGGAAGCGGCGCGGCTGCAGCGACACCTCGTCTGCATCAAGTCAGCGGCCGCATAGAGGTACCGGTACATGCAGACCAGGGGTGTGTGTACGTACCATGGCTGATGCGGCGGCCAGGGAAGCCGTCCGACGTCTCAATGATCTGGTTGCGACCACCAGAGGCATGCGTGTCTACGACTGCCGAGTAGGTGCGGGCCCTGGCATGCTTCCTGTCGTGGTGGTCGCCGTAGTAGAGGTGCGGTGCAGCGTAGGGGTCGAGGGCAGTGGATGAACGGCGAGGCTTGGAAGATTGCGAGCTCATGCTACGGGCAACAGCGTGGAAGGGCGGGCTATCTGACGTACCGCTGACGCGTGCGTGCTGGGTGAGGATGTTGCTGCTAGACGGGATGTACTGTAACGACGGGCAAAACAAGGCGAGGTACCACTGCGATTATCGGCGTGGGCGGGGGCGGGGCAGCGTGCTTTGAAGGGCAACCGACGACCAAAAGGTCACACGACAGCGAGGGAAGAGCTGTAGCGGTAGCGGTAGTAGTAGTGGTAGCGGTAGCGGAGTAGGTGGCAAAAGTGCTGCTGTGAAGGAATATGGGCGGCAACCAATGCTGCTCACGGTAGGAGATGGTAGAAGAAAAGGAACGAAGCCGCGGGGATCCGCTTCTTTACTGTGCAGCGTGCAGAACTGGCAGACTGGCAGGCCCGACAAGCAGCGTCCCTCGGTGGGTCGTCACTGCCCGCAGCTTCGAAACGCAGGCGAGAGCGGTGAAGAGTCTGTCGTTCACTGTTACAGAGCTGGTAGGCGCGTGCGCAGGGTCTTGCGGCTCAACAGCCGTTGCGCAGCTCGCTCGACACGGGCCGATCGCGATAGCCTCGAGGGCGACCCGCAATATCTATCATTCTCTGCAGGCCATTGCGTCACCCACCGCTCGCCTCTCGGCCTTTTGCAGCTTCCTTTGTCTGCCTCACCCCTTCAATGCCTCTTTTCGCACCTGCGCTGCCCAGAATGCCCCTGCATCCCCGCCCGTGGCCTGATTGGCTCGCCTGGCCGGTTGGCGTCATGTGCGCATGTGGTCCGCCTTAGCATCACCCCACGCCCGCTTCACGACCTTCGCCACCCACCGGCCTCGTGACCTCGACATTCACTGGCTGGCCATCCCCCGTTTTCGTTTCCGCATCTTCACTGCTTTCCAGTTCCTAGATCTGCGGCGCTGTTCCTTTCTCACTTTCACCGTCTCGCGACATCGAGCTAGCGAATAC
Source organism: Darksidea phi (assembly GCA_030770425.1). NCBI lineage: Eukaryota > Fungi > Ascomycota > Dothideomycetes > Pleosporales > Lentitheciaceae > Darksidea > Darksidea phi. The sequence goes on along the minus strand of JASJFT010000020.1, from coordinate 34,359 downwards.
GTGTCTGAGGACGCTCTCGGGCTGCCCATCGCCGCATCTTGGGTTTCCTCTCGTTCCGCGTCGCCGCCCGCCATCTCCGACGCCAGTCCCCGCGCGTCGAGCTCTTCTAAATCTCCGGGAGCGACGCCCGCGTCTTTCATCGCCGAGCTTGCCAGCCATGGATGCACATCTTGCCTCGGGCTCGTTGTGATGAAGCGGTCCATGGGCGTGCCCAGAGATGCGAAAGACCCCGAGTACAGCTTCAGCGCGTCAAACGAGGCTTGCCGCCGGGCTACCAGATCCATGGGCTGCGACGAAAAGTCTTCGTCCGTGAGATGATCGTAATCGCCAAATAACTGTCGATATGCCTCGTGCTCGACAGCTCGCATGTGCTCCTGGGTCAATTCTGCCTCGAGACATTCATCGTTCTGCGTCATGGTCAGTTAGTCTACTGCAACTCCCTCCGGGGCAACATGGCCTTACCTTTTGGCAAGCGGCAGTATGTATCCGCAAGTTCGCCTCTGACAACTCATGTGTATGCTCGGTCGGCGTGGCCTGTTGAGTCTCGGCTGCGCTGAGCAACTCCTTACTTGATGCCATTGCATCCGAATCGATGACTATGCTTGTCAGTCACAAGGCAATACAGAAGCGCCCAAACACTCACTTCGAGCTTGTTGACCGATGCGCTGGCTGAAGAGCAAGGCAGCCGGCTGAAGCGGATTCGATCGAGCGTCGTTAATGCTCGGGAGAGGCCAGACAGCTGACTAGAGATATATGTAACTCTGGGTTCCTTGTATATAGCCCCGTGCGGGCTGCTTCTTCGCACTCCGCACCCGAGAAACGGTGCAAGAGCCCAAACAGACGGCACCTGCTGCATGGTGGGCAGGGTATGTACCACACTAAAGGGTTTCCCTCGCTCACCCAGTCATGCAATGCAGCCCCAGGAATTGAGTTTGAGTATAGGTCTGTGCACTGGTTAGATTCAGAATCAATTCCACGAACGGACCCGGAAACGGACTCGGAAACTGAAGGGGCTGTCCCCACTCCTTACCCTAAACAGTAGCCACCCGGCCTATCAAACACGGTTGTATGGATCTGAATGGTATACGGCGACGGGGCAGGGCCCTTTTCCATTTCCCCTATCTCACATCTACCGGGGTTGGAGACGACGCCGACCTCACTTGCAGCACTGAGTCAGTACTAGGCCGAAACTTTGCGCAGGTCGATGTTTGCTTTTCCCACGAGAGATGATGCATCAGCGCGCCGCAAGTTCTGATTTGCCGGGTCGAACACGCCTCAAGCGTGGTGTTCCTGGCAGATAGCGAAACCAGGGTGATACTACCAAATACGAGCATTGTCATTGTTGGGGCACGGGAAAAGGTCACAACTTGCTACACGCCTTCGGGCCCACCGATCCCCTCGAACGGGTGGACTGCGGGGAGCTGAGGGACGTGCCTAGCTCTCGTATCTGCCCCACCCCCAGCCGCGGAGCCAGGGCAGAATACCCGGGTCGTGAGTTTAGCGTTGCCAACTACGGCGGTCCCGGAGCAAGATAGGTCCTTGTTGGCGAGATTCGAATGCGTGTGCTTCGCTCCCCTGACGCAAAAAAAGAAAAGGTTCCTCGACCATCCACCCGATAATTGTTGATGCCTTGTCGAGATCGTTTCCGCGTCCTTTTTCGACGACAATATTACCTCCGGTCGAAAACGAGCCACGCCTCTGGCTGCAACCCGAGAGTGTGGTCTTTGGGCCCAGATCGCGCGTGCGCAACCAAGCTCCCGGGTGCGACTGCGATAATGTCGCCAATGGCGCCAGTCGCCCCGCCACCAATACGCAGCCGTCCCCGTGTGACCGTGGCCGCAAGGCAGGAAACGATTCCGAGAGCGTGTCATCCAGCTTCCTATGCCAGCAGCGAGTTCGTCTCTCCGCCTCTATATGCTCAGTCCTCTACATGTCAGGTTCGAGTGATTGCAATTTACGATGCACTACTTCCAGCGCTTAGAGGGTCAACTCCCTTAACAATGCGTATTCGGTGGGCCAGTCTGCTGAGCATCCTACGGCGTTGATCATCAGAAATCATCACTGCATCGCATGGCTGCAGCCTAATTTATGCAGGTTGAAACAAGAGGCACAACAGCCGCATGCCATGGTTGGTTCCGCGGTCCATTTCCCTGCCCCTCCGACCAGGTCGAGTAAGAATTCTTGGATTCTATCAAGCCACACCTCCCAGTACCTTGGTTCTGGGACACAGCGGGACGGCTTGGGATGTGTTTCGTGTCAGTTCAGATACTCAAGTGCTTGATCAGCTCGTGTCCTGGGCGAGGACGGGACGGTAACGGGCCATGCATGCCCGACGCCCTTTAGTGTTTTATACTAGCTCATGGGGGCAAGCGATAAACTCCATTGACCCAACACTATGCTGCTAGGGCGGCACGGGACGGGAAAAGCGGCTCTAGCTCGAGTTGGGGAGCAGCCGAAGGACATCAACCCCGCTTCGCCTCGATGGATGGTGGCCGGTGCTTGTGTGAGGTTCGTCATCGGCAGTGAGGCAGTCCCGTTAGATTGGTTGTTGGGTTTGGTCTTGGGCTTGCACATGGTGCGGGTCCTTGTTTGGCAAGTAGGCCGACCCTGAGAAGCATCAGGAGACGTGCAGGAAGTCAGCTCGGCCGAGTAGGGACGTCTTGGTCCCGGAAATTGGTGAATGACTTCTTACTGCGCGTTCCTCGTTCCTCAAGCGACGTGGTGTTGGTAGACAAGTTCATAGCTGTTTTTACTTCTCATGGCTCCCTGTAAATTGTTGTCATGCAGGTTCTAGCCGCAATTCGCAAGGTCGAAGTTTTCCGACACCGTGGTACAATACTACGATGAGGGATTGTGCATCGCAGGTAATGCAGCCGTTCAGCTAGTCCTTTAGGGGCAGGTATACCCAAAAGGAAGCCGTTGCTGCGGAGGAACGACATGTGATAGCCAGTGACAGCCTTCAACTGGCCTTCATGACATCAACCCCTTTGGCGACGTTTGATAGGCTAACGGATGAATTAGACCCTTTATTCCTCCTCAACATCGAATGGGGCTAGAAGTGGGCTGCCCCTCCGTAGCTACCAGCAAACGGCATATGCAGAGGATAACCACCGGAATTTCGGGTGTGGTAAGGCCACGCCTCCCCGTCAATACTGTCGCTAGCTGCTAGAAAGGCTGTCAACACTGAACTAGTCGGGCTTGGACATTGGCTGCCTCATGTGCTCTGATATCACCGACCACCAGATGTTGTTACCAAGATCTCTGGTGATCAATGTCGTGCCACTCACCGGCCCGTAGTTGTCCAGACATCGGCAATCGCGAGCCTCTAACCGTTTGAGGATTCCGAGAGTTGAGGCTTGTGTCATGTATTGCTGTCGCGACGCCCTCGCAGATCGATATGGTCTCGGACCACACTGAGCGCTATATTGACGATCTTGACAATAAACCTTCGAACATACGACTTGCTACCGCGAGCAATAGGGGGAAGTCGAGATTCTTTCTTGCGCGTTGACGGTTTAGGTAACCTCAACGCTACGTCGACGGTTCTAGCGAACCATGGATTTAGGGCTCCACTAGTAGATCAATACTCACGTCACCACCAATTCTATACCCTCATGCTGACACGGAATTACACACGCCCCCTGTCTATGGCGCTCATTGAACAGTGATGAATCTCAAACGCCATGTCCCCTGCCGGTAATGTCTCGAAGTAACAGAGTGCTCCTACGTCTTGCGGAGCAGCCTTGTTCTTACCTTCAAATACATCATATCCGGCCCGAGGGACAGGCCGCTAGCTCTCAACAGACATGCTACGTGATCTACCGCCATCGCTCTGTTGTTCCAACATGGACAGATTCCCATGTTTGCATGCCTCTACAGACCATTGAATCTATAGACTCGGAGGGCTCAGCATGCTTCCTCCGGTGCTTCTGATACACTGTCTTGCACCAATACCCGAAGTCTTGGAGAGCTTGCACCAAATCCTTCTTCAGGCCATAAAACACCCCTTTACCACGTTCGCAAGCTACTATCAACGACGCCGCCGGTTTACCACCCTCTCATACGGAACACGCAAAATCAAAGGGCAAGCAACCGTCTCAAGCCCCATCCTGCCAGACGAACCCTGGAAAGTTATCAGCCAGGAAAAGAACAGCTCTTCCAATCCCGTACCGGAAAGCCCCAGCCTCTCGCGCAGCGCAAGCCAGATGAACAAATCAGGAGCAACAGAGTGTGTACCAAAATGGCCCAACACAGGCAACAGATCCAAACAAGTCTTCGAGTCTGAGCATGCCCACCCCACGCCTGACGTGGGCGGCCAGGTATGCAACACACAGCCTGCTCGGCACGAAAATCCTAAACTGCGTCTCGCCCGTCTACGGCGCGAGGCCGAGTCGCGGAGTGGAAGTTCAGCTAATTCTCTTGATTCAGCCTCGGGGGCGCTGAGTGATGCAAGGGCGAGGAGTGGAGCTAGCACGCCGTCTTCGGTGTCGCCGCCGAGGAGTGAGCTTGGGGAAAGTGGGAGGGCGGAGGGCAATGCGAGGATGGCGCCTAAGGCGAGACAGGATATTTTTGATTTGATGGGTGGGGTGCATTGTGCTAATTTGGCGAGGACGGGGTTACCAAGGTGGGGACATGAGGAAGTGTGAGTGCTACCCTTCATATTTGTTGTTTGTTGGTGTGGTGTATGGGATACTATGAGTGCTGACTGTGATATAGTCAGAGACTGAGAAGCGAGAAGCTCGCCGCTGCTAAGCTTGGCAAGGAAAAGAAGATGGATACGGCAGCACGTGGAGCTAGGCGTGGAGTCGGCGTTGAAGAGTAAAGGCGTCGATCTCACGCTTCGAACTAACGGCGTGTTAATCGGGATTGTCCCTTCTGGAGTGGATTCCCGCCTCTCATGCACTTCAATCACGACAAGTTGCTCTTATAGCGGGAGTACGGGGGTTGGGTCCTTCTTTCTGTGGCGTTCACTCTACCGAACCCTCCTCCCACACGTTAGTAATCTCCATCCATCCGCCTTTGTGCACTCCAGTCCCAGTTTTCCACGCATCCATTTTAAACCCTACTCTCTTCGATCTTTTCTATAAGTACCAAAACCGAATTCTCTGCCATTCAGCCCCCTTGATCTAAACCATTCGGATTCCGATTCGTAGAATAACATCGCTTTTATACATCAAATCAACCTCATACATATATACAAAATCCCACCCCCCCAACACCAACACACCCATCCTCTCTCACCCTCCCCCCTCTCTCACCCATACCCCACGCCAGAATCCCCTCCATATTAGAAAACACATTGTACTAGCCCCGCTGCCTCACCCGACGTGCACATAACGGACGAGTTGAAATCAGTGATGGCCTTTCGACGTCAACTTTCAAATATAGCGTGTATAGGAATATGACAAGAGTAGTAGTCTTCCGATATCATTACTGCAAGAGCCTAGGTGCGCAATGCAGCTTTTGTACTAAAAAAAAAAAAAAAAAAACTGTAAAAAACTGGGAAAAAAAGAAAGTTGTAGTACTATCACAGCACTCTTTCAACACTTCCGCCAAGTTGACTACAGAGCACGTATTCGGATATATCAAAGGACACACTGTAAATTCAATGGACTTAGACCTAGCTTCTACTTGCTACATGAGAGATGCAAGTTCATGGTAGGGCCATGTACTCGCTATCTGCTTTTTGTTGAACATGCCTTCCCACTCTTGCATTTTATCCACAAGAGGACCGATGGTGTGACGTGAAGAGTGTTGGATATGGCGCTTTATAAGGGTGTGTAGTGGCATGTTGTATGGTGCAGGCTTGTAGCAGCCCGCTTAGTGGAGAAGTGAAAATGTTTACGGCTTCTGATAAGCTCACGGATAACTAATCCAGACCTATATCTCCCCTTCAACCCCCGATCCAATCCGAAATTGCAAACCGCACAAGTGCAGGCAAAACCACAACACCAACCACACGCTCATCACAGTAAACGAATATAAACACTTCTAAAGGTGCGGTACTTGGATGGAGTATATTCTCCTCGAGAAGGGAAGCTCTAAGCTCCGGCGTCTATATCTGAATAGCATACTTGAGTATGATTGGTTGGACTTGCATCTATGCTCGCTGAAATGCATCACAAACCTCAAAGACGATGCAAATGCGGCGCAAGCGTAAAAGAACAGGCAGAGTGAGATAGGAGCAGAAATCTACTTATACAAGGCACCGTCCAACATGTAAAAAGATGCCGGTCCCGCAGGGTGCTGGGACCGACTCGGAAATTAGACCAACGAGAAAAACGAAAAGGGGAAGAGAGAGAGCAAGGGTAGAAGTACAAAGGGGGGTATTCCATTTCCATTCACGTCATTGTTCCGTCGTGAAGTATTCAACCATTCATACCATGTCGTGATGCCAAAGATGCCAAACCTGCGCTATGCCTGCCGATGCACTATCCAACAGTAGCGGTAAGGGAATGCGAGAAAGCAATCAATACATGGAGAAAAAGGAAAGCGAAAGGGCAGGGAGCAACAATATGAAACGACGAAGAGAGAATAAACGGAAGACGGCGCCAAGATGCGTCCGTGAAAGGGAAGAGGCTAAAGGGTAAGAGAGAACGTAGATGACGGGGGTACCAACAAGCGCGACGTGTTCAAGCCCGGGAGATCGAAGGCGCTCAAATGCCCCAACCCTCCCAGCCTTTCCCTATGATCTTCTCCAGGACGCTAATGACTCCGTCAAGTAGCTCACCAGAGCCATCGTTACCTCTGCCCGTGCCAGCACTTGTAGGTCCGACCCCAAGGCCAGACGCTACGACACTGTCGCGTCCTTCAACAGCACCACTCCTCAAGCGCATCTTGACCCAGCGCATTAGAGCTCCGCAGCCCTGCTGCCACTGCGCAACATCTCTCGGCCACTGGTGAACGATGCCGAGGATCTCCAAATCAAGAAGCGCAGCGCTGAGGAACTTGCCTGACAACGTTGTAATGTCAGAGTAATGCATGCTGCTGAAGGTAGGCGAGTAAGGAGCCGGAGAAGCGCTTTGGTTGGGGATGAGGTTGGCGGTTGGCGGATATGTGTGGATCGGTGAGGGAGTAGGAGGGTTGGTCGTAAGATGGGTTGGGGTGGAGGGGAAGGCGTGAGCTGAAGGGAGGGGAGAGTGGGATCGGTAGCGGTGCTGGTGAGCTTGGGGTTGGTGAATGTTGATGCGGGTGTTTGCTGCAACGGTGACGGACCAAATGACAAGCGCGGCGTAGTATAGACCCATGTCAGCGCCGAGCTCGAGACGAAGCGTGTGCGATGGCACCGCCATAGCGTGCTGTAGAATCTCGATAGCGAGCAGGAGGGCATCCCTCGCCTGCTGATTGTGCGACTCAGTGGCGCTAGACCAGATTCCGTTGACCCACGAGCGGAGTGTAGTCCTGTAGCCCGTGAAGGCGTGAGAAGAAGTTACCTTTTCCGAAAGGATCCACGACTCGCCGGACACCGCTAGCAGGGCGCGGATGGGAGCGACCTGTAGAAGTTTCGCGGTGAGGAGTTGGTGCTTGGTGATGGGCGAACTGTCGAGGAGGTGATCAACTGCTCCGAAGGGGGGTGGTTGAAGGTATGGAGCAGGGTTGTTGAAGTGGTGGTAGTGGGCCGCGATGAGTAGGGTTGACTGGAAGGAGTCGAAGACGGATGAAACCATATCCGGAACAACTTGGAAGACGTAGTCAGGTAGATGGGCGTATTGTTGAGCAGCTAGGGCCCAGTCCGTAGGGCTGGTGGCGTCCCAAAGCGAGGAGTGAGTGGGGAAGGGAAGGTCGTAGCCAGGGAATTGAATAAGCGATGGCTGAGGCTGTCGTGCAAGTAGTGTTGCTTGTTGGTATTCCAGGATGTAGCAGCAGAGAAGAAGGCGTTGTCGAGTGCACAGCTCTACCCATTCGCCCCAGCGATCGTATGTGGCGTTCTCTGGCTGCGCAAGAGCGGCGATGTGGTTGAGAATGTTTGAGGTTATGATTCGGAAGTTTTCGCAGAACTAGATGTTGTCAGTAGAGGTTCTCGAAACATCTTGGGGAGAATTACCTTGTGATACATGGACTCGAATCGGGCCGACAGACCCATGGACGAGCGTCGGGCTCGGTATTGCGAGAAAACTTCGATGAGGAACAGGGCCTGCCAATCGCAGAGGCGGTCGGGTTCAGGCATCATAACGTCGTGTTCTCTCTGTCGTGGTTTAGCTTCTACTCTCAATTGCCTCTTGGGGTCCTACCTTTTCGAGTAGTTTGATGCATCGGGTGTGCATGATGCGCGACTTGCGCTTCACGGCCGCGTCGGTCGAGTATTGTCCGCCGATGGCGATCATGGCGGCGTGGAGCATCGGCGCCGGGCTCATGCTCTCAAAGGTAGCGCGGTGAACGACGGGAAAGGCGGGATGGAAGTGTCTCCAATAATTGTCAAGATATTGTTCAAACGGGTACGTGTGTGCGATCTGGCCCATACCGAAGGATTGCTCTGAGATGGGGAACAGCATCTGCTGTTCCTCTTCATCCCTCAGAGCTATAGTCTTTGGACCGAAGTGCCCGAACCCCGTCATCGGATCGACTCCAGCGGTCATGGGCATACTCGTCATGGGATAGGAAGCTTCCATGTACGCCAGGCTGGACAGAGCCGGGCTCTTGTCAGTGGACGTCCACGTGCATGGCATTGTTGAGGTTGCAGAGGTAGGGGAGCGTGATGGGTATGCCCAGGGCTCGATGAAAGACGCGTTAGAAGAGGTGCGTGTGCGATTTGAGCACGGGCCGTACGGAGGATTGGCGAACATATTGGCGTAGTCACCGGCGCCAGGAATAGGCGAAGCATACCCACTTGAGGGAGAATGGTTGAAAGGATCGTGCCAGGCGATGTTGGTCTGCAAACCGTCCATTGGCAGGGGAATGGCTTGATTCTGACGGGTTGAGAAGGATGGCCTTTGCTTCGATTGGCTGACTCACTTGTAAGCAGCTGCACAACGCCAAAAAAAAAAAGGTGTGATAATGTCAAGAAGGAAAGGAAAGTATGATGATTGATGTATAATTGGAACTCACTTGAGATGGGAAGGAAAATTGAAACTAGGAGATGGACGAGGCATAGAAAACATCGGAGGGGGGATGCGAGGAGTACGAAACGGGCTGGAGGTATACCTTGCGTCTGCTGCCGAGTCCGGCATGGGCGGAGCGGCCGGCTGGTAAAACGGCGAATGCGGTGGGAATGCGGTGACAATGGGCGCTGGCGGCGCCACCGCTGCAGAGACGTGTGGCTCTGGCTCTGCGGTACTTCCTGGACTATATACTGACTGTTGCGGCGAGTCTGGCCCGCCATCGTTGCTGCAGTGGTTCAGCATTTGCCTATTCTGGAGACATGCAGGGTGCTTACTGGCGCTCCTTGTGTCGTTGCAGCAGGTCCAATCTAAAGAAGGGTTTCCCGCATCCCGGGTGGTCGCAACGTAGTGCATCGGCGTGGTTCTTCTGATGTCGCCTAGAAGTGGGGTTAGCTACATCACATGCGGCATACGCGGCCTGACAGACCTCAAATGCTCAGCTCGCGTGTACGACTATCCGGCTGTTAGTGTTGTTCTTGGTGAAGAGCAGCAGACATGACTTACCCGTCCGCACTCGCAGTTGTGCACCTTCAACCCCTTCTTTGCTTTACTGATGCGGCCGGTCCTGGTGTAGTGCACTGCTGTTGCCTCTGGCGACATGTGCGTAGGGCTGGTCGACCGTTGCATGGTGGAGCTATCCCCACGCGAGGAGCCGGTGTGGGGCAAGAAGGTCGTCTCTTTCCTAGTTCCCGGATGACGACGAGAGGAGGTAGACTTGGTGCCACCGATGCGTTCATCCGAAGATTGCGAGGTTCTGCGGCGGCGACGGAGTGCTGTGGAGGAGAGTCCGATGGCTTCAGGTTGCGGGACAGGTGAGGCCAATTGGCGGTCGCTTGTTTCAGTGGGATTCGACATGGCTGACTGCGTGGACGAGAGGAGTATATATCTATGTAAGGGGAGGAGGGGGCGGGAAGGATCAGAGCCTCAAGCGGGGGGACTCGGACGCAGTAGGGCTCGAGGGGTGGTAGCGGCGATGGGTCCAGATCCGGGAGCACAACAGATGGCTATGGGCTAGTGATCATGTTTTGCACGCGCGTGGCGGATTAGACATGGGAGACAGGCGGACTCGGAGGACGAAGCGGAAGATTAAAGACGATGGGGACCAGGGCCTTTGGTGTGTCTGCTCATCAGAAGTGGGACCACGGCCGTTCCAAATCGGGTTCTGACGGTAGATGCTGCAGAGGAAGTGCTGCGCCTGCGTGATGCTGGGTGCGGTTTGTGTAGGGAACTGTAAATACTTTCCGGGCTGTGTTTGGCCAAGCTTTGGGGTGGGGTGCGCGAGGAGAGGCACGGAAGCACGCTCTGAGGGGAGCAGAGAGGGGGGAAATGTAGAGCTGCAGGTCCCGTCGCCCTAGCCTCGAAGCCATGGCCAGGATGTGTGAGCCTAGGAGCCTAGGAGCATGGGAGCATGGGAGCATGGAGAGCATGGGCAGGGCAGGCTCAATGGGCCATGGCTAGACGATCGAGGATGACCTTGAAAAGCTTGAGCCCACGGGCATGGCTGAAGGCGCGTGCAACCGAACGGTTCCAGCAGCCGCAGAGGACAAGGAGGCATCCGCGCACCAAATTTGGGGTGGATGTCCCCTGCAAGGCCGGGTGTTGTGAGTGGGCGGAGCCTCCGCCAGGCTACGGACCGTTCCCGCATCAAACCATCGCTCAAGGCACACGGCTGGTTGTTGCTAAGGTGGGAGTGGCTTGGGAGTTGAAGAAGGACGAGGGGACTGGCGCGCCGTCGCGGCCGAAAATAGCGGAAGGCGTGAGTGGCCGGCACGCTCGCTCAGCCTTCCTGCACCGCACTCCCTGCGGCAAGCTTACCGCCGAAGGATCGCGGCTTGTCCCAAAGCGACAGCAACAATGACCGCATCGAGGTGCAGCGATCAAAAAGCACACATCAGAGAGGGCAGTGGTGGCAGCGGCGCCGAATCGACGTTCGCGACGCAGCTTCGGGGACCGCTTGGCCGTCACCTGCTGCGACTGCTGCCCCTGCATAGGGAGTCTGGGATCATGGCCGACGATCCGTCATGGTCATTGGCGGGCGCAACGAGCGGGTGCGGTAGCTCTGTGCGTGAGATGCAGCAACGTCGGCGCGGACTTTGGACGGCGAGCATCAGGTCGACGGCGATAGCGGTGGCCTCACAGTCCGTCGCCGTTGAGACGAGATGTCCAGATACAGCGGCGCTGAAACCCTTGCTCGACGAGCCTATTCGTCCGCTCACTAATGCCAGACAGCGCAGAGATGGGCTCTGCGCCCGTAAGCAACGGGGTGCAGTCTCTCCGCAAGCACGATGCGGCTATTAATGGCCCTTGTCCCACGCAGCGGCCGCCGTGGCCGCCAAGGGCAGCAAATCTCCACACCGACCGCCGTCGCCCACAAGGACAGGGCTGGTGGCGCCGGGGGGCCTGAATGTCTTAGCCTGCGTGATAGCGAAGCTTAGAGGGCATGTCAATCGCTCCCGCGCGACGACGCCTAGTCGCGCCTTCAGCCCTCCGGGCGCGACGATGCTGCAGCGGATGGCCGACGGCGTCGTGGTGTGCGGAGGCCACGACTGCAGGCTTGCCGGGGCCTCAGCTCGATGTAGAGGGAGAGCGGAAGGGGATGGTGGTGCATGGCGCACGTCAGAGGAGTGTTGACCGGTTTGCCAGGCTCGAGCGTCGTGTTGCAGCATCGAGGTGTGGAGGGTGCGAGTGTGCAGGTGGTGCAGGGCCACGCGCGCACGTGACGCGGTGCCATCGCTTCGTGCGCACGTTGCCGGCGCATCATCTCATCTTGTCACGAGCGAGGATAACGCCTGCCGGCGAGTTGCTTACGCTTTGCGGCTAGGCCGAGGCTGCAGCCAGTCTATCGGATTTCCGACGAGCGAGGCGACGGCGTGATGAGCGACGAGCGACGGACTCGTTTTCCCGCAACCGACATGTCGGTCTGGGACGGCCGCACGTCGGGAATGCTGCCCTCCAGCGTCCAGACGGGGGCCCTGGCCGAGTGCATGCTCCGCGGCGTCTGTGGCAGCGTCAGGCTCAGACGCAGCCTCCGTCACAACGGCGGGCGCGTGTCCGCGACTCGAGTCGCCAGCGCTCAGACGCGTTCTTGCGCTGCTCGCTCGCACGTCGCCTGTCGTTGGCGAAGGGGCGCTAGCAAGCTTGTCGGGACGGCGATCGTCGAAGCGACTGGCGCGGCATGGGGGTCCCAAAGCCGCCCTGAGCGGCCGGGTCTCGGGGTTCAACGTGCAGCGTGCAGTGTGCGTGCAGGCCCGTCTTTTCTCGAAGCCGTAGGCGGCTGACCTTGTGAGAACTCAAACCACAGCGCGGGCAGCGCTCGACGAGGGTGCAAATTGGCCTGCGATGCGACGATGCAGGAGCAATATCGGACGGGCAGCATGGAGTGAGACACGCCCTCAACAGCCCAACGACGCTGCCCAATCAGCGCGCGGCGTGCGAATCCTTCGGCAGCCGGCACGTGAGCCGCGGGCTGCGAGCTGCGAGCTGCGAGCACGGGCTGCCTGCCGACGACGAGTGCTCTCCGCGACGGCCAGCGTCGACGGCCTGCGCTCGGCACTTGGGCAGATGCGCGACAAGCTTCTTGTCCGCCAGCTGTGCAACTCCGGCGGGCGGGATCCAGGCGCTGAGCGGCAAGTGCTGCAGCAGCGGATACGTGATCCTTCGCGCGGAGACGCGATCCTTCACGCCCACAACGGCCGTCGGCGGCGGCGTAGTCGTCGCTGTCGTCGTCGCCATCGCTGTCGTCGTCGTCCTCGTCGTCGTCGTCCCGTGCGCTGAGACCGGGCCAATAAAGCAGGGCTGCCCCGGCCATGAAACGGACTCGCGGACGCGGGTTGAGGTGGACGAGCAGCGCAGGCCTGCACAGCGTCGAGCCGACAGCTCAAGCTCCGCGCGGGCGGGCCGCTAGCGATTCGCTGCTTCCTCGCCCGGCCGTCGCTCCTGCCGCCGACGGTGCGGCTGTCCGGGGAGGGGGGGTGGCGATCGCTCGTGTCGCTCGTGTCGCTCGTCTGCACAACTCTGTTCATCCTCCAGCATCGCTGCCATGCTCTCGCCTGCATCTCCTGCATCTCTGATCGCCAAGGCGTGTGTTGTGCTGCGCTGCTCGGCCTGGCCGCCGCTCACACAACACGAGAGAGCACGACGACGTCCCCGCTACGCGCCCCGACTCCATAGCTGCGCGATAGCGTTGCGGGGCATGCAGCCGCCGTCACTGGACGCCAAAGCCTATTCTGGCCAACCACATGCTCCCTACCATGAGGCTGAACTTAGAAGGGCTGACTCCACCCTGTCAAGCTCTCACCCTCTCTATCGCGAATCCGCCTTGCCGACCATGCCCACCGCGCCCACCATGACCACCATGCCCTCCATGCCCTCCATGCCTCCATGCCCTCCATGCCTGCCGTGGCCGGCCTCCTGCCGTCGCATACTGCGGGGGTGCGCCAATCACGCCAGACACGGCCAAAAAGAAGGCAACGGGGCGAAGGCCATGCTTAATTTCGTGCAAACGCAAATGGAAACCGCCTGCCCTCTTCGCATGGGCCGCCCGCCGCGGTCTAGCGATGTTCGTCGTCGGGCGCGCCCCTCGCCGCTGCGTCGATGCACCATGCTCCAATCTGCCTCCCCTCCACATGCCGTCTCGCCCGCCTAAGTAATTCTCCTCTTGCTTGACTAATTCGCCTGACCTCAGCACCTTCTTCATTAGGCTCAGCCCTATCGCTCCACCACCCCCTCGCTTGCGGCCATAGCACGTCCTTCAACGCGCCCACATCGCGACACTTACATATGTGCGCTCTGTCCACAGCTCACCTCATCACCAAGTCTTGTTTGGCGCTGCACTGGCGCACCACCGCAATAAGCTGCTGGCCTTCGTCGCTTCTCGGGCTTCGAGCTGACTGCACCCCTGACCTCTGTTCGACACCACCCATGCCCCTATCCCTGCATAGCGGCGCCTGTCACGACAGCCGAAGTGAGTCGTTCTGAAGCACCTCGAGTGCAGCGCTGTTTCGGAGTTGCAGCTGTTGGTGGCGCGTTGGCGCGCTTAGTTGAACCCCGAAGACGGGATGCACGTGATGGCTGAGGCCGTCACCCTCTGAGCCCCGTCGTCTCAGGGAGAGACATTTCGGTGCACCTCGAGAGCACTCCTCCCGGTGGCAAAAGAGGTCTTCTAGAAGAGACCAAACGAGCGTATCGACGATGCGCCGTGGGCCTTGAAGACGGTCGCGGTCATGTGAGGAGACTCTGATCCTCCTACACTCCTACAACAATCGCGAAGTCGAGGGTTGCGGATGAGCAGGCGCATGTGGAAGCGCCATTCATGTCGTCAGACGCACGTTCAACGTTGTCACAGCGTCCATCTCAAACCGCCCCTCGCCCTACTCCTATCACTCTCCAGTGCCCGCGCCACAGACCCGCCGAGAAGGAACATCTAGAGATATAAGCATCTACGTCTGCGGCACCGCCGGGCGGGAATTGCGGGAGATCTGCTGAAGCGGCAGCCATCCGCACTGCATCCTGTAAGAGACGAAGTCGAATTGTGACCGTGATGACATTTGTGCGAAACGACCAGAGTGCATGCAAAGCGACCTCGAGCAGGGCTTCTCATGGGCTTCTCATGGGCTTCTCATGGCCAATTTCACTCCATTGTAGTCTCATGCTACATACAAGCCGGGTGACAGTCACCGGGACATCGCTGTTGAACCCTGTCTTTCACGCATTCACCTTGTGTTCTGGAGAAACGCTTGCTTTCATATCTCGTACATTTCCTCTTTCGACAACGGCACGGTTACTAACCTTAGCCTCGAAGCGTCGCCACAAAAGCCGGTCCGTCCCCGCAGCAGATAGGCAGTAAATAGGTTCCCTACCAACAGGCATCACACTGCTTCCCGTTCTTCCCGTCCCTGCAGCCACAACGCCTTTTGCCCGACCTTGCACAAGCTATAATATGCAGGTACTCATTAGCCTGGTCGACATGGCGGCCGGCTACGTCTCGTAAACCGAGCTATCGGACTTCGTAAACCTTCCAAATACGCAGTGGCATCTCATAGCACTTACGGCAGCTATCATCATGGGCCAACACTTTCTCGTGAAGTCATATATTTCAAAAGTATACCGAGTCAGGATCCCGTATTCCTAGTTTGGCGAGTTTTGCCAGTCCGGACCTCAGGCTTGCAGCACTTACTTCTTTCGTTCATTCTCCCTCTTATCTTACCCAACCACCGTGTGTGCTGTCTCTCGCACGAAGTCATATTTTCGCCCCGAAGCCCATAGTTTCGACCGCAAATAACCAGAACCCATCAACTCAACTTGCGCAACCAACCCAACAAGTATGACGTGTTGGTGGGTCGGGACACGGCCCTGAGGGTGGTAGTGTTTATACTACGCGGCACGATCCGGGCATAATCCTACCAGGGGGATCTCGGGGTGAAACAAGGCTGCGTTATGTCCGGCTGGCCCCTATGCAAGTGTAGAGAGAAGTATATATGTGTGCGCGTCGCTGTTGCTTAGGATGACTGGAGTGCTTAGGGGAGGTTAGGGGAGGTTGCGTTGTGGTATGAAAGAGGAGGAAGTCTTACGGGTTGTTGGTGAAGGGGTGGATGGAGGATGGTGCTGGTGTGCTGCATACTTGCCACGCTTTACATCGCTACGCAACGATCGAACGACCGAGTTGTAAGGATGACCAAGGCAATTCCAAATGGGTACGCTAAAGGGCCAAGGGGAAGGCTTGTGGGACACTCGACCGTCGATTCGCAAAGGCGACTGTCGTGAATGTTCATTCGCGTTGCATGACAAAAGGGAGGCTTCGAAGATACTTGTGCTTGGGGCTATGGAACATACATGGCGGACTGCGTCTCTCGCTGGACCTTGACAAACTTTACCTCCTACGGGGTGCCTCGGGACTTTGACATCCTAGCTTCAAGATGAGAAAGTTATCTCGCTCTTTGAGTCGTAAAGCGACACAGAGTATTGCACACTACCACTAACAAGCGAATAACCTTCGCTAACAGCAGAATCTTTACTTCCAACTCACTACACCCTACCATACCCACCCCGGGCTCGCGCGTTTCCGCCTTCACGTCCAAGGCCCCCTCGAGAACCTGGTATCGTACGCCCTAAGCCCCCCACCGTCAACTTCGCCATCGTCACACTCCGCACACTCTGACATTCCGACGGCATCTCGACTCTTCCACCCACTCCCTCCCATGCATTCGTCGACGTGCATAAACCAACGCATTGTAAAGCTCCTCGTCCATCACCTCATCACTCAACCTCACCCCTCGATATCAAAGCCATAGTACCACAACCCCACCACAGCTACGTGGATAGTCTTCGGGAAGCCACGTCTGTCGTGTGGCGCGAAATATCTGGCCTACCTGCTTTGCATCGCCAATACTTGTCGCTACGAGGAGACTGTGCAGCGCGGAGCAGCGCCCTGAAAGCCACGCTACACCAGCCACTTCACGGCCCTTGAAACCAACTATATCATCGAAAGAGAGGCGAATGGATGGGACCTATCTATTACTATAGCCCTTGTCCGGAAACCGGAGCCACGCCTCCTCACATCGACCTCCTCCAACGAGCCCAACGAGGACAGCAGAAAGAAGGAATATGACTCGGTATACAGGGGCCGTGCTAAGATGAACAAAAAGCCATGGGAGTTTAGAGAAAAGAGGCGGATGTGATGAATGCTTCGATGGTTGCTGGTCTATGAGCTTCGCTAAAACGTCTATTCATTGCGTCAGCGCTTCCCTATGCACCGCAAACTGCGACATACCTGGCGCATTTGGGGTGGTAAGGTTGGTTGTGGTTGAGATGGCGTGGCTTTGGTTGGTCCGGTGTCGCGTGGCTGCCTAATCTTCTAGGGCTTGAACTTTGGGTGACTGGCCCGTGGAGCTATAATTCACCCTGGTAGATGAGCTTGGTGATCGGTGGTGCGGAGGATTGAACCGAGATTCTCGGAGCGCTCGCAAAAGCTCGGAGTGCCATATGCGTTTCACTCAAAGGGATACGAGTCAGCACACTGGCTCCAGACGACTTCCGATACCCGTCCGAATACCCGTATCCATCCAGGAAGATCCACCTCGATCTCTACAACGAGATGCCATATTTTACTTGACGTCAGAGGGCATAATTTTCGCAGGACCCAAGCATGACCGATTGTCGAAACTAAGCCATTGTTACCCCATTTTCTACCCCAGCTTGTCCGAGCTTAGGATGTAATAACTACGGACCACTGATTCATACGTATTGTGTGTTGTGTATTGTGTACGCAGCCTGCTTCTCAAAAGCTCTTAACGGGAAAAATCCGGAGGTCCACGTGCCGTCATGTGAGCGCAGCTGCCTGGCTAGTATAGTGTTGACGAGCCGTTGATTTGCGAAGAGAACCAATCAAAACACAGACGCCAGGCCCGCTTGATATACGGCCCACCCTCAGAGATCCATGGCTCTCAACACCCCATGACGGTTCGCTACCAAGGCTGAGCTATGAGTCAGAATGGGACGAGTCTTCAAAAGATACCAACGAACTCTGCGTAGATGATAAGTATATGCGTTCCCCGGTGTTACTTTACTTGGTAGCTTGAACCCTAAAGCCTTTCCTACATTCTTCTCTTCGCTTTCCAAGTCTGCCATGGGTGCACAGGATATCCAGCACTGGCAACATGATTTTGAGACGCAAAAGGACTTCGGCACACCTCCGCAGCAATGCCCGCCATGTGAAGAAACGGACGAGAGGTATTCGCGACCCAATCAGAATTGCCAAGAGGGAAACACCATCTCAGAACAAGAAAGTACTCGCGGCCAAGATACGGCTAGACGATGACGATATGATTGAGGGTAGTACCGAGGAAGCGGCGCAGCAGCTGGCTCCTAATGTCGTGTGGAAACTTGGCGAAGAGGATATGGACACTGTCAGAACCGGTTCTGTCACAGTAAGTTCATTCATCGCCGCTTCCGATGCCTTCATCGCTGAAATAGATGCGAAGAATCGCAGCCTTCGTAACAGCACCGGCAGGCACGACCCCACCACAAACGGAAGCCATACTTCGACGCCTTCAATCAACTGTCATGTTCGATGCCACGAGGACGATCCAGGAGACGCTGTACCACCCAACACCGACTCGTGCGACTCTATCGGTGATACCAACGCCTATCTTGGTCCGAGCTCCTCCCCCCTCCAACACCACCTGTCCTCAGAACTCGACGAGGATCCCACCATGGCGCCTCCCACTTCCTCTCGTGCCAGCCGAGATGCCAAAGCCTCGCCTAGGGCAAGCCAGCCCAGCGCAGATATCCGTTTGTACACTGATATCTATCAATACGTGTGCGAAAGCGACGTAACCCGACAGATCGACAACAGCGCCGATGAATTCACCAACGATGACGCTGAGCCTGAGCTTGTTCAGAGCAATGCTTTGGAGCTCTCTATCCCCTCAGTACCGCACCCCGTCAATACTCAGTGTGCTACTGCTCCAGTCGCCAACCGCGATCCCGGAGTCTCAGGGGACCACCTTGACCAAGGCTCCTGTATGTACAGCTATCTGGTGAGAGATCAAGAGGAGGGCAACAGCTCGCGATTCGACCGCGACATGCTGTCACATGAAGGTGTCTCAGCGAGAGAAGCCAGGCTCAGAGCGAACGAAGAAAAGTGTACAAAGCTCCAAACAGAATTAGAAACCCAGCGTCTGGAAATAAAAGAAGCCCGAAATGCTCTCGCAGCAAAAGAGCGCGGGATAGTCGAGCGCGAAAAAGCAGCAACAGCCCGCGAGACCAACTGCCTCCAGCGCGAACAGCATCTCAACGGCCTCCAAGCCGAACTCTCACGCAACCCTTCCCCACTTGCCGTCCACATCGGCCGCCTCGAAGAAATGCTCGCCGCCCAACGATACGGCTACCGCGTGTTGGTCGACCGCTACACAGCACTTTCATACGCAAACGACCAGTTCCGCGCCGCAGCCGAGCGAGCCCAAGCCTGCCACACGCAGCAACTAGAGCACAGCCACGACCACATCAAAAAGTGCCAAGCCTACATCCAGCAGTGCAAGGCGAGGATTGCCTGGCTCGAACGCGTAGTACACTTCTGGGGGGCACGGCGCAGACAAACCGGTGTTTGCGAGCCCAACCTTCCGAATCCTGCGTTTGCGCTTGGTCGTCCTAGTGTCTCGGTCGACATTAGGGACGACTTGATGGGGAGGAGGGTGAACCGGATGGAAATGGGTAAGCAAATGGCACCGGGAGGGAATGGGAGGAGTGCTGTTAGAGTGGTGGGTGGAACTGAAAGTGCGACCATCATTGATCGGGTCAGTGGTGATGAGGCTGGTCGGGTAGATAGGGCGAGGTCGGCTTCATTGGACGCAAAGCCTATCGTGAGCGACTTGAATGGATGAGTATGAGAGGATTGACATGCTTAAGCGGAGCGTGGCGCGTAAAAAAGATGCCGGTTGGGGAAAAAAAGGGGGGAAAGTGAAAAAAAAAAGAACTATTGGGAAATTGAAAAATAGCATCTACTAACACAACTCCAGACGTCCAATCGAGATAACAAACACCAAAAGTATAAACCACCCATACCTTTTAAAGTAAATATACATAGCACTATATACGAGATAGCCAGAAAGGAACAGAGCAAATGTGCCCACCACCGGCCGGTCCACTCAACAATACACTGTGACCATCTTCTCCACCCAACGCCAGTGACCTGGCGAAGTAAATGTATGCTATGCTATCCCGAATCTTCACTAGCATTATTTCCTTTACCCCACTTTAATATGTGTTCATAGCTTAGCGCGTCGCTGGAGGTATAGTCGGATACCGATGGCCACTGGCTTCGTGTTAGCGGTAGATCCGTACATGGAGCGTAAACAGGGGGCAGGGGGGTTGGACGAGCAGGGTGAATATATCGATGTAGAAAATAACTAGCGTGCGCAGAAGATATAGTGTATAAAGACGGGCACAACGATAGGAACCAAATTTCTGGCTCCACTGAGGATAACGCTCAAGGGCGTACAGAAGGAAATTGGCACGCCACCTTAGCACGACATGGAACTTTTGCGAGGTATTACATATGCCTCAAATGTCTGACAACGTATTCACGAGGAGAGGAAAAAAAAAAAGGTCGAATATACGCATCACTTACCAACGACAGCGGCCAAGCTCTTGAATCCTAGTAATCCAAACAACCACGGACCCCACCCTATCACCCTGCCTTCCCGATCGAAGTTCGGTTTCAAGTTGTTCATGGCCTCCATTTTCTTCTGCTTTTTCGCCGTATACGGCGGGTACCTGACATCCAGCATGCTTTCGATCCACGCCGGCGTCGTCGTCACACTCCGTCTATGCGTGAATACGTCGAAGGATGCCTTGCCGCGGTATGCGCCTTGGCCGGAGGACCCGACGCCGCCGAAGGGCATGGTGGGGATGCTGGCGTGGAAGAAGCCGTCGTTAAGGGAAGCGCCGCCGGAACGCGTTTGAGAGAGGACCTTTTCCATTTCGGATTTCGTGCCAAAGGGGTAGAGGCCGAGAGGCGTGTCGTGTACCTCGTTGGCGATTTTGATGGCTTCATCCAGATTCTGGACCGCGAGAATGGGCAGCAAAGGACCGAAAGATTCCTCTTTGATCAGACTGTCTTCTGTGCTTTCGACCAGCACGACGGTAGGCTCGATGAAGAGGTCAGCTTCGTCCATGGTACCGCCTAGCATGATTTTGCCATTCGAATCGTCCAGCATCTTCTTGAGGCGCTGGAATTGGCGCTGGTTGACAATGCGGCCGTAGTCGGGGGATTGCCGGACACCCTGGGGATAGAATTCGGCAATGGCGCTCTTCATCTCGCGGAGAAAGGGCTGTACCATCTCCTTGTCGATCATGGTGAAGTTTTGGCTGACGCAGACTTGGCCTGCGTTGAGTGTCTTCGCCCACAGCAATCGCCTCGCCGCCAGTCTCGGATCGGCATGCTTGGTGATGATGGCCGGGTTGCGGCCGCCGAGCTCCAGCGTGACGGGCGTGAGTGTCTCGGCCGCCTTCTTCGCGATGATGGTGCCCACATTCGCCGACCCGGTGTAGAAGATCTTGTCCCACTTCTGCTCCAGCAGCGCCGTCGTCTCGGGCACCGCGCCCTGGATGCACGTGTAACACGCGGGATCCAGACTCTCCTGGATGATCTTCTGCATGACAGCAGCCGCATGGGGCGAGCTCTCAGAGGGCTTCAGCACCGCCGTGCATCCCGCGGCAATGGCACCGATCATTGGGCCCAGCGAGAGCTGGATAGGGAAGTTGTATGCGCCAATGATCAGTGCCGTACCCATTGGATCCTTCCTTATCCTCGGGCCAAGCAGTTTGTTCGTGAAGGGAATGTCCTCAGCCTTTTCATCTTTGGCGAAGCGTGCCAGGTTGTTTGTCATAAAGACGATGTCGTTCATGCACCAGTTTAGCTCGGTGAGGTACGTCTCGAAGGACGGCTTGCCGATATCGCGCTTGCATGCTTCGACGATGAGGTCTGAGTTATCTTTGAGGCCCCAGTAGAGCTTGCGCAGCTGCACAAGGCGGAATTCGAGGGGGCGCGTGGTGTGCGAGAGGAACGAGGCGCGGAGACGGGCGCAGGTGGGCGCGATGGAGTCGTGCGGCGTGTGTTCGAAGGGCGGAAGGGACGCCATGATGGGCGCGATGGATGTGATATCGATCGAGAGCGGCGTGGGAATGATATAGATCGAAAGGCGACGAGATGGGGACGCCCCTTAAAGCTCTCTGTGCAGCTTCCTTCACAAGCGCAACATGCCTCGGTCTTCGGCGCCCCGCTTTCTGGTTGCTCGTTTGGCACTAGCGTGTAATCATCATTGCATCCCAGATGCGGCCTAGCATCGAAGGCTCTAATAAATTGTATACACTAAATGCTCAGCCCAACATTTCAATGAA
Source organism: Darksidea phi (assembly GCA_030770425.1). NCBI lineage: Eukaryota > Fungi > Ascomycota > Dothideomycetes > Pleosporales > Lentitheciaceae > Darksidea > Darksidea phi. Next base: position 12,364 of record JASJFT010000020.1, on the reverse strand, counting down.
CTTCTTCCCCAGCGCATCAGCAGCCATCGGATTCGCCCCACTAACAACCTCGCGATCCACCGTGATGCTTCCCAATGCCGTGCTAACTCCCTCCACCATCTCAGCCCCCTCCTCCCGCAGACTGCTTTCCACTTTGGTAACCTCGCCTCGCAAAACAGCAGTTTCCATGAACTTCTCCTCGGCGTCGGACCAGCTGGTGAGCTTGTACCCCTTGTACGCAAATTGCTTGTCGCCAGCATACTTTGTGGAGAGGAAGGCGTAGGGTCCGTGGCAGATTGCAGCGGTCGGTTTGCCAGTCGTGTGAAAATGCGACAATATACGCCCCAATTCGGGGTTGTCGCCGAGATCTGTGAGCGGAGCATGGCCGCCCGGAATGAAGACGCCAGCAAAGCCCTTTAATTCTTCGTCTGAAATCTCAGAAAACTTCCTCGGCCGCGAGAACCCGTTTTCCTTCTTCATCCTCTCCACAAGGTCCAGTTCCCGCTTCTTCTCATACCAGTTCCCCGCAAAAGCTGCAAGCGAAGTGCTCATTGGGTCCGGCGTCGGCTCTTTGCCCTCTGGTGAGGCAAAAGTCACTTCGCACCCAGCCTCCAGGAGGCGTTGCAGCGGCTTTGCGAGCTCCTTGAGGAAGTAGCCTGACGGTTGGTCCACTGTCTTGCCCTCTGAGCCGACGTTGTGGAGGGGGAATGAGGACGCGTCGGACATTATGATGAGTACTTTCTTGGCGGCCATATCGGCGGATTGCGATAAGCAGTAAACTAAAGATGGATTAATTTAGAGAAGGAGTTGGTGAAGTAGTGGGAGATGCTAGAGAGAGTCGTGCTGATATATGCGCAGGTGCGAGGAGCGTAAAAATGACGTTATGCATATCTCATGCGCCACGACCAATGAATTCGGGAGCGTGTTATGATTCTTGCAATGATTACGACCACCCAACTTCCTCGGCAGTAGATTTCTAACGAAACGGCCCACTGCGACCAACCTTTCCAAATAGCTGGACCCGCACCCTTGAAGTTCTTAAGCAAATCCGTCGGTTTGTACGGGTTCTGCACGGCACGTGGAAGCCGATGCCTGCTTATAGGGTATTAGCTCCTCAGCCCCATTGAAGCTGTATATAAACGCGAAGCTACCTAGATCCACAATATCGCAAGCGCCTGGAAACTTGATTGTAGGACCCGGAACACCGCCGCCCGGTCCGGTAACCTCAACATGTGCACAGTTGATAACCTGCTGCGTTTGGTTGTAGTAGGGGCTGATGTTGAAATGCTCGACGCGGACGAGATATCTTCCTGGTGGAGTTGTAACAGGGATGGTGAAGTTCATCTATTCTCATTAGCCAGTCGCCTCCCCGATTCTGAGGCGCTTTTGAAGCATTCTCTCACCTCATGGGCATTTCTCGAATCCCATTTCTGCCCATCCGACGCGCCACTCGTCCCGATTATGAATCACTCTCCGTCGCCCTCATAGTCTTCGAGGGCCCCCGGAACTTTGGACATGTAGGCTTGACCTGGGCCTTGGTTGGCCGATTCTATCTGTTACGGGGTTCCACTATACCATTGAGGTCAGAATGCACTTCAATCTCACCATCTTACAATGTACATACCTCACGCGTGGATATAACGCCTTCTCTATAGGTCGCGGGCACCGCTCCGAAACCGATGACACTACCTGCTTCAACTTTTGTTGTAGACGTTAAGTGACCTGTTTTCGTGCCGTTGATGCCGCAGACTTGGGTTTCGCCAGTCCAGTCGTAGAGCGGAGAACACTGGCCGTTATAGGAGTCGAGGCCCACGGGACTTGCTTCTGTTAGCGAGGGGTGGGAATGAGGGTGGCTGAAAATGAAGTAACACCCGGACAAACTCCTTGAATCCATCTGGCTGATGTTTAAGCTCAGATGGAACTGCATATTTTGGAACTGCGACACCTACAGTGACTGTCTGCCGGTTGCACGTCGAGCAGAAGGATTATTGGCAGCACTGGGGCACTGGAGGTGAGCTGCTGGAGGGAGAATTTCATGATGTGTATTAAATGGCTTGAGTTGCCAACTTCAGTTTCCGTGCGCACGGAGAGTTAAAAGAAGCCTATATAGCTTCAATACGGATATTTTGGTTTCGCCGGATTCCTAGGATGTAGAACCATCCGTGCTGGAATGGGAAAGTGTGTGGATCCACCTGACTTCATAAGGCAGCCTTACTACTGCATCGGCACTTCTACAACACTTGTTTTTAACCTGATAGCATATTGTAAAGCCTCAGGGGAGGTTGCAGACTTCGACCCCTCTTCACTAAACTATGTATGCATGGATGCAAGGTTGCGCTGAAAACTTTCGAATTACATATGAAGAGACTTGTCGCGCGAGAAACAATATCTGGACGCACGCCTTCGTACTCGAAAGTGATTCCAAGCATAGCTTTAGTCACGTCTCGGCGTATTTGCTGGTTCGTACATATTATGCCTATGGCGCTTAACCTTCTGCGCCGGCGCATCTAAGACCGTGATTGGCATAAAAAAGCACCGGGAGACAATCTCACTGTTGCCTTTTCAGTAGATGGACTAGAAAGACGACCCCATACATCGCTGTGCATGGTCAAAGAGGCGCATTAGAGACAAATGGTAGTAGAGATGAACTCCTTGATGGAATGCATAGTTGACTACATTTTGTTTCTAAAGAATAGAACAGATCTCCGCTACCATTCAGTGATAACATTCAGAGCCAAATTTCTTTCCGTAGCTGGTATTGTTACGCCATGACATGCCATCCCAGAAGTACGACCCATCCAATCCTACTCATTATCAAGCCGGATATTTCCAAAATCTTTAGCATTCGAATCCATACCCCCAATCCAGCCTTTACTCTTCACCACAGTCGTTGGCCCTATTCCACCACCCCAATGGCCAAAGTCTCCAAATCCCCACCGGCACTTTCAATTTGTCTCAAAGTCATTTCTACTCCCCCTAGGATCCGATACACCAACCTCTCTGTGCTCTCTAGACACAGCAACTCCCCCATCTCACGCGTCTTACGCTCGATTTCCCGTATTTGCACGAGTTCTAAGGAGGGAACAGAGTATATTACGATTTTTCCAGAGGCGCTTGTTGCGACGCATTTGCTTTCTGGAATGAAGGTAGCTCGACGAACCCATGAATCGTATGTTGGCTTAGTGCCGACTATTTACGGCTCCGCGGTGATGTTGTTGAGAGACCAGACCCTTATGGAAGGTGTGCCCACAGTAACAAGAGCATGCATTCCATCAGGTGAAAATCTGGCGTTCCAGTTCTGACCACCGGTATGGTCGAATGTATGGATCAGTCCTCCAGTGGTAGCGTTCCATAGCTTCGCGGAGGCATCCCAGCCAGCCGTTAAAATATGTTTGCCGTCGGGACTAAATACTGTGCTCATTATTGATTCGGTGTGTCCAGTAAGCTTAAGCCGTGTGGAGTTTCGGTTGTCCAAATCCCAGACGTAGGTTTCCTGGTGACCTATGGTTTTCATACGGCGCCCGTCGCTGCTGAAATACTAGGTGTCCATTGAAGAGAGTGTCCCTTCGTATTCATTCGCTTCACCTGTCTGTACACCCTTTGATGACAGCCGCAGTTGGTACACGGTAGAACCGCTGGCTGCATATGTATAGGTGGCAACGATTAATTTGTATCCACTTCTAGTGGCTGGATCAAAATGTATACTGTCAGCCTTTCGCTCAAACTTTGTCGGGTATTTGGGCGCCGATACCAAGCACCTGTGTCCAGTTTGATAACCTTGAGATCTGTGTCACTGACAAGGGCTAGAAAATTCTCGTCCTGGCTGACTACTCTCCCGTACCAGTAGCTACTCCGTGCTATGGAAAATTCGAATTTTGTCTTCGTCGGCTTATTGTTTAGGAAGTTTGTTAGCTCATTGCGGAGACACGTTGCCTTTCTTGAAATCGGAGACGACCACTCCCGTGCCCCTTGAACCATTGATCAGCGTAATAAAACCCTTTGACAGTAACTCAACATCTATGGACGAGGTACTGTACTGCTGTCGTACTCTTCCTACTTGCGTCTGTACTATTTTCGATGTAGTTTTCTCTTATCGATTCCTGCTGCTAGAATCTTCCTACCTTCACAAGAATACCAAGGGGTCTTACTGGGGACTGGATCAATGCGCCACCACCACCACTAATAGCGATAGCGATAGTCTAGCTACTCAAAGCTGTATAGTATACTTTATTACCCACTTCGCTCAGAGTCTCACAGTACAAAACATGTAGTAAAAAGCCCGAGCAGCCGATCAACCGAACGCGCATAACCGAACGAGGGTGACGCGTCCGGGGGAGAGTGACGCGTGCTGCGATCGACGGCTTGGCGGGGAGACAGGGAAAGAACATGCCTAATCGGGTAAGTTGTAGGGCTTCGTGATTGATACAACCCTTGGCGGTGGTACTTTTTGTCACGAGATATATATGAGCGGGGGTGGTTGATATGGACACTTTTTTGGATTTAGAGCTGGCCGATGGAGCTGTAGATGGAGAGAGAAATGTTGTACGGGGGAATAGATATATACACGTCTATGGCCCGAGGATAAGCTGCACAAGACCGGTGCAAGAGGAACAAGAGCAGATGCTAATTACTACCCATCTACGTTTTTCCACCCCTCAAGCACCGCCGCCGCCCTAAACCGCCAAGCCCTCAAACCGTGTACGTTTCCCCCATACCGTCGTCTAGCCACATACAAAACACCAACACTGAAAATGAACAACAAGGAGCCCAAGAAAGCAATAATAGCAAGCAGAAACAGCAACCACAGCCCTAAAACCCCCATCAAGAACCCCATAGCAAATTGTCGTTGCAGTAGTTGCCGGAAAAAACTTTGTATCTCGGAGAGATAATCCAGTCACTGGCGCCTATGCTCCTCCTCCTCCGGCTCATGACCAGCAGTCATACCCGCATTCTTAGCCAGCATGGCGAGACCAAGGCTGCCGATGTGGACGAAGGAGTGGATGTGGTCGGGTGTAAGCCCATTACCTTCCTCAATATTAGCAAGCCATTGAAGAGATGGAAAAGGTGGACAACGTACTAGCAATCTTATGGAAAGTACTCATAGCGGCATGATGGTGCGGATCCTGATGGAATCGCGAATGCGGGTGTGAAGCCGCGGGACCTGGCCTTCCGGCGGCCTGGAGCGCACCGGCGCCTGGATGCTGCTGCCCACCCTGACCTTGGCCCTGGCCTTGTGCATTTCGGTTCATGTCCTTCATACCGCCTTGTTGGCCCATTTGGCCGTTTATGCCCATCTCCCCTTGCTGCTCCTGGCCCTGTTGGCCCTGCTCGGCACCAGGGAACTGGCCCTGTGGCGCGAAGCTCTCGTTCTGCTGGCTGGGGCGTCCGCCTTGCTCTTGGCCGTACGCGCCCTGCTGCTGCTGCTGTTGTGCGAATGAGTCTTGGGGCGCACCGTACTGGCTCTGTTGAGGCGCCTGGCCGTAGCCCATGCTACTCGGAGCTGGGCTGGTGGATGCCTCTGGAGGGTAATATTGTGACATTTTGTGGGGATGTTGGTTGCGGGAATGAGACTTTAAGCTAATGAGAACGTTTTGCGCTTAGTGAAATGTATTTCGTAAAACAGGTGGTAGTGTGGTCCTTTGTGGATGATTGGAGGTGCTGTGGGTTGGATGTTTGAGATGGAGAAGGTATGAAGCAGCGTTGATCGAGTTATATAACGTGCAGGTAAGGTTCGTTCTTCATCCTACGTCGAATAAAAAGTTCTACTAGCTTCGTTGTAGAACTAAATTTAGATCTTAGCATGTTAAACTCTGTCACGGGAACCTACCAAACCTATTTCATATCTTGCAGGGTCCTCAGCTGTGATTCTTCTCAGCTTCGGAGGCCAGCGAATCTGGCGGTGAGATGCATCTCGTAAAGACAATTATTGAAGGATTCCAGGTGCAAGTCATGCTGTCCCCACATAAGGGCATCACCGAGGCTGAATGTGGCTGAGAAGCTGCGTGATATCCTTTTAGAGGCGTCTCACCCGCAACAGAGTCGTCAGGAAGCCCTGTGATGGTGTCAGAGCATCTCCCATAGGGCCGGGTCTCTGCTCATCAACAGTGGTGAATAATCCGAAATGACTGTTGCCAGACTCAAGCCACAGCGAAGCGTGACAGGCAAGAGTCTGGCATCCGTAGCTGGGTCGTGGCTCCTTTCGGAGTTTCCTCGCTTACAGCTAGAACTCATTACCCGATTGCACCGGTGTTGACGTTATACTAAGCGTCATCAAGCATTTTCAAGCCTTTCTTGGCTTTCCTTGGTTTAGCGTGTTCGGTCATGGTTCGTTCGCCATGGTGAGATTAAATGCTTACCTGAGCTCTAGCGATGAGCTCATCCCAGCCACACCTCCACCTGCTGAAGCTTATTATACGCGCTATCAAGAGTAAGATCGACAAGCCACCTGAGATCAAGAGCTTTTTCATCCGTGTGTAAGGGATTTATCGACTACCGGTTTCGGATGCGGGCAGTTCAGTCTTGCGCGGCTTTTGAGAATGCTTGCAGTTTGCTAGAAACCACCGAGTTCAATACTACACGCTTGGATAGACACGACAATTCAGAGTGCACGATGGACCGGAATTCAGATGCAAGATACGGTCTACGACAGCCTCCTCTACCTCCAAGACGTGACTCCGCAGCATCGAATCACACATTCCAAGTCGACGAAGAACATGAGAACCAGGACCGGACAGTATCCGATAGAGTCATGAAGAGAATAGATTCGGATCCCCGACCAGCACCTACGAAGACCGAGTGGGCGATTTCAGACCCATCAAAGAACGTCACAGTCTCGGCAGAAACAAAAGCAAGATGGGAACTCCTTCGAGCACTGGCTGGCGTCAAAAAATCCGACGACTCTCAATCGCCCAAGGCCGAGGCCAGCGTCAAGGACCCAACACAGATCCTAGGTCCGCATCCACACGAGATCGTTGCGGCACAGGTCTTGCAAGCAAGCACAGCACCGCACTTCAAAGAGCCAAGTTCCAGACCGGCTGCCACAGGAATGCATCGCAGAAATGCATCACACGGTCGACATCCAAAGCCACCCGGTGCGGCACTCCAGCCGCAAGCTCAGGGCTCCGATGGTAGCCATAGACTGCGGCCTTTAATGCTGCCGAGGATGGTCAACAGGACGAATTCTGGGAAGAGGCCTGGTAGTAGCGGGAATGTGCCTATCGTGCGTCCCTCGGCTACACCCGAGCCACATCATGTTGGAGTTTCTGGCTTGAGTCCGCCGCGGCAGCAAGCGGTATCGAGACCAAGTCGAGAGCAAAGATTATCTCAGTCTGGGATTCAGGCTCCGAAACCGTTGCAGCCTTCAAGTCAGATGCTTTCTGGAGCGGCATCGGAACTTTTTGCCGCTGTTCAAGTACCGAGCGCCGTACCGCGTCCGTTCCCGGTCTTATCACCTCCGGCCCCTAGTACATCGTTCAATACTCAAGCGTCGGGAGCTACTGGGAAAAGAATGCATGGAAACCAGATACCCCTGGCTCACCATCCTCAGGACCGCTCAGAAATCGCGAATACAAAAGTCGAGCCAGATATGGTCTTAGCCAGGGCTGTGAGCAACGAGCAAACCCCCCAGCGTGCAAAACCCAGTGACCCATTTTCGAACTCTCCGGGTACGGTGCCCGTGACGCCCACTTCACTCGCAGACAAGAGTCCCGAAGAGGTGTTAGTGCTGCTTGCAAGCGGCGATCCTGGTATTATGGCGTTTATCTACACTGAGGAGGGTATAGAATGGTTAATTAGCAGTACGTACCTCCCATGCCCAATGACCGCGAGCAATCTTCGTCTCCTGCTGACACCAAAATAGTGTTTTTTTACGGATCAGTACTTTTGGCGAAATCGTGGCTGGATGAGAATTTGCTTTCCAAGGAAGCGCGAGCCTTACTAGAGTGAAACAATATAGCAATAGATTGCCAAAGAGCGCTTGTTCAGCTTTTTGAAACTTCTTCTGCGAGCGTTGAGCCCGTTCCTGGCTCTCTTAGTTCACTTCTTCTCTCTTAGGACACTAAAAAGAGTATCATCAAAGGCGCCGACTAGATGAGATGTATTCAAGCTTCTAACACGGTATTCATCACTGCGGGTTTACCGGAGGATTCATCACTCCCTGTGCCCTAGTCCAGATTATCCTTCCCTTCAAACCGCGATCCCCCGGACCAGGCTTCCAATCGTCCGCATCAACCCTCAAAATCTCCGTACATGCGCTCCCTTCTGCCGTCAACACAGGATACTCATCCTTCGCCCAACAATCGTCATTTCTCGGCCATGTAGTCCCATCCGTAGCAGGACCCTTCAAGACCACGACCGCACGTCCCTTGGCATGCCTTGCAAAAGCCCTGCTCGCCCGAGACCAAGTCATATCCACAAGCGCTAGCCTTGTTTCATAGTCAACGTTCTTGAATTTATCAAATATCATTGTGTCGGGGTAATCTGGGTCGAATTTCTGCATCAGAGGACGGAGGAGCTGCTTGTTGTAGTACGCAGCGTATGCTTTCGCTCCAACCTCAGAGCTGAGGGTTGGGCCGCCTAGGCCGGACCAGAAGACAAGTGCGCCGGGCTGTACGGCCGTGTTCATCATCGCGTAGAATTCGTCTTCTGTGGGGACTTTGGCTTTGTTGAGCATCATGCTTAGCTTGGCTCGGGCGGCTTCCAGCGAGGATCGATTGACTGAAGGAATGGTTTGGACAGCATTGGGATTAACTGTAGGGGGTGTAGGGGGTGCGGGAGTAGCTGTCGTGGCGGTTCCAGCGTGGAGCAGTTGCATTCCCATTTGCCCGATAGTTTGCGTAACGTGGTGAGCCATGATAAATGCCTGTACAGCGAGCTTGTGGAAAGTTTCTTCAAGGGGCGGGCCAGAGAAGAACTGCAATATAAAATCCGATAAGTTTGCTGTGGCGAACTAGACTCGCATTTGCAATTGCTCACTTGCCCGATTTTTTCATAAGAATAGCAGCGATTTTGGCTCGAGGTGCAGTTACTTCACCGCAAGTCTCAGCCGTAAGGGTGCGCCAGCCGCATATCGTCAGCATTGTGGTTGTGACCTTTAAAAGGGAAGGACATGTGATGGCAGCATCAGCATCAGCATCGCAGCTATCTGACCTGGCTTCCCGTTCCGAGCTTTCAAGCCACCATTCTCACTAGGAAATAAGCTTACAGTTTACCTCCCGTTTGAAAGAGACAGGACTTTGAGTAAGCATGAGCCGCACTAGAGATGCCATCTATATCTTCTCGGGTGACTGTTACAAAGATACTGAGAGATATATTCCAAGCTGAACGGATCTTCCTATCAATTGTAACTGCAACTGCCTCCCAAATCTACCAATATAATCTCTTGCTTTCGCTCATAACCGCACATCAACACTTCCAAAGTCTCAACAATGGCCGCCTTGCTCCTCCCCTTCGCCAAAATGGGCTTCGACCTCGGCCAACACATCGTCGGGTCCAATAATGCTGACAAATCCTTTCGCGACGGCTGGACGCAGCAACAACTCGGGCCCTTATCTTCCGCAAACCCTGGCAAAAACATCATGATCATTTGTGTCAAGCATGATGCGAGCCAGTTGAAGGGCGTCCAGCAGCAACAGATGGATTGTGCTTGTCCAAGTGGTGCACACGTAAACTATACGGTATATATCTTCGACGAGGGAGTGTTTTTGCATCAGGGGGATGGTGGTTTCTTGAATTGGGCGTTTACGGGAAATTTCGTCAGGGACGGTGATAAGGTGAGTCCGGTATTCGTGAGTTTGGCACAAAGCTAATAGGCACCCAGGTCACGTTTAAGAAGCCGTAGACGGATTTAATGAAAGGGGACGTGGTAGCCGAGCGTATATATTTCTCCCGATACCAGAATCCAAACTTACTGAAACGCAACTCAGCAACAACGTATTGAAGACGAAGGCCTGCATGCTACCAGATCAGTCATCCCAAGAACTCCTCCATGCCTTGCTATGCGTTGGACCTTCCCCAACCGCTATCCTTAGCGCCTCCAAACAGGAGAGTAGGCTCGTCATACTGTTAATGTGTACAACAGTACCATTATATAAGCCGGATACAATCGCGTACGGTTGTAGGAAGACCTACCACGATTCAATACGTCCTGCCGTCGCTAAGCCTTGGCGCAAATATTTAGTGAACACTGAGGCAGAAAGATCCGTATCCGGTGTTGACTGACGAGCCGGAGCATCGGCCAATATGTCAGTCTGATGGATAATAAGATTGCGGGTTGCTGACATGTGAGCGGCAGCTCCGAAATTCTTCAACAGCTTACGTACCATATTATCACCGATACATGGACCCTTTAACCGCGTTCGACTGTGGACTTGAAGCGGATGTCTAACTGCACGTCAAACAATCCATAATGGAGCCTCCGACTACACCACCTAAATAGGAAATACACTGCCCGCTGTGCGGTCCCAAAAACATTTCCCGGTTGGCCAAGCTGGCGTGGTGGCAGCCATCATGACCAAGACCTTCGCTCTGATTCTGAACATCGCGCTCTTCTTATGGGCAAAAAAAAAAAAAAGAAAGAAAGTTCGGGCTCAAATGGGCTAGGTACATTGTTTGAGGGGAAATGTGGCAGGATCGGCAATTGAAACAAGGTTGATCATGCGGCGATTAACACTTTAAGCATGGTATGTCGCTTTCTTTGTATTACCCGTTTGAGATGGGTCAGCGCTGATGACCAGACCCAATCGGGCCCGAAGCCATTACTTCTACGGTCATGGGATCTGCTTCCGGCGTGGCCTTATCGGTGGCTCTGTCCGTACGTGTCTGTCAGGAGCTTCCAATATTATAGAGAATGTTGGAAATTTTCGAGATATCAGGAACAGGGAAATGAAATGCAGTATTGTCTCAGTAAGCGCATGGAGGAGCTGTGCAAGATAGAGTACGGCTTCTTCATCGCCAGTCTTGTCATCGATGCCAACACACTGAAAGTCGCCTGCTTCGTGGCGATGTATCTGATCATAAGGCGTCATACCAATCATCGAGATGACCAGCACGGTAATACACTGCTAATCACTACAAGCGATGCGATTGCATCCTTTCTCGAGGTGCCTGATTGCTAGACGCTCGGGATGAGCATTGTCGACAAAGCGGATTTCCGAAATGGTATATGAGATCTTCGCTAGGTCAAAGTGTATCCGATACCTTTGCATAGTCAAGAGAGATGTTAGTCCTTCCGGGCAATCGACGTATGCGGCGGTTGATGGGCGACCTTTCACTTGCGGTTTTTCCCTTTCTCCCTGGCTTCTTTCTTCTGGACCGTATCCAATGGTTCAAGAATGACCTCAAGTTGAATAGTGATACGCTGATCAATCTTGGGGTTGGAAGTTTTAGAGCATTGTTTCTCTTCGGCAGTCAGTCAAGTGGGGATAAGCGTACAAGCACCAAAGTTCTGGGTAACCTTGCGTTCGCAAATGCACCGCAACTCGCTCTGTCAATTGCAAGCTTCTTCTGGAATGGATATCTCACAGTCATGCTTGCTGCGCGTGAGTACGATGAGTTTGCGGTACTGCACGCTGGGAAAGAGACAGGAGACATACACGCGAAAAAATGTACAGCAAGTAAACCCTTCCTCAGCGTGATCTACGCGTTAGAAGGGTCTTCCCAGCAAACAACCCGCTTCTCTACCATCTCGTTCAGATATGGGTCCCAAACATAGCAATATGGGCGGACTCCACTACTTCGCATCCCAAGCCATCTTCTTCGCGCTCGTCGAGGCCTTGGATCACTGGCTTGAAACTACATGATAGTCAGTAAATCAGGTGGGCTATTCGGTGATCGGCTAGTTTGCTTCGTGGTTTCGCTTTTATAGCCCTTTTTCAGCATGATCACTGGGTTGTTGAGGTTGGCAATAGAATGCCATTGGCTTTGACACGTAGTGGGGCCCTTAGTGCAGCTTGTCATCCATATGACGCGAGTGTTGGGCATCATACGAAAGAGGTCCGCTAGGGCGTAGACATTGTAGATGGTGAGGACGTTCAGTGTTGTGACGGGAATAAAAATAAGGTTGGGCATTGTACATTTACAAGTGGAGAGGCTCGTTATCCAGAGGTGGAGACATTTTATGCATAGATTTTATTTAGTCGAAGACCTATATCAAAAAGATTTCCCGCCACAATGTTTTGAGTATCACAGGAAAGCTCGTACACGAAAATCTCCCCACTTCAACACACTAAAACTTAGCTAACGTGTTTTGCAAGCATACCGTCAATACAAGTAAGCCGTCAAGCCCAAAATATACCAAAAACCCCAAATTCTAATCTTAAATATCTCAACAACTACCTTATAATAATATCTAAAAATTTAAATAAAAGATTTTATATATATAATATAG